>OY720299.1:0-399736 GCA_963082785.1 Philonthus spinipes | reverse complement strand
GTGCCTATAAGTCAGCCCGGGGGCGCATTGTTCAGCATTCATATTTATTAGCGGCTTTTGTGCGCGCACGGAATTTATCGGGACTATCTTTACGAAACGGTCATCTCGTTTATTGTGCGCAAAAGGGTTTATTCTAATCAAATTAATTGCACACTGTGAATATTACAGTCCATGTATGTAAACATAATAAGATTTTGCATTTGCGATATCAATTAAATTATGTACAGAGAGAGAGAGGGGAGAATCGAAAAGAATTTATCGGAGCATGTGTAACAAATCGTTTTCGTGATAATTATTTACTGTCCAGCTGTGTGTGCGTGTGATTAAATAATAATTACTGTGGTTCTCACACGCAATTTAAAATATTTTGAATACGTTTCTCATTCTTCACGTGGTGAAACATATTTAAATATTATTTTAAAAAATATAAAACACTTTGTTAAATTTCACTAATTTATGGATATGAATATTAGTGAAATTTAATCAAGTGTTTTATATTTTTTTTAAATAATGCAATTTAATGTTGGTGGGTGATTAAAAAGATGATTTCTTTAATTTTATCTTCGTTAACTTGCAGGTACATTTTCAATATCATATATAAAAAAAATAAAAGTTAATATAACAAAAAAGCCAGAAACACCTCTGATCGTTAGCTCAGGACTGAAAACACTTTCATTTCATCGTATATACTTAATACTAATGCTTGTAAAAATGTATGTAATTGTCTGAATTAAGATATATATTGTGACCAAGTGAATAAATCCTTTATGTATTATTAACGCAAATGTGTTTAAACCAAATTGTAAAATTGAGACGTCTGATATATCTGATACATTTAAAACGTGAGTTATAATTGTTGAGGCTTCTACTTTGTTATACATTGTAATTCAACGTGAGTATTTAAATTGAGTCGAATGGTTATTGAATAAATTAAAAACAAAACGAATATCATTTAATTAAACCACGAAGAATACAAGATAACATTTGTAATCTCGAGGAATATTGTTGGTTAGAAACCTCTGAAACGAAATCAACCGCAGCGATAAGTGCTATCGCGTTGAGAATGAATCAAATCACATAAAATCAAATAAATTATATAAAAAAAAAAACCGAAAGAAAACAACAAATTGTCGCGTTGCCGACCGCGCTTTCGACTCAATTACAATACAATTCAATTAGACTAATAAATTACCCATTGATTGAAAATCAATCGGCGCCGTTAATGCACATTAATCACTGGAGGCGCCGGAAAAGTGGTAATTTTCGGATCAATGGTCGCGGGGAATGTTTTCGAGCCGGGAGCTTTTCGAAGGAGGCGTTCCTGGGTAATCCCCCCAGGCCCCGCCGCCGGTCCGTCCTAATTCCTCACGCTTAACGGAGTTGTCGGAAAATTAGCGGGGCTTTACTGTCTGCTACCGGTGTAATATCACCGGTATTAGCGTTAATGGGATGCTAATATCTGCTGCAAGGGGTGGGTTCGAAAGAAGGGAGCAGCCTAAGAAAGTTTTAGTTGAAGAAAAAGAATGGTATAACTAAAATAATTTAGTTTTAGAAAAAAATATTGCTGCGCCTACATGTAAAGTAAGTACTTTTCTCATAAAGATTTGTTTTTATTATGTTAGGAGATTATTAATGAGGCACTATTATGAGAGAAAATTCGGAGTCTCAGTCTCCGAATTTTCTCTCTACGAGCAGTAGATTTCTCTCTCTGTCTCTCTTTTCTCTCTCTATCTCTCTCTCTCCTTTGTAGCACAAAATGAATTTTTGATGAATTTTGTTGGAAGGGGTAGCCCTTGGAACTTTTCCGCCTGACTTTAAAAATTCTTAAAAAATATTTCAGAACAAAATAAAGACTTTTGGCGCACATATTTGAGTTCAGTAGACTTTAATCTATCCCTCTAGAGGATTTCAGCCCTTTGTAGCACAAAATGAATTTTTGATGAATTTTGTTGGAAAATCGAGTTTAAGTAAAGAACATTCTAATTATTACCATTATTTCGATATATCCATAAATAAAATGAAATCTTAGACTTTTAAACAAATTCAGTTAACCTCGAGTATCACTTTCACGCTTTTGTCAATTGCCCAAGAAGCACGTTTAATGGCACGATTGGGCTGTGAATCGGCAGGCCTGCGGGCAGGCACGTTTTCCAACGGTCAATTTTGACACTTGATTAATGTATTAATTATCTATTTCAATAACACACGGTGAGCACTTATTTGGAACCATTAACGCGTGAATTAATTATCCGAACAGATTTTTTTAAGAAAGAAACAAATCAATGTATTATGAGCGCTTGTAACTGAAGAATGTGTGTTAAATCAAAATAAAAAAAATAAATAATTTACTCAATTGAATAATTAATTATTTTCTCTGTAGCTACTGAAACTTTTTGATTTACGTACGTCACGTAAGTACTTTAAAAAAAACATGTATTGAAACAACCACTTTTCAGGACAGACACTGAACTACACAGTGAATATTATGCTGTAGCGCATACCAAAGAGGATTTTATAAAATCCTCTTTTGTATGAAATAAATATCAATAAATCATTAAAAATCAACCAATAAAACACAGATTAGATTGAATAACTTTAAATTCTCGACTAGTTTCGGGTTAATAGCCCATTTTCAAGAAATTTATTGGTTGATTTTTAATAATTTATTCATATTTATTTCATACAATATGAACTACCAATGTCTAAATATTAAAACCATTAATTATATTAAAAATCCTCTTTTGTTAAACATTTTATTATAAGACTATTTTTTTCGAAATAAAATTTTTGTTTCGAAATAGCGACGAAAATAGCAACTATGATTTATATGCATCTATTTCGAAAACTATAGAAAACGTTGTTTGAAACTCGGGCGAGAGGAAACAAGAAGAAGAAGATCGCGTCCGCGTAAAAATGCGATCGCGTAAGTTTCAATTTAAATTCCGGGATATTATCTATTTTTAAATTGCATTTTATACGCGCGGGCCCGCGTCCTAAATAGATGGCACACATCCAGTTCACAAACTCCGCGACACACACCTACCTTCGCGCTTTCCGAAAAACACCGGAAAACTAATGTCAAGACCACACGCGTGAAACTCACTTGGGCGTATTTTGGAACAACGTGGTTTTCTCTGACAGTAATTTTTGTAAATGCGTTTTTTTTCCTCTTCTAAAATTATTTTCATATTGAGGTAATTGTAACATCCACAAGGCGGGTTTATTTAGATGAAATGAAAAAAAAAATAGCAATCCTCCTTTTCGCGATTATGAAAATCATAAAACGATATCGTTTATGCCCCTCAAACACCCAACAAAAAATCGTGCCCGGGTCGTGATTTTCGAGCATTTACAGTAAAGAGGCGACGATTTATGAAGTTACATGTCGCAGAGTGGCGTGTATGTGTGTGTGTGTGAGAGTGAAGAACGGATTTAAGTGAATTGTCGTCGGCGGGCTTTTCACGGAGGGTTGTTTGCGCCCCTGTAAAAAGGTTACACGTCTATTTTATCTGTTGTAAAAGCCCGCGTGCACGTTACTTTCAGTTTCTTTTACGCCACTTTTCGGCAACGCTCACGTACACACTAAAAGGCTGCAAGGAATGAAAAAAGTAAAGATAAATAGAGAATGTAAAAGCGGCGGTGACAATCGGGATGGTTTATTTGTAAATAGTCAGTTTTGAATTGCTACAAATTTTAACGAGCATTCCAATTTCGCACAGAATTAAAAACAAAAACATATTAAAATAAATTTATTAATTGCAATAATAATATAATCAAGTAAAATCAATTTTTGAATATTGGAAGCGTTCACTTCGTAATACAGTTTCAATTTTGATGTAAAGAAAACACTTAAGTTTTTTATGCACAAAGGTATAAAAAAGTTAACACTTAAGGTTGCAGTTTAATAGAAAGAGATAGCTATATTGTAAAGTGGAAATAATCGTTTGAATAAAGAGCCATTATTTTGTATTCAATAATATATATTTAAATTTTTATCTACCTAGAAAAAATATCAGTCTAAAATAAAAATAACTAATTTTCACGTATTACGTCAATTTACTAGTTCATGTTAGAAAAGAAAATTGTACGATTTAATGAGTGAGAAGCTATATGATTCTAGAATTTAGTGAAATCCTTGAAAATTTCATTGCATAAGTTTTTATTAGCAAAAATATAACTTAAAATTTGCTATAAACTTGATCAACTATCATAGATTTTTAAAACTGTTTTTTACAATTAAAATAATTTTTAATTCATCTCATGAAATTCCTGATTATTTTATGATTACTTTAATGTATAACGCAAAATTGTCCATCGACCAGGACATCAATGTAACACGAATTAGTGATTGCCAATATTTATATAGCTACGTCTTTCATCTAAAACGCACCCTTAACTTTTTATACCACAGTGTTAAAAAAAGCTTCGGTTAAAAGGGGAAATGCCCTCTTCCCAGAACTCAAAATTTGCCTGAATCATTGTTCTTTTTTAAATTTTACAATCCATCGCTGAAAACTCGAAAAAAAAAAAATTTAGATATTTTGAGAGTTCTGGATAGAGGGTATTGCCTTCTTTAACTCCTTCCTCCCTTATGCGTACACTCGTCGGAGATAAATTGGTTTCACCGTCGTGAAAGCCTATACAGTTTGATGATTTCACCAGAGCCTACTAAATATACAGCCCGGAATGTCGGAGCGGGGAGGACTTCGAGATACATACGTATACTTGCGCTGTCAATGGAAAACACCCCCTTTTTTTTTCATTGGCGAGTTTCAAAGTTTTATTGATATTACCACCCTCTTTCTCTCATCTCCCGAAAGGATTGGCTAGCTACGCAACTGATTTTTGTGAGGTGCATTTAAAAATAGATGTAATTTTTATGAGATAACGAAAACTAAAGAGCCTATTAATTAATAATTGTTAGTTAATTTTGTCTTATTCTTCGTATGTTTATCTTGCTGAATCAAACGATTTCATTTTGAAATTACGCAAAAGATGGCAATTTGTGCTATATACTAATAGCTAATATCACTAAATGTATTAAGCATTCTCATTACAATGAAAATGTTTGTCCGTTCTGGCGTCTCGAACAGAGTAGAGCCTTTTTTTATCCTAATTTGGGCTATTTAAAAAATATTTGATTAATAATTACAACAATTTTAGTTCTCATTTGTTTGTTTTTTTATCTATTTATTAATTTTCAAGAATTTCCATCGAGTAATTCACTATTTTTAGAGGAATTCGTGGAAATCCCGTTAAATTATATAATTGGGGGGACTGGGCTCTGCGGGCTTTCATGGAAGCGCCCGCGAGTGCAGTTGTGTCTAATTTAATTCGATGGCCAGACCAGAATGTGAACAACCGCGCTCGCTTGATAAGCTGATAACGCCTTCCTTCAACAAAAACCGTCTATCAATTTCAGTTTGCATTTCCGCTAAATCCGCAGATTAAGCGTCGCGTTTTCAAATAGACAGAAAGAAAATATTTGAACCGAATTTATTAAATACGCCTTTTTTTCTAATGATAAATACAGATTTTACTAAAATATGTACTGTAAGAAAAAATAAACTTATTATTATTAAATTGCATCAGTGACTTAATTTGTGAATGATAGGTTTATTTTTAACAAAATCGCAACTTCTGGAAATTAAAACCATCACAAAGAAAAACTTCAAGTACTTAGGTTGTGGTAGTCAAAAAGTTGCTGTAGCTAAAACGAAGGTATTATTTGTATACATGACGATATTTTTGTAGTTAGGAGAAATCCAAATCCAAAATCAAATGACGCTTTGTCATATTTGTTTGGAAGAAATGTTTGTTATTAAATTATATGATTATTGCTAACCTGTTTGTATAATCCTCTAAATTTAAACTATGCGCAACATTAATTTATACATTTTTTTTACATATTTTATGAATAAATTCCAAAATAAATCATGACAAAAGTTAAGGTCATATAAGTCTATTATTTATTGTAAGGTAACTCAAAGAGCCAATCTATTGTAGATCAACAAACTACCCTCTCCCAACAAACCGAAAACTTTCGCACCTTAAATAAAACCCAACAAATCATCTTCTTCATCCCTCCTTCTTCTTTTTCGCCGGGGCCATTGTCGAAAATCGGCGTCATTATTTACCCAACTTGTTACCTCTTTTCGAAATGCCGGCGACGGCAACGCTCCTATTCAGGCATTCAGGACGAAAGCGACGTCGGCCATCAATCAGCGAACGGTAGGGAATTATTTGCGTTCGGCAATGGGGAAATTGGTATAAAGGAGCGACGCGGAGTGATTTTTATTGTGCCGCGATAATGATGGACTTGATGCAAACAGCGCTAGTTTCGGGGCGGTGTATTATTTGTGTGCATCGGACACCTTGACATGGATGCGCCGCTAATCTCGTGTGCAAATTTAACCTGGATGATGTTGAGTCGGTGCGGTCTTTTGATTTTTGCATAAGCGCTTTATGGATTTAATTAAGAGGATTGTTTGTTATTCAATTGTTTTTTTTCTTTGCAAGATTAGCTTAGTAAGAGCAATAACACTCCACATAAGTGTTTCCCTCTAAATTCAACATTGCATAAGTCAATTGTTTGCAATTACAATTGCGATTGCACAGAGATTTTAATTATAATTCAAACAGAAAGAAATAAAAAGTTGCTAGTTTATACACGAATATCTTTACTGTAATAATAATAATAATAATAGTTCAGCACTACAGGCCTTACAGGCCCTTGGCTATTTTGACAGTCTTTCTCCATTCCTCCCTATTTTTAACCCGCACTTTCCAGTCAGCCAGTGATAATTACATACATTTTTAAATTGCGTCGAAATAATTGCACTGCTCAAAATTAAAACAATCGTGAAATGAAAAGTTTAATTTATTTATCAAAATCAAAATAATTCGCACTTTCTCACTGTGCAACAAATGACGTAATTACGATCATGAAAAGCCGTTTTAAAACCGCACTGCATTTCGTAACGGATCCAGTCGGTCCGTCTTTAAGTGTCTCAGTTTATCTTGAGAGGTGTGATCATCCGTCAGCCGCTTTGTGCAGGTCTGCGCCGCGCAAAAATCGCGTGTGCAAACTGTGCCATATTTTACCTACACCGTGACCCGTCTGGGTTTAGCGAAAATACAAAACGAAACCATGGAGGAGGAGAGAGGAGGTTTAAAAAAATCAAAACCTGAATTGGCCGACCCCAGACGGGGTTCGAATCTTCGAAATTACACACCGAGGAATTTAATTCTACATCTTCTTCAGTTGTAGTTTGTAGGGGTTTTATAGAAATAAAGACTTGCCATTTTTTTATTGTGAATTGATATGAAAATATTTTTTTTAAGAATAAATATGAATAATCTACGAACCAAATAAATAAAAACACAGATTAAAATGATTAATAGGAATTGTTAAGTAAGTTTTACTTGATTTGTTTTACATGCAACAAACAAACAAACCAAGTGAAACTTACTTAACCATTCCTAATATTACTAAAATGTTTTACCAAGTGATTAATGAGACTCCAATTGAAAATATAAAATGAATAACTTTAAATTCTCAACTAGTTTCGGGTTATCAGTACATCTTCAATAAAAAATATGAAAAACCTTGCTTTATTTACAAAGATTTAAAGTATTTTGTGTTTAAATTGTGCATTAGTATTTAAAAGTCGTGTTATTTTTTTTTTTTATTAAGACCTTGTTGCCTTTTTAGATTTTATAAGCTTGAAGACTCTCAATTAAATACTCGAAAAAACTACATAATTTCTTCAAATAAAAGCCTCAACTGTGTATTATTTAAAAAAATATTATAATTCAGAGGCTTCAACCTCATAAAATCAAAAAAAGGCAAGAAGGTCGCAATAAAAAAATAACACTTACGACTTTTAAATACTAATGCACAATTCAGACAGAAAACACTTTTAATTCCGCACCGCGAACGTATTTCATTGTCTCGTATTTCGTGAACCATTTTCATATCGTAACGCTGTTACATTGATAAATATTTCGAGAGTACAATGAGTAATAAAATCCGAGCGCCAGGAAATAATTATATTGCATGGGTGTAGGTCGTCTGTATTAAAAGTTAATCGTCCATTGTTTCGTTGAATGAAACGCATGTCCGGATTGCTTCATATATCAATGGACAAGAAGTTTTTGTTGATGAATTCAGTTACGGGTGATTGGATAAATAGGATTGATTGAGAGATATTGAGTATTCGCTCATGTGGTATGATTTTATGCAAGCTCCATTGCTGGTTGTTGATGAAATCAACTGCGAACGCTTGGATGCATCGAATTATTTGAGAGATATTAAGTTTTCATGTATTATCGATGATTTTAGGTATGTTTCACTGTTGCTTGTCGATGAATTACGCGATATGGATTGAATTAATTGAAAAATTCATGTTTTCGTTTAAAAATGATATTTTAAAGAATATTTAATTGCTGGTTGCTGATGAATTCAATTGCTTTCGCTTGGATATATGGATTTAATTGAGAAATATTAAGTTTTCATTTATTTCAGACGATTTTAGATTTCATTATTTGTTGTCGATGAATTACGCTCGCTTGGATAGAATTAATTGAAAAATTAAGGTATTCCTTTAAATGGATAAATTGGGACTATAGAAGCTTCTACTTCGTTATACATTGTTGAATACAAATGAAAAGTCTATTACTATGTTTGTATAACAATTGATTTATTTGTTGACTATAGTTTCGATACATTCACGTATCATCGTATCACTTATGGTTTGATAATGATACGTAAATGTATCGAAACTAGTCAACAAATAAATCAATTGTTATACAAACATAGCAATAGCCGGTCTTTTCATTAGAAAAAGGGATACTTTTAAATATGTTTCATTGCTGGTTATTTACGAATTCAGTTGCAGTCCCTTGCATAAATGGAACTTAATCAATTTTATTTATCCATGCGACCGTAATTGAATTCATGAACAAGCAGCAATGAAACATATTTAGAGTTATTGAGCTTTTATTTAAGAAGAATCATTTTAGCTATTTTTCGTTTCATTTATTTAAAATTAATTTATTGTAATCTATTGCAATACGATTTTTAGAAAACCTAAGTATATTACGCCGGCATTTATATATCAATGCCGGCGTAATATACTTTTAAATAAAACACTTTAAACTTAGTATGAAATAAATATGAACTACCAATGTCTAAATATTAAAACCATTTATTACTTTAAACTTTGTTTTTTGTAATACTAAAGCTACAATAAATTGATTTTAGTGTTATAACAAAGCTTAAATTGATAAAGAATGTATAACAAACTTGAAGCCACAGTTATTAACAATTTAATTTATAACTTTGCAAATCTGAAAGGAGATTTTTTTTAAGAAAAACGCTTTACTGCTAATTGTTTCATAAAAAAAGGGGAAACAATATGATTTAATTAAAACACATTTCTATTTAATTCCATAAAGTAACAAGCCGCAGAAAAATATGTGTAGTTCTAATCAAACCGCATCAAAACAAATCATTCCCCCCGCTTAATGAACCCATAAGGGCGTGTGTAATTATGCTCGCAAAAACCCCATAATTCCCCTTGATCTTGCTTCGATAAACCCGCGCGTGCGAGGACTTATTCCTAATAAATTCATTTTATTTATGAAAAAAACAAGCATAAATTATACTCCACGGTTAAAGTTGCGCGAAAGGAATCTGGAAAAAGAAAACGAGTTGATCCTTCAATTCCGAATAATACACGATGACGACGAAAAGGGAGGAGCGGTGGAGAGGGTGGGTCGTTCACTTTGTTACCAACAACTAACAACAAACACAAAGCTAATCTCGCGGCGTTCGCACTCCGTTTAAGGCATATTAAGAGTCTTGAATTATTTATGTCCCGTCAGACTCGTTTCGTCCGTTTACAGCGTGTTAGTCTTAATTACCCCCGCAATTGGGTTGTTACACACCTTCGTATATGCGTTATATATATATAAGAATTGTTTGCTGAGTATTTGAGGTTTTGTAAATAAATGATTTTTTCTTTCTTTTCAGATTTGATGATAATGTTTTATTACTAATGTTAAGATGCCCACTTTGTTTTTGTTTTACCCGGCGCCTCCGCCATGCTGGATGCGGTGAATAATTCGTGGTTCAACCACGGATTTTAATTTCCATTCCTTTATATTAGTGTATTGCTATTACCTGATCGTATAAGTAGTGGTCGAAAAATAAAATTTGTTCGATTTTATGTTAAAAATCGTGGATAGCAAAAAAAATAATGATAATAGAAAAATAAATATTTGTATAGGCTGAAATGGTTCTTAAGACATCTAGTAATAATCTAAAACAACAAAATCATATTTAAAATGCGCCAAATTAAGTCGTTTTGGACTTTGAAATTAGTTCAATTTTATGCTAAAAACTGTGTATGACCAAAAAAATAATAATATAATAATAATAAAATCTTTTTTATTGGCTGAGATTGTCCTTAAGACATCTAGTAATAATCTAAGATAAATAAATAAAATTTAAAGTGCGTCAAAATCGTCGATGGCAAATAATAATAATGAAATAAACTTTTTTATCGGCTGAGAGGGATCCCAAGACATCTAGTAACAATATAAGACAAAGAAATCAAATTTAAAGTGCGCCAAATTGAGCCATGTTTAACTTTAAAAATTGCAAAATCCACCTTTTTGAAAATATTCAAATGAATTTTTTTTTTCTCTCTCAAAAAAAAAAAAAATCTGAAGAAAATAAAAACTCAAAGACTCTCGGTAATGTTAATAAAAAGGATATTGGGTATTTATTTTGTTTGAAATAAATCATTTCCAACCGAATAAGGACCTTTCAATTGACGAAGTTACATTTGCATTGAGTCTTATGGGAACGGTAAAAGCGAGACGCGCCGATCGACTCGTTTGGGCGTAGTGTTGATTTAACTAAGATAACTTTGTTCGTGGATAAGATAATATATCGAAACTTAAAGCATGGAATTCAGAAAAGATTTATCTACACTTAAACCTGAAAATCATTAAACTGGATGTTTTATGTTTGTCTATAAAAATTCCCAAAATTGCACATTTTTTTCCCTCATTTTTTGAAGGTCCAATGCACACCCCTGTTATACAAAAACTATTTTCTTAATTTGATTTAAATTTATACAGTTGATTCTCTCATTTATTGGGAACATTTTGGTATAGTTTCAAGTTAATCCGAGAATTTTGATATTTTCGTCAAAATCCACTTTTTTCCTAGTTTGAAAATATTCAAAATTAGATGATTCTTTTTTTCTTCCGAAAAAATCTGAAAAAAATCTCAAATACTCTCGGTAATGTTAGAAAGGACATTGAGTATTTACTTTGGCTGAAATAAATCATTTCCGGTTTCAATTGACGAAATCTCATTTACATGGAGCCTTACGGGAACGGTTAAAGCGAGACGCGTCGATTGAAGTGTTTGGACGTATTGTTAATTTAACTTAAATAACTTTGTTCGTGGGTAAGATAGGACATCGAAACTTAAAGCATGGAATTCAGAAAAGATTTATCTACACTTCAACCTGAAAATCATTAAACTGGAGGTTTTATGTTTGTCTATAAAAATTCCCAAAATTGCACATTTTTTTCGATCATTTTTCGAAGGTCCATTTCAGACACCTGTTATACAAAAACTGTTTTCTCAAATTGATTTAAATTTATACATTTGATTCTCTCATTTATTGGGAATATTTTGGTATGATTTCAAGTTAATCCGAGAATTTTGGAATTTTCGTCAAAATCCACTTTTTTCTAACCCTTTAAAAATATTGAAATTTCGGTAATTTTTTTTTCTTCAGAAAAATTCTAAAAAAAATCTCAAAGAATCTTGATAATGTTAGAAAGGACATTGGTTATTTATTTTGCCTAAAAAAAATCATTTCCAGTTTATGGGAACGGTTTAAGCAAAACGCGCCAATCGACGCGTTTGGACGTAGTTTCGATTTAACTAAGATAACTTTGTTCATGGATAAGATAGGACATTGAAACTTAAAGCATGGAATTCAGAAAAGATTTGTTTACACTTCAACCTAAAAATCATTAAAATAAAGGTTTTAAGCTTGTTTATAAAAATTCACAAAACTGCACATTTTTTTGCTCATTTTTCGAAGGTACAATTCACACGCCTGCTATAAGAAAACCGTTTGTTCAATGTAATTTAAATTTATACAATTGATTTTGTCATTCATTAGGAACATTTTGTTATAATTTCAAATTATTCTGAAAATTTTGGATTTTTCGCCAAAATCCACTCTTTTCTAAGGGAAATAATCAAATTTCAATGATTTATTTTTCTTTTGAAAAAATCTCGAAAACTCTCAATGAAATTGGAAAAAGCGTGGAGTATTTATTTTGCTCAAAAAAATCATTTCCGGTTCTTTAAGGCAATTTGAATTGACGATTTACATGAAATCTAATGGGACCGGTTTAAGCGCCGATTTGATCAAAACTGTATGCATTTCTGTAATTGACATAATTCGATTATTTTCATTCCAATGAAGCCGATCCCATCATTACAATGAATGGATTTACAAATCTAAGGGAACGCTTGCAAGTAGTGGAGATTTTTTTTCTTTATAAAAATAATTATTCTGGACTTTTCGTTCGTTTCACGGCCATCATAATTGGCTAATTTGATTAACTGTAAATTGTTATACTCTTAACGTAAATAAGCATTCTGTATGATGATAAAAAAATAATTATCTTTTTTATTAAATGATAAATTTACCAAGAAATACCAATTGTATTAAATAGTAAAGTTGAGCATTTTTATCTTAATATTGATGAGGTTTTACTGGATCATTTTGCGACTCATACACCAATTAGACTTAGGATTTTATTTATTAGTTTTTGTAAATGAAATGTATATTGTAAAATGGAGATTCCGTAAATAAATAACTAAACTAAATTAAAATAAATTTGGGTATATTTACTATTTATTGAAGAACATTTTTTGCTGTTGATGTTGATATATTGAAGTTTGTTCCAAAGAGAGAAGGTATCTAGAAAAGTGCTCCTTACCTGAAACAAATAAAAAATAGTATTGTATTATTATTGGTAACGTTTCACCGTTATTTATTTATTTATTTTGATTCATTCAGATTATGTCAATAAAGTGTTTTTTTTTAATTGAATAATGATTTTGTACAACAATAAATGGGCGAAATTACATCGGATTGAAGACCCACATAGAGTATCATGAAAATGTAAAATATATTTGTCAGTAAATATATAAAAATAAGTCAGCAGAAAGACCGATGGTCGATAGCCGTTTTCTAATATTAATAATATTAAATTATTCTTCCATACTGTATGGTTCTAGCAACACTAAAAAGTCGCGTAATGTTTTTCTCATGCTAGTGTAGTTTTTCGCAGTTTTAACACTGGGTGGCAGATTATTATAGATCTTTATTGTTAATTTAATGTATATAAAATTGTGTGCAAAAATAAAGATGTTATATATATCTATATATATAAATAAATGTACGTTTTATGGCATAAATATTATGAATATTTCTAAAAAAAATTATAATAAATATATAACGCCGGTTACTTTATCCTCCCTGATCCCTCCCGGCCGGTTTCCTTTTTTTAAGTGCGTGCATATTTCACGGGAGGCCCTCCTAGAGGCACATAAAATGAATTACAGTTATAATACACAACCGATAAATTACAAAACGCCCGAGACGATATCGATACGCGGGGGAGGCTGGGCGAGAACGGGCGGGATTGATGATATATTGGGGCGCCCCGTTTTTGCGTAATCCGCGAAAGGGACGCCGCCCCGCCGAAAACATTAGCGGAAACTCACCTGCGCTCGTTTCAGTCGAAAGACTCGCGTCGTATTTCTTAAAGCGGGATTAAACATTTACCGGGTTAATAATGCACGCGGCGAACGGGCTAGATCTCTATTTGCACTGTCTCCGAAGGGTGGATTTATGGCCTTATTTATTCAAGGTTGCATCGATTATCTATCTATCTGTGTGTGCGTTTTGTTTGGTTTTATTATCTTATATTGGAGTGTAAATAAATTGACGTTTGGATCGATTGGGTTATCAATGACTCAAGAAAATGTAACGTGAGATAGTAAAAGAAAAAAAAAACATCAAGATCAAGATTTCAATTAACTAAAATTATTACATCTTTTAATTATTAAATTATTATTATGTCTGATATTTTACTAAATAAAAAAAGGCAAGGCTTGCAGATTGATGAGATTTTTTCTTTCATTTTACGACCACAATAATAAACCATTATGATTAACAATGCACTGTTTCTGCACCATTAATACTCTAAACGATAACACGCATTCCATAAGATGATAAAAAATATCATAACCATTTTGTTTGTACAATCGAAGATCGGAAATATTTGGAAAAAGACAAGATTGGTCATGATTTGTTTCCAAAAATTTAAAATTTAATTAAAAATATCGAATTTTATTGATCATTGCCAGAATTTTTTCTTATTGTAATTTAAATAACTGCAAATGTGTGAATCATTTTCGTTTCATTTTATTTAAAAAAATAGAAAAACATGCAATTTCATTAATAGAACGAGTTCTATTCGTTCTATTAATGAAATTGCAAGTTTTCAAATAATTTGTCGGTAACTTATATTGAATCTAAAATTCCTTAGGTCCCTCATGAAATTGTTCCTTTTTATAGGTCCATTAGGATCTCTGGCTTCGATGAACCAATCGTAAGCGCCATATAAATATTTTTAATCCCAATTTAATGTGAGCTTTCTCAACCTATTTTTTATTTAAACTTGCGTTATTTGTTGTCTGATAATCTGCAGAAAACAACTAACTGAAAAATTAAACAATGCGTGTAGGCTAATCGATACGGCGAGGACTAATGGCCCGGGAGAATTGCAACACACGCAACCGACACCGACCAGTTCTTGTGAAATCCGAATTTTTCGGGCGTGTGTGTGCTTGTGTACGGATCCGATTCGCACGTGTTGCGCAACGGTCGGCACGTTTTAATGCGTTTTCGAAAAATTCTCAAACGGCCTGGGAAAAGAATGGGACGTGTCAATATTGGATTTTCACAATGGGACGTTTCCGCGATGGGAGCGAGTGTGTGTGCAGACGAGCGCAGTTTTTTAAGTCTTCGGGATTAATTTGTGTTGAGGCCGGTAAAAGAGGTCAACCGTGTGGATTATATTTCGTCCAGTTGTTTCAAAGTTTATTCGATTATGTTGGAGGGAAATCTATGAAATGTACTCGACACACTTAAAAAAAAGGACTTGCATCTCGCGATTTATTCTTTTTATTACATTTATTTAAGGTTTAAGCTATACACTAAAGTGAACATAATCATTGGTAAAAGAAAATCTTGCTCGAGAATTGATAACCTGAATAAGTACTTGCATTTTTTTTACATGTTAGGAAGGTCTGATTAAAAAAAAAACAGTCAATTATTACATATCACCCAAATTCACTAGTTCTTGTTAGAATAATAAAAATGAAGTTATAATTAAATTAATAGTTAATGATTGTGAAGCTATTTTAATGAAGAATTTAGTTAAATCATTAAAATTGCCATTAAGCACGTTTTTGTAGCTAATACTGTACATTAAAAATTATCATAAAACTAACAATTTTTCATTATTTCTTTCATAATCGTTTTCCATAAAATCTAATTATAACAATTAATTTTAATTTATCTAGTGAAAATCCTGCATGCTTTAAGAATACTTTAATATATAATACAATATTTTTCATTGATCATAAGAGCAATGAAATTCGAACCGCACCCTTAATGGGATGAAATCTCGAAACACCTGTATACGTAATACAAGGCTATACCTTGTATTACTTATTTTTTGTATTTGTTCTTTGCCTTAAATATTTTCGTAACAAGAAATTGGTACATTATACAATATTCTCTTACACAAAAACTACTGGATAACTCTTAACAGGTTATGAGCCCAGTAACACCTAGCATTGCCGAGTAACTACGGTCTATGTTCAGTGTGTGAATAAAGAATAAACGAATTCAGGAAGAGACATTTTTGGATACGACGATAATCTCAAAACTCCCCCTCGAAACGAGCTGGAATACACATTAGATAGTTTCGTCGTTCCCAGTGAATTCAATTATTATTATTACTATTATTATTAATAATAATAAAACATTTTTCATGGTACATTTACCATGAGAGTCCAATTTAACTCGATTATTTTTTCCCGTTTCTGAAAAATCAGTTTTAATTAAACACGAGTGTATCGGAATAGCGGTCACGTCCTTCCCTTCTCGCTCCGGGGCTCCGGTCCTCTCCTCGTCCGGAATGAGCCGTGTACTTTAATAAATTCTCGAATTACCGCGGCACAGTTGCAACTTTATTCACGTTGGTTTTTTTATTCCTTTATGCGAAACTCAACTATGTACGAAATTGGAGGGAGAACGGAGCGGCGCAATGCTTCGGACAATTATGAAAATGAGGTGACCATAAAAAGCACTGATTGTTTGTTGCCCCGGTCTCTCTCTGTGTGTGTGGCCCGTGCTGTATTTTCAGTTATTAATTTTATGTACACGGAGAAAGGAACAAAAAAGTATGTAATTTGTTTTGGTTTATAACGTAACATTTGTTTTTGCGTGTGCTTTAAGCTTTAAGCTTAATTGGAATTATTGAAACAGAAATTAAAGAAAGAAGTTAATCAATTAAATGTGCATTATGTAATCCAATGTCCGGCGGGGTATTTACCCGAGAAGTAATTGTTTTAATGTGCATTTGTTAAAGTACTTACTTAACATAATTTAAATTATCACAGAGCTTTTAGAGGTAATAACTTATTATTTAATTATTTGCTATTATTATTTCTGTTTATTTAATATTATTTTATATTTTATTTATATTTTAATTTATTATTCTTTTTATTTAAATTATTTAAATTGCTGCGACCAAGTGAATACTCTCGCTTTTCTATTGATATTGATTAATTAATTTTCTTGCATTGAATATCATCTGTAAGACGATTAAGAAGGTCATAAATCACGATAGATAAAGTTTACAGAAGGATCCGTAAGCGAGTGGAGTAAATCGTTTTAGTTTACTTTATTAAATTAAACAGGTTTAATAACTTTCAGATGCGGAAAGGCGACAGTTTGATAGCCAGATATAAATTATAAATCTAACCTAAAACGTTTTTCAATTCAAATTGGTTTTCGTTTGGATTTAGAATAACTACAATTCCGACGACTTATTTCAGACGGTTTTTACACTTTTTTTAAGAGGGGTGGCATGTGTGTTGGTGGTAAACTAAAGCACTTAGTACCTTGCGGTTTTTTTTTTCATGTTGTTTATAAACTACTGGATTACGAAAAATGCTTGTTTAACTTATATATATATATATATATATATATATATATATAAGTTCCAAATGTATATCCGTTCCAAATGGCGACCAAAATATATAATTTTTCATATTACACACAAGGTTAGACCCCGAATATAGTCCTATTCGGGGTCTAACATTGTGTGTAATATGAAAAATTATATGCAACAAAATAAAATCCTTCACGTTTCAAAAAATATTTATATATAACACAATAAAATCTCCTCATGTTTTTAAAACTACTCTACCGCTCTTAATAGTCACTGATGTTATCGGTAATCCGTGGGTGCCAATAAAACGCAAAGTAATTATTTATAGACGCGTTTTATCACCTTTGCTTTGCATTTCTTTTTTCACGAAGGCGTGAAGAAGATAAGAAAACGCAGAGCGACTTTAAAGCCTCCACTGAGGAGATATTGATATCAATTACTGCAACAAGTGGACTGTAAACATTATAAACTCGATTGGTAATCATTGCGTCAGGCACAATCGAATTATGCAAGCGAACCGATCACATTCCACGATGTTGTTATCTAATTAGATGGGTCTTATTTTCTCTATATAACACGCAAAAAATCTTTTAAAAAAATTCTAAGATTCCAGATGATGTTAGAAACAAGGCGAGCTATTTTATTTCCCGTGAAATAATCACGTTTAGCCATTTCTGACTACTTAAATAGCTCCGCGAAATTAACATGGGGTCTTATGGGGACGGTTTAGTGAGAAACCGCCGAATGGTCGCTTTGAATGTATCTGCAGTTGGATCAAAATTACTAAATTCACAGACAACTTACAAGAACGGACTTTTTAGCAATCGATTCTTAGAGAATTCAGCTACGTTTACAGTAAAAATTAGCTTCCCAAGTTACTAGAGGTCGCCAGAAAAAAATCGCTAAAATGAGATAAAATTTCGACCATTTTTCAAAGACCGACTTTGCGAGCAATTTGACTCAAAATGAATCACTCAATCTCCCTAAAATTCATACAGCTTATTCTCCCATTCTTTAGCTACATTTTGGTTTAATTTGAAGTCATTTGGTAATTTTTGGATTTTCGACGAAATTCCACTTTTTTCCATACATACCCCTTACGATATTTTCAAATTTCGATAAAAAAATTTATCTTTCCAAAAAATCTTAAAAAAATCAGGAGTATCCTTGATGATAGTAGAAATAACGTGGGATATTTAATTTCCCAAAGAATATTCATTTTTATGCATTTTTGGCCATTTAAATATTTCCGCGAAATTAACATTGGTCCTTATGAGAACGGTTTAGTGGGGACCCGCCGATAGATCGTTTTGAAAGTGCATGCGCTTGGACCAAAATTACTAAGTTCACAGACAACTTAGGAAAACTGGCTTTCCGGCATTTGATTCACAAGGAATCAAGCTACGTTTTCATTAAAAATCAACTTTATTGACCGGCTGTGATCGTCAGAAAAAAATCGCAAAAACTAGACAAAATTTCAGCCAATTTTCAACAGTCCACTTTGCGAGGAAACTGACATAAAACTAAACACTCAATTTACTCAAAATTATCACAGCTAATGCTCCCATTCTTTAGCTATATTTTGGTATAATTTGAAGTCGTTTTGCGAATTTTGGATTTTCGGCGAAATTCCACTTTTTTCCATGCATACCCCTTACGATTTTTTCAAATTTCGGTCAAATTTTTTTTCTCCCAAAAAAATCTGAAAAAAATCAGGAATATCCCCGATGAAAATAGAATGAACGTGGGCTATTTAGTTTCCCTCAAAAATAATAATTTTCAACCATTTTTAGCCATTTAAATAACTCCGCGAAATTAACACAGAGCCTTACGGGAACGATTTAATGAAGGTCCAGAGGTTGACAGTTTCAAACGCGTCTACGTTTGAATAAAGATTATTGGATTTACAGAAAATATTGCACAATGCAGTTTTCAATATCTGATTCCTAAAAACAAAACAGCTATATTATCTGCAAACATCATTGTTTTTAATTATATGTCACCGTCAGAAAAAAGTCGTAAACTCGAGCAAAATTTCCACCCATTTTTCAAAGCTTCTGTTTGCAAGCGAATGGACTGTAAACTGTTATCTTGATTAGGCTCAAATTCTTACAGATTATATTTCAATTCTTTAGCTATATTATGGTATAATATGAAGTTATTTGGCGATTTTCGGATTTTCGGCAAAATTCCACTTTTTTAAAAAAATTCGGTGAAAATATTTTTTTTCTCATAAAAAAATTCAGAAAAAAATCAGGAACACCATAAATAATAACAAAAAGAATGTAGACTACTTATTTATTTATTTATTTTTTTTTTTTTTTTTTTTTCGAGAAATCATCATTTTCAATAATTTCTGATCATTTAATTACCTCCGCGAAATTAACACGCGTTCTTATGGGAATTAATGAGAACCCGCCGATTGGTCGTTTCGAAGGTAGCTGCGGTTGGATCAAGATTACAAAGTTCACGGGCAACTTAGAAGAACAATTTTTTCAACATTCGATTCCCAAAGAATCTAGCTACAATTTATTCAGAAATAGTCTTTGTAACCACCTGTGGTCCTCAGAAAAAAATCGAGAAAACAACATAAAATTTCGCCTAATTTTCAAAGGCCCATTTTGCAAACAAACTGACTCAAAACGAATCACTAAATCTCGACAAAATTCTTACAATTTATGCTCCCATTCTTTAGCTATAGTTTGGTATAATTTGAAGTGATTTCAAGATTTTTGGATTTTCGCCGAAATTCCATTTTTTTACATGCGATATTTTCAAATTTCAATAATTTTCTTCTCAAAAAAATAAAAAATAAAAAAATCAGAAAGAACCTTGACGATAGTAGAAAGAACATGAATTATATGGTTATAGAGAAAACCATTTCTGAAAATTCAGAAACCTTTGTGATAACCCAGGAGGTTAATCCATTTCTCAACATTAATGAAACACCCTGTATGTATATTATTTGATGCAACTTCATGATTCGTCACATAAAAATTATTTATGTAGATGAAAACAGCGGTGATTTCACATATGTTTATATCTACTTTAACAGGAAGCATACGTACTATTGATCAATTCCATTTATTTCGCTTTTTGTTGTTATTATTATTTTTGTTTCGGCTACTAGTTTCAATTACACGGAATTCATTAGCAAACCCAACTTCCCATTTATTCCCTCTCCCACATCCGAAATTAATGATTCTAAAAAAAAATACAATTCCACATGCATACAGTCATACGCTGAATCTCTCTCTCTCCAATAATTCCGCCGATGGAAATGATGTAATTGACGTTAAAAATAGAAACAAGGACGGCGGGGCATTTAAATAAATATAAATAGTTGTGCTTGCGGTGACGGGGTGGGGAAGTTTTCGCCGCGGACGCCGGCTCACATATTAATTATGATTAGAGTCGTGCAAACGACCTCTTAATGGTCATTTTTGCCGTGCGCGAAATGCTAAAGATGCGCCTTAATGGAAAAGGTCCGTCCGTTCTGTGTGTTGCGGTTTTTATGTGTGGGCCGCATGGGGATGAATATTCATAAAGAGTTGTTTTATGTTTCGCTTTCGAAAGGGAGGATGTAGTTGAACTACAAAAAAAAACATAGGAATATGATGAGTTCGGGTGTCAACGTGAATTTGATTTTGTGTAAGAAATAAGGAGCTGGGATTTATGGGGATTCATTTTAATTTTTTTTTGGTTCTTAAAGAATCAAATTTACCCCGATTGGTATCTAATGGTGCCACACACCTACCCTGACTTAGATTCTTAAAGAATCTAGCTTTATTATAATCAAACGTTGTTTTTTAGACTGCTTATGAATAACTTTTAGGGATATGATTGGGGATAGATGTTGAGCCTTGAGGAACCCCCTTGTTGGGTATATAATATGTTAAAATTTGTCATCATAAATATCCTTAATGATAGTAGAATGAACGTGGGGTATTTAATTTCCCGAAAAATATAATTTTCAATCATGTTTAGCAATTTTAATAAATCCGCAAAATTAACACGGTGCCTTACAGAAACGGTTTAATGACAGTTGTTGAGATTTTCAGAGAAATGAATCGTCTCTGTTATATTTTATTGTAATGTATTATTTTCTTCTATTATTCAAGCGAAAGGATAAGAGGATAAAAGGCTGTATTTATTTTAAATATATAAAGCATCGTAATAAAAAAATAGCTGTTGATTAAAAGAGCAATATTTGCGGCATAAAAAAGTTTACACTTAACTCAGTAGTAATCACTTGATCGACGTTATCCATAATTATGTAAATTTAAATATTTTAAAAACATAGCTTACATTCCATCCCACGAGCGAAACCGTTGCGATTCCAACGAGCGTTTGCCGAGGATTAATTATTTTCAAAGAAGCGTTTTATTCGCGCCCCGAAAATTAGTTAAAGTGTGTGTTCCTCGGGGTTTTAGTGCGAAGGATGAAGGCGTTTAAACTTGCGAGCGCCGCGCGAGTTTACAGTTTTAGCGCGCCGCGGGGCGTTCTCCGGGAATTTCCGGCTTTTTACTTGGACGGAACTTTGAGTAATGTCATGCATTTCATTTGCATCCGTTACTCTCTTTTTTGTCCACTCGAATGTCTCGAAACTTGAGAGAAAACCGTAAATTGCTCGAATTTATAAGATAAATGATTTCAAAATCACTAATAAAAAAAATTAAAATAATTAAAACAGATTGATAATTTAGAATTAAATAAAAATGGGTTTGTGACGCGTTTGTCTTATTTATTTTGTCGTTGATTACAAAGACAAGACCACAGTTACCACAACATTAGCGTCTTAGAATCAGACTGCTAATGTTATCGAAATTATAATCAATAAATAGATTGTATAAACAAAGTTGTAGTGTTTTATTAGTTCCTAACAGACGATGTAAAAGCAAGAAAATGCTGTTGAAAAAATCAAGTAGCATCTATCACTAAAATATCGGGTTATGGATAGAAAATAATAATAAAAAAGGATTTATATGGATAAAAAGTACTTCGAGATATAAAAATAATTAATGTATAATATACTTTTAAAGTTAATTAAAAAAACTCATTAATCAATAAATTTTGCAATAAATCGTTTAATATCCCGTTCAAATTATAACAACAAATCTGCGATTCGTGCGTTTTGCACACGGCGGGGATCGTTTTTCACAACGATATGCACAATTTCAGCGACTCCTAACGAGTCAGTTATTTAATCAATTCGCTGCGCGCTATAATATTTCACGCCGTGGACACAAATTGCGATTCCGGAACGAAACGGTCAATGAAATTTACAATTGTCACAGAACCGTTTTCGGTCGATGTTTTATTTATATTACGCCGTCGATTAAATATTACTCGCTCGCGTAAATTAATTCAATATTTTTCGTTTGACGAAAATGACGGTTTTTGTATTTTCAATCGAAACGTCTACTGCCCGGGAAAATACCTTGCGGATATACGATCTAGTAATGAACATTTTATGTTTGTTTTTTTATTTAATAATAATAACTTATTTCTTAACACCGAGAAATATACTACCATTAAATTAATCAAGTCGTTATAAAGTTTATAATAATTCAAATTCAACATATACGTTTAATTATACATGCTTTTTAACTGGAAACAAAACCAATTGAGAGGCTTACAAAATATATGTATTGCATATTGATAGCGCTCTATCTTTTTTATTTATGGATTGTATAAAAGTAAAAGAATGTGGAGACGTCTGGGAACTGTCATTATAATACGATTGAGAATAAATGGCTCATTGGCCAAATTGTAAATTATTTCGTTTATTCAACTATGCAATAATATTTATTATAAACGCAATGGAAATTCTTCAGAAAGACAGAAAATAAAACTATGAGAGATAAGATAAGGAATGAGACATATAGACAAAACCTACAGATAAGACCAATAAATGAAAAAATAATGGAAGGACAGATGAGATGGTATGGGCACATCTGCAGAATGAAGAAAGAAATAAACACCAAGGAAATATATGACGCACGAGCATTAGGAAGAAACCAAAGATGAAGGCCAAGAAAAGATTAGAGCAACACAATAAGAGAAGAGGCACAAAGTGCATGGGAAGAAATAAAGGAACTAACGCAAGATGAAAAGAAATGGAGAGAATTCTATCGTACAAAATAACGAAATATAAAAACCCAACACCAAAAGGTAAAAGATTAAAAAAATAGAGATAAAATTAATTAGATTGATATATCTGATTGAGTGGTCTGGGTATGTATAAAACTTTTTGAAACAAAATATTCAACAAATTTATTTCAGACATTTTTTAAACATTAACAAATTTTGAATAAATCGTCGACAATTTCGTTAGTGGCTGATTGGAGAAAATTCTATTAAAAAAAGAAACAGGTGAAAGAAAAAACGAAAATCATAATCGATTTATTTAAGCAGTAAAAATATATTCAAACGGAATCAATTTCAACCGACAATTACTATAATTATTAAAACCTCTGTCGATGTTCTTCTCCCTCTCTTTTTCTATTTCTCTTTACACTCTGTGTGTTTCTCTATTTCTCTCCCTTATATACACACACACTCACTCACTTTGTGTGTATTTCTCTATCTCTCTCCATTTCTCTCTCATATACATACACTGTGTCTGTATCTCTCTCTCTGTCTCTTTTTCTATGTCTATCGCTTACACACACAAACTCTTTGTATTTTTTTTTTATTTCATTCTACGTACACACACTCTCTGTCTCTCTCTCTCTCTCTCTCTATTCATTTCCCATACACACACACACACACACTCTCTGCCACTCCATGTCTTTCTCTTACTCGCACACTTTCTGTATTTATTTCTATATTTCTCTCTCTTACGAACACTTTCTGTGCGCGTGTCTCTCTCTCTCTCTATCCATGTGTCTCCTTCTCCATTTCTTTCTCTTACTTACATACACGCAAACTCTTTTAATAATAGTCCAAATTGATTTTCACTTTACGTATTTTCTTTCCCCACTTTCATTGCTGAATTAATTAACACCTGACTCGGGTGAAAAATTACGATAAATATTCAGTTTTGGAATAATCAATGCAAACGATAGCTTTTTTATTGGCTGTTATTATTATTCGTAATTATTGTTTTCTTTGCGTGTTGAAATTTATTGTGGATGTGAACTTTTAATAGATAGTGATTTTTGTATTGAAGATATTTTTTTTATAAAATAAATTGGAATTCCGAATAACTGAATAAATAAGGGAAAAAATTAGATATGGGAAAAATTGATCTCGAAAGATCAATCGAGCCGGAAAGGTCGATCTTTAAATCGATGATTAGTTTTGAGTTACAATAAGAATCAAATCAAAATAATTATCCTTTCTTCGCACTTTATTTTCTATTCGTTATTTATGAGTGCATATGATCGCTCAATGAAATTGATTAAATCGATTTCAAGCAAAGATCAATTTTTGATCGATCTTTCCCATCACTAAAAAAATATAGAAATTGATTATTTTCATTTTAGAAAATATAATTTACGTATTCATTTAATTATCTGTTTATCGACTTTGATCGACGAGTGCAATTTTGTAAGAAAACGATGAAACTCTCTATTGCAAATCCTTGCTATTCGTTTTTTTTTAAGTTAGTGTTACCACTCCTTAGGGACGAAGAAGTGGAGGCTTAAAAAATGTAGGTCGGTTTAGGAATTTAATAATAAAAATCGATTGTTTCTCAAATAATTTTATTTACGATTTCATAGAATTTATCAGATACTTTTTGAAAAGCAAAAGCATTACAACACTTAAAAACAGTAGTAGTAGTAAATCTATTTATTGAACCCAAAAGAGTTCCAGCCCTCTCTTTCGAGATTTAGAACACACTTGCTTAGAATTGATTTGTCTCATTTCATTGATAAATTGTATGATTGATGAAGTATTTTGTTTTATGTGATTGTAAAGAATTTCAATCTGTAATTTATTATCATCTAGCTGCCCCAATTATTTGTGTACTTGTTCTTATAATTTGTTTATTTTTGTTCTAAAATCCACTATATATGAATATTATTAATATCTGTTAATTGGCTATCGACCTGTGGTCCATCTGGTGTTTCGTGTTAATGTCCGTGTCGTAAAAATAATGATAAATAACTGTCTATTTTATAAGTCATTGTCGATTGTGTTCGTAATTTAACTGTCATTAATGCGGTGAAGTGATGCAATGAATTCATGAAGAATTATGTTGGGGAATTTACTTTTAACAGATATAATAATAAATTCCCTATGTATACCACGTAAGTATAAATAGGGAATTTATTAGGTTTAGGTTTGTGGGATTTGAAGCAGTCTCGTTGATGTTTCTAAAATATTGCTTTTAATTATTTATTTATTATTTCAACAACATACACAATATTTCACGCGGAAGAAGTTCGCGCAGCAGGGTGAGTGGAGTACATGTGCAACGGGCAGGCGGGGGAAAGGAGTGTTAGGAAAGCTCGGGGCCGGAACTAGTTCCCGAAGTTGAAAACAAACTTGTTCCGCATCAAAACGCGACCTTTTAAATTATCGCCGTCACAATGAATTTACGGCCATTATTAAATTAGCCCCGGAAAACAAGAAGAAGTGCGCTTAATAAAAAGCGCCGCACCGGAATAGGAAAAAGTGTTTCGCGCACCACGAGGGCATAGGACAAAAAAAAATAATAATCGACGAAATTATCACGTGATAATTTCTTCCATTATTATTATTTATTTAAAGAATTCTACATCCTATATCTTCATAGTCATTTACAACGTGATTTTCCTCGTTTGTTGCTTTATGAATTTCGAGGCTTTATCGCGAATATTAATTGTCAAATAAATATTAAAATATTTTAAAATCTAATCAATTAACACAGTGGTCGAATTCTATAGAATAGTAAGCAAATTGCACAACATTTGACATATTGTTATGAATCCTAGGGAATGCTGTTCAATGTATGTCAGAGAGAAAAATAAACATTCTTTAAATTTCTCTGTATTCACTTTTATCTACAATTGCGTATCTACTACAATAGGTTGTGCAAAAATGGCAAGATGGTTGAAAACGTAAGTACTGGAACAACATTCCAGATCTACCTCAATCAAAACGGCTGATCGGACTAGATCATAGCCATAAGGTGCTTGAACTCACACGGAACGAGCTGATAACATTCACGGGACTCATTGTGTCTTCCGGTACCATTTATGGAAAATGGGAAAAGAGCAAAGTGGAAACTGCAGTTTATGTGACTCGACAAATGAAACGATCTATATACTCTGCGCTAGTGACGCGATTGTCCACAAGCGTCTTTCACACTTAGGCAAGGACCGATTGTCCCAGGAAGAGGTGAGCAAAACCACTCCCGAGAAAATCCCCAGGTACATAGAGGACGGGGGACTGCTTGAGAAGTGATTGGGTAGAACAATATATCTTATAGGTTCGCAGTACAAGAGAGGCAACCACACCTCATATTAAAATGTATTAAATATTGTCTTGTCTTTGAATGTGTTGAAGCAGAGTCCTATTACAGTATAGGTTATTTAGCCTATAAATTGCACTTTAGTGTACAGTGTAGATGTGGTTGCACTGTAGTGTACAGTGTAGGTTATAGGCTAAATAACCTATTCTGTAATAGGACTCTGCTTCAACACATTCAAAGACGTCAATCAAAGACAAGACAATATTTAATACATTTTATACATTTTTAAAAGCTGCAACAAAATATATTGAAATTCAAAACAATTAAATTTTTAAATTAAATAAAATTAAAGCTAGCTGTGACCAAGTAAATAGAGCCTTTTTTTTCAATTGTGATTAATTTTATTATTTTCAACACATTCTCGTAAAAATAACAATCTTTCGATAACATCAGCATTCTTATGATGATGATATAACGTTTAAGAAAACAAGAATTTCGCGAGAAACACAATGGGAATCCGCGGCCGAGTGAAAGTCGCAAGGTTAACCGATCGATCCGATCCAGAATGGCCGATTAAAGTCGTCACTTTCAATCGCGCGTTAATTGCTCACGCACGCCGCTCCGTAAATGGATGAAAATCGAGGGAATTAAAATAATTTACGAAATTTTTCGAAAGCCCTCGTTGCTCAACGCCCGCCGAAAATTCGTGTGTAACTGGATTCCCGCTCGATTTGCATGCAATGATGCAACGCATTTTCGCTCTGAAACCAGCAAATCGGGTTTGATCAGCGCCCGATTTTAGGGTTTTGTTAATTATTTCGTGTTTAACCAAACAATAAAAAAAAAACAGAAACTTCAAATATAGAATTATAATAATAAAAACAATGAATGTTTTTATGCTTAATTAATGTTGTTATTGATGCGGTGTTATACCTGTATTCAAAAACACCAAATCAATATTTAGTTCAATTCCTTAAATCACTTCATTATTAACAAATCGAAGTAGGCTATCAGTGTCGAGGTTAGCAGATCATTCAGTACTTAAGAGCTGGACAATATCCAAGGACATGATCCGCCGTTTCGTCCTCCAAGCAGCACTGTCTACAGGCGATTCCGCAATGCCCAATCTATAGAGATGTGCTCTTAGTCTTCAGTGTCCTGCCAGAATGGTAATTCGCTTTAAATTTGCTTTGGACAGCCGCAGATATTGATTGGCTGAACTTTCATTCGAATACAGCCATTTTTTATTGTCTGCGTAATGTTATCAATCTGAAAATAAATTCATTGATTGATAAATAAATATATATATATATATATATATATATATATATTGAAAATATACAGCGAAATGATGACCTAAATGATTCTAGTATACATAATTAATATTTTAATTAATTGGCCTTCATTTATACCTTATTTATACAATAAATTAATATTCAATAATAACACTCTGATGTTATATGATTGATATAAACATTTTAAAGCCGTTTTTTTATGAGTAAAGTTTGTATTTCGTAATAAATTAATAAAATCGAAAATGACATCATGCCTCACAAAAATTATTGATTATTCAACGCGCGCCGTTTCTAGAATTCCTTATCATCATTTATAATGTATATACGTTTTGCAACAGCCTCTTAAAAAAACTGAATGAAATTAGATCGCGCGCGGAGCGCTTTTTCTCGGCTGCGATTTTTCTTCTCGTAAGTAATTTGTTTGTTGGTTGTGTTCCGTAGGAGTTTCGAGTGCATTGTTTCCGTGCTGGCAATAATTTAGCAGTCGAATCGTTTGAAGGCAACAAACAAAAGCCCGAAGCAAGTGTGGCTGTCGTGTATTTATTTCGGTGCGGCCATCAATTAGTCTGTGATACAATAAACTGGTCCAACGTTCCTTCTCTCCTCCTCCTCTTCCACCTCCGCTTTCTTACATTTCTCTTATTTTTACTTTCCTCTCGTTGCGTGCGTGTCCGCGTAGGTTGTGTATGTGTTAAATCACCGTCTAGACGTGACGACGTTTTCAATAGTCTAATACAAATTGTGTGCAAAATGAAAAAAATAAAATAAATAAAATTTGTCGTATATATATACCGAGTGTCTGGCATAATGGGCGAACATAGGAATTTAACATGTAAAATTATTTATGTGTAACAAATAGCTCCCCTATTAATTTTAGAACAAAAATCCTAATGGAATATTTTTTAGTATTAAAAGCTGTATTAAATATATCCATTGAATTTACGTTTGTACCCGAATCCACCTCAAAAATAATAAAATCTGTAGCGTATGAATTTTTGTATTGTTTATTTCTAGATTCACTTTATTTAAATTAAAATGATTGCTCTTGAAATTTTTGTCCGAAAAATATATTTGGTTGAGTAAAAAAAGTAGGAGAAAGGACAATCATTTGTATTTAAATAACATTTCTATCTAGTGAATCAGGTTAGTAAAGGGATTAATGTTTTCTTCTAGAACTCCGCGGACCTTTAAATTTTGTGAGTGTAGTTTCCATTCGTGAAATTAAAAATTTCAGTATCCTACGCAGAAAGAATGACTGTATACGCAACTAGCATGAGAAAATCCTGAAATGTATATAATACTGGATGAGATGAATTCAAGAATTATTAAGGTATTAAAGTTATAAAGATGTGAAGAAAAGAAAAAAAGAAGTTTTAAAAGCTTATACTGACATTGTGTACAATACATTGTCCAGTTTGATTTATTCAATGTATTGTTATTATCATGGAGGAAATGATACACATATATTTTCTTCTGTGTTATTATGTTTACATTTTTTATATTTTTTTAACTACCTAAAAAAAAGCAACCGTCTATTAAAAAAAAAAAGCAGAAAATATCCCTATTCCGATGTTTTGTATCTCGTAATTTACGGCTGAATTACATTCTGCGTCCAGAAAAGGTGGTGGCGAGCTTTTGGCAGTAAGTTTTACAATTGAGCTGTAAGTGCAGGAGAAATAGATCGATCCCATTAGGTCACAAAAGATCGGCCACAACAGGTACAATTAAAGACTGCCGTTACCTGCCCATTCGGCATTCAGCCCTCATTCAGCCCTCGTCGCATTGTGGCGTCGCTGCCCTTTGAGCGTATTCCCAGGTGCGCACGTTTCCGATTATTCCGGACCGTTTAAATTTCGATTTCTGGAAATCGGCTCCGATGTACGTTTTCATCGCTTGCGGGAATGTTGATATTAAAGTTAGAGCTCTGTTTCTGGTAGGAGCGTGAATATATAATTAAATATAAATAAATAAAGAAAAATCGTCATAATTAATTTAGAAAATTGAATAACTATTTATTTTATTTATAATTAATAATCACTGAATAAAACGCTTATAGTGATTATAGTATGGATTACCACGTAGTAACGGTTGCATGATTTATTCACACAATTTAAAACAAAATTGTGTGAGAATACATATAAATATATCTTTTTACTATATGTGTATAAGAAGATGATTATACTTCTTATTACGTATCAATATTACAACAAAAAATAATTTTAATTGAAAATTACCGCACGCTATAATCAACCAATTCAGAAATAAATACTTACACGTAAATAATCACCCGCTAATTCCCCCCGGGGGATTTTATAATAACTATGCAAACCAAACATCGCCACTTAATAAACCATAATCATAACTGTAACAGTTACACGTAAATACGGGGGGACTCATCACAATCATCATCAACGCCGAAAGGAGGCGTAATTGGAGGAACGGTTCTCCTGGGCGAAATTGCCCATTTAATGTCTCAATTCGTTCTTCTTCCATCTTTTGCGGAAAAGTGGCGCGCGCGCGAATCTCGGGCTCTTTTTAAATAACAGCGCGCCGCGATTGCGGGTAATTACAAGCGAGCGCCCGTTGCACTTTTCATTTTGTTTACGAGCGTAATGGCGTGTCTTTAGGTGAACCGGGGCTGTGTAATTAGATGATAATTTTCTGATGTAAATACTATAGATGGTTTTGATAGATAAGGGGGATTTACAATGTGGTTAAAAATAAAAAAAATGTGAGCCTAACTGATGTTAATAACGTGCTTTAGTAGTCCAACAGGCGTAGGAGCTGGGAAAGGGAGGCAAAGCAACGACCCCCCTTTGAAAAGAAAATATAGTTGGAATAAAATAAAACACAGAAAGTGTATAGTTTCCAAAGAGTATGAAGTTTCAACAAATAAAACCCTCTACACTACAATATAGAAAAGATAGTTTTTTTTTTTTCAAAACGGTCAGGAAATGAGCCTTATTTTAGACTAGACTAGATTAGATTCGCTTGCGTCGTCTTTAATTTATTAGATTAGATTAGAAAATACGAGATATTTCTAAAAAAAAGGCAAATAAATTGGCAAATATATTATTATACACTGGTCTTCCATTGGGAAAGAATAAAACAACAGATTATAACTACTTATAGGACACCATAAACAAAGACGATATAAAAAATATAGAGAATAGTAAAACTATAATTAAAATGATATCAGAATAAAAGTCTTCAATTAAGTTATGAATAACAAAATATATCACAAGATTCATTGGGTTGCTGCTCCCTTCACGGGACCAGAGCCTACTTGCGGGCTAACCAAAGCCCACTTTAAGAAAATGATCAAGGATTGGAAAGTTGTACAGAAACGAACCCACTGGAGAAACACTCGAGAGCTAAGGCAATCTAAAATGCTCATAGAGTAGTCGACCAAAAAGGTCGAGATATTAAAAGTACATCCTATATATAAAATTTTATAAAAATTAAATAAATTGAACAATTAATACTTGGAGTTGGGATTTGTGATATAAAAAACCGAACATCCAGTATTAAATAAAATGAAACAAAGATGATTCACACATTTAATTTAATTTAATTTAATTGAAAACCCAGTATTAATTGTTTAATTTTTATAAAATTTTATATTTAGGCTTATCTTGATGAAATAGCGAAAGACTGAATGAATTGAAACAGGGAATCACATTATCTTTATGCATAAACCCGGAAGCAATCATCTACAAGTGTCTAGCTATCATCCCACAACTGCCTTTCCCATCTTACGCAAGCTTTTCGAGTAAGATTAGAGATTATAATTAATTATCATTTTTTAATACACTGCTACTACAATTATTTAAAAAAATACACTGGAAGATTTTTTTAAAATCTGTTTTGTATAGGTCTGATTTTATTATTGTATTTTTTTTGTAATATCAAAGGATATATCCGTAAATAAATACTTTCCTTTACTTTAAAATAAACAGCTACTGCACTTAATAATAAAAAAAAACATCTTGAAAGAAGACGATGAAGAAAAAAGTCTAATCCCCAAATTAAAACACGCTGTTATGTAAATGTTATGCTAATCAAACCCCGAGCGTCCTTATCTCCGGCTTAATCACAATTTAGATATCACTGTTTGACATTCGGATTGTTTAGTGGCGCTATCACAAACGCATCTTGTTTGATTTGCGGCGTGTGCGTGGCCGTGGTTTAATTCATGCCCCGCGTCTTTATTTTACTATTTGCCTTTTTTCGGTGAGTTTCGTTGTTGACACAGCGAGCAAACAAACGGCCAAGTGTGTTGTAATCGGGATGGAGCGAGCGTCTTGTGCGGTTGGGAATTTTTCGCTTACTCATCTGGGCCGAAAGCTCATTTGAATTCGTTAATCGAAACCGGCCGTTGCTTAATTGATTTGTTTATTGAGCGCGGGTCGCGTTTGTGTTAGTATTTTTTTTATTTTGATTGAAGTGTTGGGTTACTGTAAGGTACTTGATTAAATTTGGGTTGCGTCAATTTATTTAAATTAGGGCTACGAGAAAAAAAAAATAGTTTACTCGCGTGTGAAGTCAATTGAGGTTTATATAATGCAAAGTGCTCGTGATAAATGAAAGACGGCGCAAGCGCCATCTTTTGCCGAATTTCATTTTATTAAACAAAGTGCTCGTGTTGATTGAATCGGTTCACTAAAGTGTTCAATCCTGAAAAGCTTTGCGAAACTCACGCAAAAAAAAACAATATAATGATATATTGAATAAATGAATAAATGAAATTACAATATAATGTTCCTAATTAATAGGAGCATTTATTGTAAAAAATTGAGCATTTTTAAAAGAACAGTTTTTGCACAGCAAATGTATGAATTGGGCCTTCGAAAAATGAGCGAAAAAAATGTCCAACTTTAGCCTTTTTTTGTAGACAATCAAAAAGCTCACATTTTAATGATTTTTAGATTAAATATAGATAAATCCTTCACGAATATAATTTATCAATCAATATTCTACCGCATCTGTGAATAAAGTTAACTACCTTTATCCAACATCGCCTTTAATATTTAAAACACTACAGAAATAGAAAGCAGCACAGCATAAAGAAGAATTGGCAAATCAGAGATATAATTGTGAAGATGAAAATAGAAATAATTTAGCTGCGAATCAATATTTATTCCGTGATAAATTGAATTATTAACTAGCCATCAGCATATTAAAGCACCCGCTGCTGGTTCCACTAAATCACTAAATTAAATAAATTCATTCACAAGTGAACTAAAATTACGGGCCCTCGGCCGTTTCGCGAAACCTCACAATAAATACAAACGGAACGAGCACGTGTAAAACGTAATGCACGGGATAATATACATTTCGAGCTTGTAAATTCCGCGGTGTCCGTTTAATCCGGCCTCAAACTGTCTGTGTGCACTTACGTATTATTAGCTGAAAAGCGCCGCAGTCTGCGGAATTCAAAGTTTTCATTCAAGTTCACAAATCCTCGGCGAAACGTTTCCCATCCGGCGCGCCGCCGGGAGATTTTATAAATTGAACGAATAATGCCCCTAAGTGACACTTTGATGGTTTTCAACACGACCGCTCATCCTCGGAAACGGATATAGAGCATTGTTTATTTAACATTAGCGTTTGAGGTTTATTTGCTTCACACGTAATGCAAAGGATAATTATTTTTACTTTTATAAAGCAATAAAAATAAATAATTTGAATTTAATAAAAATGATTCGAAAATAAAAATTGCCATCACTAGTTATCCATACGCTAGATGAATGCTGGCTGAACATTTGATTAAATGTACATCTTATGCAGTCAATAACTTTATATAATACAATTATAAGTTTGTATGAAGGTGTTAGTCTGTCCTGGGCTATCCATGAACATTTTATTAAATCAGATTCGAAAATAATTCATAAATTATTTCCACATTTAGTTCATTTCGACGAACAATTTGTGAATTATTGTGACATTATGACTTACTTTACATAAGTACTTTAAAACAAGTGCATATTAAAACAACTACTTCTTGGGATTATTATTTTTTTCTTCATTTTAATAAAAAGAATTGCATTTTTTTTTTCACTTACACATGATTATCGGTGATATTGTAACCATTGTCGATGTGTTTTATTTATTTATTGAATATACGGCGCACCTTTTACATAAAATCTTAAAATTAATGGAAACTGTAAAATCTAAAATAATAACAAAGAATACACAAACTTGCACAAATATTACATAAATCACATGTTTCGTAATTTTGACCTAAGAGAAGAGTACTTTGAATATTAAGAGAAATAATATATTGAAAGCCCGTATTATGTGCATATAAATCTAGAAAAAGATTTTTTTTTTGTGTATTCGACATGTTTAATTGTGGCAATTAGATTTCTGTTGGGCGATTTAATTGCCGGCGTGATTTCGCATTGTACAACAAATCGAGCGTTTTACAGCCATCCCCCTTCCCCCCTATCTCTCGCCCTCTCACTCGGCCGAACTAAACAATAATTTGAATTTTAATGGTGGCGGCCCTGCGGAACGTATCGCGTTACGCGGAGTGAGAGAGCGCAACTTGAATAATTAAATCAAAACTTTGCATTCCGCAGGCCGACCAGCGTGGCTCTCGCGCTAAATAATATATATATATATATAGAGTATACAGTAACTATCCTGTGTACAGGTAGTTCCTGGTTTCCTTTTTTTTTTGTTCTCTCCTTTCGATTTAATGGAAACAAAATAAATAAAAGACATTTTACGAAAGTTTTGTTTTGCTTCAATGTAACTGTAAATATTTCTTATTTAAAAGGGAAGACTACCATGTTTAAATATTATCGCCAGTTTTCTCCAGTATTATTTAAATTACAAAAATATTTTTCTTATAAAATTTATATGAAATATAATGAGATTGTGCGAGCTAACTTAAAAAAAAAAATATGTATTAATAAAAAAAACGAAATATTTGTTATTCTAACTTATTATGTGAGAGAAATGTTAAAACTATGAGTTAATAAAGAATTAATTATTTGTATGAAATTAATTGAACAAAAGTGAACACCAAGATTATTCATATTATGTATTATTAATTGAAAATACTTTGTTTCACATTCCATTTTACATAGTTGACATTGCAACGATTTATCATATCGATTTCAGGGCAACGATTGTTTCGTTTCACACTAGCTCCATCAAACAGATTTTTAATAATTGAGTAAACAATTGTTCCAGTGTAATTTTTTTATCAAATTATTATTAAACTCGCATTGTTGTAGCTTGATGAAATACTAATTTTGAAATTGTTTTACCGCTTCCCTTAATAGAAAATTTCATAAATAAATAAATGTTACGTATATATATACATCTTTATTCAGACAACATTACATAAGCTCATATATACATTTTTATTTATTTAACAAGAATAAATATTGTGTTGGTCTGACCGGGCTAACGACCTAGGGTCTTTCTGCTCTGTCTGAATTTATGGTGAGTTGTATCTATGTTAGCTAGCTGAATTGTCTTGCATTATTCTAATGATTTCATGAATGTTGATGAACGGTAAATGTTACATTTTTATAAAATGTTAATAAAGAAAAAAAAACGCAAAAATTAAGATGGAGTTTTCTCAAGTAACAGCTTCAACTATTGAATAATCCAATTAAATTTATCGATTTATCGATGGCAGTTTAACGGCTGAGCAATTTGCAATTAAAAGTTTAGCACCGTTTAAATTTTCTAAATGAAATTTTCATGCGCCAAGAAAACCTGCTACTAGATATGGGTAAAATCGATTTGTTTTAACTTAGATTGCTCTTAGAAGACGGAAATGATTTTTTTTATACAAAATTAATACCCCACAGTATTTTTTATATCATAGATTTATATTCAGATTTTTTATGAATAAAACAAAAATCGACGAAATTTGAAAGGGTTTGAAAAAAGGGGATTTTGATAAAAAATCCAAAACTCGCGAAATATTTTGAAATTATACCAAAATGTTCCCAGTGAATTAGAGCATCAACTGTGTAAATTTAAGCAATATTGAAAAAACAGTTTTTGTGCATCAGGCGTTTAAATTCGGGCTTTGAAATATTAGCGAAAAAATCGTCCAATTTTGAAATATTTTTTAGGCATGTAAAAAAATCCTCATTTTAATATTTTTTGGGTAAAATATAGATAAATCTTTCCGGAATACAATTCTTCAAGTTTCAATAAGCTATCAAATCTGAGAATAAAATTATCTTCGATTAATAGCGCGTCTCGCTTAAACTTTTCCGATGAGACTCAATTTAAATGCGACTGATGAATTAAAATGAACAGGAAATGATTTTTTCTTACAAAATAAAAATTCCACGCTATTTCTGATGGCTTGTAGACTATTGGTAATTTTTTTAAGATTTTTTAGCAGAAAATATTTTTTATTGAAATTTAAATTATTCAAATTGAAAAAGTGGATTTTCGTGAAAAATTCGAAACTCACGGAATAACTTCAAATTATACCAAAATGTTCGCAATAAACAGGGGCATCAGCTGTATAAATTTGATCGACTTGAAATAAATAGTTTTTGTACAGCAATCGTATGAATTAGGCTTTTGAAAAATGAGCGAAAAAAACGTTCATTTTTGACATTTTTTTTAGACATGTAAAACTTCCCTCACTTTAATGATTTATGGATAAAATGTAGATAAATCCTTCCTGACTACAACCCTTCAAGTTTCAATATGCTATCGTATCTGTGAACAAAGTTATCTTAATTTAATCAACGTCATGCCCAAAAGCTTCGATCGACGCGTCTGCCTTAAACCATTCCCATAAGGCTCCATGTAAATAGGACCGATGAATTAAAATGTCCTTAAAATAACGGAAATGATATTTTTCTCGTAAAATAAATATTCCACGGCGCTTTTGATAGCTTTTAGACTATTTGTGATTTTTTTCAGATTTTTTCAGAAGACAAAAATTTTCATCGAATTTTTAATATTTTCAAAGGGAAAAATGGATTTTAGCGAACAATTCGAAACTCGCAGAATAACTTGAAGCCAATTCAATTTAATAAAACGTTCAACCACCATTCATCTAGTGTGCGGATAACTAGTGGATCCAATTAAAGTTAGATAATAGATGCATATTCTACTTATTTCAGTCAAATAATTGCTACTAAATAATGTTCCTATGTTTTTTTTATTTTTATATAAAAACATCTTTATTCAGACAGCAGAATTACAATTCTTTACAAATATTTATATTTACAATACATATTGATGATCATGGGCTATCGACCGGAGGTCTTTCTGCCATTTTATTTTTATTTTAATAAATTTAGTTAATTTAAGACTATTCATATTAAACCCATCATATTTGCGTTAGTAATTTATAGGTTGAATTTAATTGAATTTATAGGTTGAATGGAAGATCAGCCGCACTTCGGTTGCGCTGAATTCATCCCCTTTATTTTTTTCCCCTGGTATGATCATTTTGTAATTATTTCTTGTAATATGAGATGTAACATTTTTTGTTAATTTTACTTCGTGAAAAATAAATGAATAAATAAATATGGGCGACAATATTTATAATTTACTAAAAGCACATGCTTCCTTGTAACAAAAAGAAAACACAAATAATTCAGATAGTAAGCAACGAGTTAATAATTCATTTTCCTTATACTTCCTTATTTGTCCAATTCTTTACGTTATTCAAACACCTTCACCTTTTGTGAGCCTTGCGTAATATTTTAAACGTCGGACGTTAGCATTAATTTAGCACCGGCGACGCTTATAAAAAGTCCCATTTCACGAGCGATCAGGCCCCGTGTGTTTGTTCATTTCATTTAATTTCTTTCGCGTGTTGTATTTTCCCGAGGAAACACAAGTTTTCGGTTGAATATATCAAATTTCAATTTGCGTCACCGGGACCGAATTTAATCGCAAACGAGAGCGACAGTTTCTTGTCGGATTAGCCGTTTGCGGGAGGACGAAGGGACCCGCCAGTCACATTACTACTTCCCCCCTAACGGACAAATTGTTCATCTAGGGCGGTATAAAATATCAAAGGAGGGATATTATTTATTGATTTACATGGATATTAAGCAAGAGAATTGAGTTGTATTATTAATGAAGTCGTTTATCTGAAATTCGTGATTATTTCAAGTATATAATAAAAGGTGTTGGGCAAAATTTTTGTTTGTTCATAAAAGAGTGTGTTTGATTTTGGGGGTGTGTTATTTTTGTTAACACTCTTTCCGATACTTGCATATTTCAAAGGATCAATGGATGAGGGTTATGCAGCATAATCAAGCAAGAGACGACAAATCACATAAATGTTTACTGCGGTTTTCATGTTTATTCCCTGCAATCGGACTGTTAGGCTACTGAAATGTGTTTCCCTTTAAAGAGTAGGATTTGAATGTAAGTGTTGGATCAAAGGTAATACCTTACAGGAAGTGGATGGCCGACTTGTGTAATTTTTATAATGATTGTAAAAGGAAACGTATTAAAACGATAAAATAAAATAAAAAAAGAGATTTATTATGGTATCAAAATACGTCATTTAGCAAACTACATTTGCATGGAGTCTGCAGAATATTAGATGCTTTGGGAAGTTTAAAAATTATTCAATTTAATCTGTGTTTTCATTTGTTTTATTCGTTGATATATAATAATCTATTTATATTTAGGCTCGTATTTCCATTCCAATCAATTCTATAATCAGTTATAAAAAATCAGATTTAATTGTATTTGCTTTGTTTAGGTAAAAATATTTTTCTTGAATAATGTCCACCGACTGTAATAAATTAGCAGGTTTTCGATGAGCGTGTATAAATTGCACGTGTTTCTCAAAAGGGCAGTAAATTATTCGGACGACTAACGTTTTCATAAATTCACCGCATCTCACACTTAAACGTGAATTATTAATGCCGGTTATCAACTTCTGCTCGTAATTTATTTAAGTTTGTTTCGCGTCCGTAATGGCCTAATCAATTATGGATTTATTTTAATATTCAGTATCAATATTTTTTTCGTTGTTATTAATGTCGCTTTTTTTATATTCGACGCTTTACATGAGCTATTATTAATAAGTGTATTGTCCGGTGGAAAAATGTTCTAACTAAAAAAAAAATAAATGTGAAAAACTAATTGTTTGTTCACTGAATGGTTTTTTGAGTTTAAGTGAAGTGTTTAATCACAAATTGAAAGACTGTTATTCCTTACTTCACAATTTATTTTTATGTTAGATGTACATTTCAAGACACAAAGTGCTCATTATCAATAACAACTAAATTCTTAAATCTAAGTGCACGATATATAAAGTATATGGATTATTGGGAAAAAACGTTGATTACACTAATTGGGTTGTCGGTATCTGCGGGTTGTAGGATGGATTAAGGTAGGGTGGTTGTCGGTGGGATTACATTCTTTGCGGGGTTCTTTTCGGGTAACAATTCCAATAATGGATTATCCAGTGGGCTAAGGTCGAAATTTAGTAAATTATTTTTATATTTAAACATTTCAATAGATTCAAGCATGTTTAATTTATTTAGATTTGATTGTTTTAAAAGCTTTATGTTGTTTACCGAAAATTTGTGTCCTGTTTCCATTGAGTGATGCGCTACTGCTGATTTGTTTGGGTTTTGGGATTTGAGGTGATATTGGTGTTCTTTGAATCGTTTTAATATGTTTCGTTGTGTTTGTCCTACGTATACTCTATCACAATTGTTTGTTACTGTATTGTGAAAAAAATATGCTTGGTTAATAAAAAATGTGTTAGGAATAAAAAAATTATTTTATTAGCAATAATTAATAAAACGAGGAGTATTTAAAAATTATCCTTTTCGAGTAAAAATAAATGTTTCTTGTTTTTTATTAGATGTATTAGCAATAAAATATAATTTTTATGCGAAACACATTTTTTTATTTAATTAAATAATTACTCTTTCTAATAAAACATTTATGATGATATTTAAAACTTATTGTTTTATATATACACATCTTTATTTGGAATATAGAGATAATACAAAATAATATGGCATAAATAATTACAATACATGTAGGTGTTTGTCTGGGCTATCGACCAGAAGTCCTTCTGCCCTGTCATGAATTTTTGATGAAGTTAAAGAAAAATATATACAAGATTTGTCGATGACCTCTCATCATCCACCACACACCCTCAATTTACGTATAGTCCCTTTTTAAAACTCTTTAAAACAACAACAAACAAAACGAAGCTAAAAGAAAGATGATTGATCCATAACCAATTATTTTCGAATTCTTTTTAATTCAATTTATTTGAAGAAAAAAACACCCCACTAGCAATTGCTTTCCAATTACACAACAGCACGTGCCCGCGGATGATAAGGAAGTGCATATTTCGGGTTAATTCATGTACGTATAATGGAAACATAATTTACACACGCGGTGCACACACCGGGGCCCCCGATAATTATGTAAATTCCCGACGTTATCGAAATGTGTCGACAATTATTAAGTGCGCAAAGGCAAAAACGCCCCCTCCTCCTCCGCGACCCCCCTGCTCCTCGGTCTAATTGACCGTTACGGCCGCAGCAATAACGATAAGTGTGTACCGAGCATAATCAATCTCATCACCTGACTTGACTGAATGACCCTGTTGGGAAATGTACAGTATTAGTGTACTGCTTTAATAAATCATTTATTTGTGTTTTACTTTCGGGTTGAATATTGTTTACGTGTAATATTTATGTTATTACTAAATAATAGGTGTTCTTCGATCCTGTTTTTTTTTTATGAAACGGGGTATTTTTTTATTGGCTTTGATGAAGGAAAACACGTTAATGATATGAAATTTATTTAGCTCCCACTTTTTTTTATTTCGAAAATTATTACAAAATTAAATCAAAAAAGGCGGAAAGACCTCCTGTCGATAACCAATTCTAGAACATGATAATAATCATGTTTTATGTATAACAACAAATCATACAATATAAACAATTCTCTTGCTTGTATTGAATAAATATATTATTACTTGTACCATCACGGCATCGGCCGGAGCTATTTACTGAACGGATCATATCAAGATTCAGTGGACAAGGTGTGTGAATGTTGATGTGATGTTGGTTTGTCATCCCCCCAAGAACTTCCTAACTTATTATTATTATTACTATTGTGTGATGATTTTTCAAGGATAGATTCCCTAATTTGGAAAAAAACATCACAAATGTTCCCGAAAATGTAGAAAGATTTTCATTTCCAGCTGAAATCAATTCAAATGGCCTTACTTGAATTGATTTCATCCCATTTACATGGAGTCGTATGGGAACGGTTTAAGCGAGATGCGCCGATTGACGTTTTTAGACACGACGGTGATTAAACTGAGATAAATTTATTCACGTATGAGATAGAATATTGCAACTTAAAGAATTGGATTCAGGATGAATTTTTTAACATTACTCGTAAGAATTATTAAAATAAGTATTTTATGCTTGTCAAAAAAAAATCCCAAAGTTGGGCCAATTTTTCGCTCATTTTTTAAAAGCCTACTTTACACGCCTGCTGTATGAAATCTATTTGTTTTCTGTATCTCAAATTTATACAGATGATGCTGCTATTTATTGGGAACATTTTGTTATAATTTGAAGTGAATCCGCGAGTTTAAGATTTTTCATGAAAATCCGCATTTTTCCTAGGGGTACCCCTTAGAAAATATTCAAATATCGATGATTTTTTTTTTCAGGAAAAAATAAAAAATGCTTTTGAAAATGTGGGAAAGGGTGTGGAATATTTATTTTGTCAGAAATTATCCATTTCCGGTTAGTTAAGGCCATTTGAATTGTCCTCGTCCCATTTACATGAAATCTTATGGGAGCAGTTTAAGCGAGATGCGTCAATCGTCGTTTTTAGACGCAACGATGATTGAACTGCGATAACTTTCTTCACCGATGAGATAGAATACTCTTGCTTGAAGAATTGAATTCAGAATGAATTTAACTACATTTCACCTAAGAATCATTAGAATGAGGGTTTTGTGCTTGTCTAAAAAAAATCTCAAATTTATGCCACTTTTTCGCTGATTTTTTAAAATCCCAATTTACACTGCTACTGTATAAAAACTATATGTTTTATGTAGCTCAAATTTATACAGTTGATGCTCCCGTTCATTGGGAACATTTTGGTATAATTTGAAGTTAATCCGTGAGTTTAAGATTTTTCATGAAAATCCACATTTTTCCTAGGGGTACCCCTTAGAAAATATTCAAATTTCGATAATTTTTTTTTTCTCAGAAAAAAATCTTAAAAGAATCAAAAGTGCTTTTGAAAATGTGGGAAAGGGTGTGGAATATTTATTTTGTCAGAAATTATCCATTTCCGGTTAATTAAGGCCATTTGAATTGACTTCGTCCTATTTACATGGAGTCTTATGGGAGCGATTTAAGCGAGATGCGCCGATCGACGTTTTTAGAGGTGACTATGATTAAACTGCGATAACTTTCTTCACCGATGAGATAGAATACTGGTGCTTGAAGAATTGGATTCAGGATGAATTTATCTACATTTCACCCAAGAATTATTAGAATGAGAGTTTTTTGTTTGTCTAAAAAAAATCTCAAATTTGGGTCACTTTTTCGCTCATTTTTTAAAAGCCCACTTTAAACTCCTACTGCATAAAAACTATATGTGTCATATAGCTAAAATTTATACAGTTGATGCTCCCATTCATTGGGAACATTTTGGTATAATTTAAAGTTAATCCGTGAGTTTAAGATTTTTCATGAAAATCTACATTTTTGTCCTTAGAAATTATTCAAATTTCGATGATTTTTTTTTTTTTTGCTTGGAAAAAAATCTGAAAAAAATCAAAAATGCTTCTGAAAACGTAGGAAATTATGTGGAACATTTATTTTGTCAGAAAATTTTTATTTCCTTTTGATTAAGGTCATTTCAACTGATTGCATGAGGTCTTATGGTTTGATTGATAAGGCGTTAAAATTTTCTATATTCACTTTGTATAAATAAAATTATGAATAGTTTTGTGATTTTCAAAAACAAACACACTTTGAAAATCATAAAATTATTCATAATTTTATTAATACTAAGTCTAATGGGGAGGGTTGGAGCGATTCACTCAGCGCATTTACCAGACAAATACACGAATGTTTTATTGAATAACTGCGGCTACTTTATTTTTGTTTGTGTTATTATTTTGTTTATCTAATATATACCAATGTCGTGTTATTGTTAAACTGATGTTACCCTTTTATTGGATGTACTGTATCTGTTGGGTAATAAATAAATAAATATGCGAGGATCCACATTTTTGTTTGCCTCGTTTCTATTACTTCGGCATTTACTACGGCAAATTAAAATTGTTGAAACCATAGCCATAAAAAAAGAAAAAAAAAATACCGAAACAAATTTTAAACAGATTTCTTTCCCGTTTCCAAAAATGATTTATGAGGAAACAGCAAGCAAAAGATAAATTAATCCTAATTTAAACACATGAAAATATATAAATAATTAATCACTTAAAAAAAATGGAATCAGTTTACACAAAGGCGACTTTTAAAACGTGTGATACACGGCAATTATGGTTTCCCTAAGTATTAATTCAAACAAGGCCAGGGCTTCAAGAAATCAGCTGAAGGAAACATCTGTTCGGTGTTTTTTTTTTTCTTTCGAGGTGAGCTAGATTTAATAAATATAATAGGATCTGCGGGATAATGCTCATAAACGGATTGCGATTCGGTAAACGTTATATAATGAAAGCAATATTTAAATGTTTATAAGAAATAAGTTAAAAATTTCTGGCAATGATCAATAAAATTCGATCAATCCCTTTCTCCATTTGTAAAAATTACTAATACTGTAAGTTTTGACATAACCTACTCAATTGTACTGTTTAAAAACAAAAAAAAATAATTCTGAGGGCTCTATTTTTTCCCAAATTTAATTCAATCTAAAAGTCGTGATGGCTAACGTCGCTTTTATAAATTGAATTCAAACAATGTTTTTTTTTTTTTGAGAAATTCTTAATTAATACTAGAGGTAAACTTGCTAAAGCTTGTTTTCACTTATTTAAATCAGCTTACTCAAAATGGATAGATTTTCAAATTAAAACTACCTACATTGTCAATGTTTTCTGTTTTATTTAATTAGATTTAATTTGTATAAAAGAAAAAAAAAACTCATAATTATAAAGCTTCATGGTAGATTTGACAAAATACGATTTTCTTTGCTTAACTAATCTTAAAGTATTATAATTATCAGAGTTTTAAGTTAAACGATGTTTGACTTACTTTGGTAAACCTATCTTGAAGCCTTATTATTATTAGAGTTTTATGTTTAACAATTCTTGACTTACTTTGCTAAACATATACTGAAGCCTTATAATTATTAGAATTTAATTTTTAAAGTTTGAATGGATTATTTCAATGGTGGTTAAAAAGTATGATTTACTTTACTGAACCTATTTTTTTATCCACTAAAATAATATTCTAATAATTATAAGGCTTTATATAATTATTAGAATATTAATTTTAGCGGATAATTTTAATAGCAGTAAAAAATTGTTTTATGGAGTAACTTTAACTTGAACTATAGCAAATCTAGCGCGAGAATTAATTCTGAATGAAAAAACAATCCTTTAATTTACTAGAAAATATTTACGGTTTCTTTTAGATAAATTATAATACTTGATTTGTTAAAATACAAGACGAATTAATGAAACCAGCCAAGTGTTCTTATTTAATCCTTATTGAAAAATAATTTGTCGTAAGGTCTCAAAGTTAATCGTACTACGACAATTGTTTCACTACACAGTGGCATCTTTGAATTTTGAAACCTTAAGTCAAATACTGTTATACTTTTCAATGAGGGTTAAATAAGATAACTTGACCGGTTTCATTAATCCGTCTCGTATTTTAAGAGACGAACCAAGTATTATAAATTACCTAAAAGAAACTTTAAATAATTTCTAGTAAATTTCATTGACAGATTGTTTCCTTCCTTCAGAATTAATTCTCGCTCTAGATTTGATAAAGTTACAAGCAGCGAGTATTCTAATATAGAGTTTAAACAAATAAAAGACTCTACAATACAACATTTCTCCTTATTAAGTCCTTTTTGTCATTCGTCAAACTTCTTGGATAATTCCGTATGCACGTGGTGGTTTGTACTTAATTACTTGAATTTGCGACTTTATTTTTAATTAATCACAAATTAAGATGTAAATAAATGTTTTCTTGTGTTTCTTTTTTTTGTTGTTGTTGGGAAACGGAGCAAAAAAAAAGTATAAAGGTGGAAATGTTGGGGGCGCATTCCCGAGGGACTAATGCCCCGTAAAAGTTTCACGAGAACGAGGTTTTAATTACAATTAAGTAGCGTAAATAACGAGGGTGAGAAAAATGTAACTCACCTGTTTATTATCCTGATGGGCATTCGCCTGGTTTATAAGCACGAGGACGAAGACGAGCGCGCCGCACAGGCACAATAGTTTATTAGAGGAAAAAGGGCGGAAGTTCCTCGCGCCCATGACGAACGAGCGCTCCTTTTTTTTTATTCACGCGAAATAATGTTTATTAGTTGTTGATTTTTTTTTAAATTTAAGAAATTAAATAAAACGAAACACTACGAGGATCAAACTACGCGCGCACGCTGCACCATCGCACAAGAAGACACACACAGTCCGCGCTCTTGGCACCGAATGTTGAAAAACACATGTGCTGCTGTTGGTGCTGCTGGCCGCTGTCGGTTTTCGAGTTTTGCCGCTGCTATCCCGTTTGTAGCTGCGTACACGGCCACCACGTGCTCCCTCCCACTCCCCGCATTCCGGCCAACCACCCACGCACATTTCGGACCCCCTCTTTATCGCATTATCACCACCACCGGCACTTCGCGATACCCTTTTTTTAAATCGAGACGCGAGGAAGAAAAAGAGGCGCATCTTTTAATTCCAAATCCATTCATGACCGGTTCGCGTCTTCCCTCCTCACTCTTACTCCTTTTTTATTGTTGCTGCTTCTTTTACCTCCGCGATGACCGCAGGACGGACGCGAGGAGAGAGAAAGAACGGGTTGCCCCAGGTCACCGGAGGCTTGTTATTTTTACCAGGCTCCGTTTTTCCTAATAGACTTCGCTTATTCAGTCACAAGATGTTTCCTCCTCGTTCTTTTTGTGCCACAAAAAAAACAAAAACACTCAGGACTAATTAATCAGTTTCTTTACATAAAGCATGCCTCTGTCTTCTCCCGCGGCATTAATTCGATACTAATTAATTCATTCTGGTGGAATAAATCATTTTGGACGTGAGCTCCAAAAGGTCCATCGCCCAAAGATTCCACCATAAAATTTATCTCAATCAAATTGAACGAATCTCAATCTTTGTTTTTATCTCGAGAGTTTAATTATTGAAATTTATCGCTACTGAAATATGGAGTAAATTACAATTATTAATAAAATAGTGCCACCATTAACGTAATGATATCATACATCAATTGGTGGAAGACATTCAAACTATATTTTTTTCCAATTTAAATCGAAATCCCTTAAAGTAAGGCATTTTTGTACATTTAGAAACTTCCAGGTAGATATCCTGGAAGTTTCAATGCTATGATTTTTTTAATTAGCATCAATTCTGTCGACCCATTCGAAAATTATACAAATTATTAATAGGCTACCATGTAGGAGTTTGTTTGTAGCTTAATTAAGCGATCGATGTAGTTTATTTAGCCTTGCAGCAGGTTTTGAATTTTTTTAGATTTTTTTTTTAAATTGGAGTCAATTTCGTCGACCCATTCGGAAATAACCCAAATTTAGGCTGCCGTGTAGAGCTTGAAAGGTACTACAGGTACAAACAATTGACATTATCTTATAGTTTGGAGTCTAGTTAAACGATCGAAGTAGTTTATTTAGCCTTGCAGCAGGTTTTGATTTTTTTTTTAGAATTTTTTAAAAATTGGAGTCAATTGCTTCGACCCATACGGAAATAACCCAAATTTAGGCTGCGTGTAGTGCTTGAAGGGTACTACAGGTACAAACAATTGATATTATCTTATAGTTTGGAGTCTAGTTAAGCGATCGATGTAGTTTATTTAGCCTCGCAGCAGGTTTTTAATTTTTTTAGATTTTTTTTAATCAATTCCATCGACTCATTCGGAAATAACCCAAATTTAGGCTGCCGTGTAGAGTTTGAAGGGTACAAAAGGTACAAACAATTGACATTACAGTATTGTTTGGAACCTAATTAAGCCATAGATGTAGTTTATTTAGCCTTGAAAATTAATGTATGACTTTTTTGTCACGGCTTGTTTAAAGTTTTAATAAAAATTCACGGTTCCAAATTTCAATTGAAGATTTTAGTTTTACACTATATTTTAAGCCAAATAACTTATTTTAAGTAAAAACAAGTGGATATGAAATTTTAATTTTAAATATCCAACCATGAGAAAATTAATAAATACAAACGAAAACCAAAACAAGTCGTAAAGATATTGTGAAATTGCTAATAATAATAATCACCCATTCACGACAAATAAATAAAAGTGATTATCTAGAAAAAGGACTATTAAACTTTGACGCCCATAAAACGCGTTACATTAAAACAATCTTTACACATTTCATTAAACGTATTCACATTATTTTTTGTCTTGTTATTATTATTATTTTTTTAATGGCGGCATTAAAATTATGTAAGTGTTATCTTTTCGCTATTAATAACCGTCCGAAAATGTTTGTAATTGGCGTGATTATGATTTATGTGCGTGTGCGTGTAAAGGATATGTGTGTGACCGTTTGACGCAAGTTAATAAAAATGTTACGAAAATGTCGTTAAGTTTATTGATACGAAAGTGTTCGGAATCGGTTGATTACTCATCACCCGAAATTTCGTCGCCGGCACATGTTAATCCTTAATTATTTCATTCAATTAGGGATGTCCTGAATTCGAGCGGATGACTCCGGCGATTTTGTAATTGGGATAATTAATCGGCGTGTGATGAATGACTGCAATATAAAAAAAATGTTACTGAGAATAATAAAGGAAGTGAGTTTGGTTAATTGAATAGAAAGAATTTGAAAATAATTAGTTTACTCAATTGAATTATTAATTAATTAATTAATTGCTGTTTAGCTACTGCAACTTTTTGACTTATGTTACGTAAATACTTGGAAACAAACATCCATTGATTGAAATAAATACTTCTCGGGTAAATACCCCGCCAGACATTGAAGCAACTACTTCTCGGATAAATGCCCCGGATGAAACTTCAAAGTCTCGAGTAAATATCCCGACAGACATAGAAATATCTACTTCTTGGTTAAATTCCCTGCCAGACATTGGAACTACAATGACTTGGGTAAATACTCCGTCGGATATTTAAACATCTACTTCTCGGTTAAATACTCTGCCAGACATTGAAACAACTGCATTTTGTATAAATACCCCGCCAGACATTGAAAAATTGCGTTTCGGGTAAATACACCGCTAGACATTGAAGTATCTACTTCTCGGTTAAATGCTCCGTCAGACATTGAAACAACTTATTCTCGAGTAAATACCTCGCCAGATATTGAAATAACTACTTCTCGTATAAATGCCCCGCCAGATATTGAAACAACTAATTGTTGTTGTATAGGAATAACTTATTGAATAATGCAACTATTTTTGATTAGAGAATAATTAATGCAAAGAATAAAAAAAACGTTACGTCATATAAGACCATCTGCAGAGACGTGTGTTTTTTGTTATTTATCCTTCGCCAGTATAGCTCTGCTTTATAAAATTGTTAATTTAAATTAATTAAACGTACCATCGCTGCTGCTATCTCAGGTGTAAATAGATTTAAATAAATATTTAATTTCTATAGATAAGTTTTTATAGTAATTTTAGAAGATTTACAACATTAATATATTTGCGTAAAAGTTTTACCAATATCATTACTCAATATAAACATGCATTTACTTCCATTTACACAAACAATTCACCCACCCACCCACGGTTTCAAACTATAAAACTTTTTCCAGGAAAGCGCGCGCCCCGCGTTCCGATTTTTAAATTGGCCCAACGGAGAAAAAAAGAGCGACTTTCATTTATATTTATACTGAAATCGGTTTCCCGTTATTGTCTTGTCAAATCAGAAATGTGCGCGCGTGTATGTGTGTGTGTCGGCGATTGACAAGTCTGATCATGCAATAGTTCAAGTCTAAATAATTTCCATGTCTCGTTTCTGGGAAAATTGCACGGATAACTTTATGCCGGCGGATTTAGATTTATTTATGACAGGGTCGTGACTGGTGACTCCCGACCGAAATACGCTGTTTCTTTAAAGGGTCCTTATTATTAATCACTTCTGTATATATTTGATACACATAAACATGGAAATTGTGGATTTTATCGTCAGTGATTAAAAACCGTTTAAAAACTACTTGAAATAAATTAATATTTATAATATTATTATTAGAATACAAGTCGATATAGAATAACGTTATTAAATTGTTTAAATTTTTGGTTTCCGTATTTTCAGGCCGACCAGGATTATCAAATCATCCTTGCAGCCTTTTCAGTTGTTTCATTTAATTGAAAATACTGTTTTATTTCAGCTTTTCGGGGGAAAAGGATAATCAAATTTTCATTCATCGCGATATTTTAATTTCTAAAATTGAAAGATTTTAAAAGTAGAAAGACGAATTTTGGTTAGACCTGACTTTAAATTATAGTGAGCTGTGGTTGAGGGTAAAAAAAAAAAACTAAAAAATAACACTAGTTATCCATACGCAAAATGAATGTTGGTTGAACATTTTATTAAATAAAAAATAATAATTATACACTATTATCAATGAGTATGGAATATATTTGTTTTTTTCTTAGTGCTATCATTCTTGAAAATGAGTGTGTAATCCACGCTCTAATTTAATTTATTAATATTACAAATATGCCGACTCGAAATATGACACACACGCACACAGTTTTATCAGACATGTGCGGATTATTTACACTTTACAATATCTCAATTGCGTAATGGACTTATTTTATTTTTGTTGAGTTCTCCGAAAGTTGATTATATTAATTAAAACGGCTACATTGTCTTATCCGACAATAATTAATTGCATTATTTGCCCTCAAGAGTCATTGATAAAAATTAATATTATGTTATAATTCTTGCAATAGCAATGATAATGATTGTAAATGAATGGGTCCTGTTGTTTCTGAAAATTTATGGTTGCTAATTAGTGTTGATTTAAAAAAAATGAATAGAAAAATTAGTACAGATTTTTTTTAATCTGAATTATGTGGGAAATTCAACTAATTGGGTTTCATAAATATCATAAACAATTGAACTGGTTGAACTCGTCGAATTATATATATATATATATATATTTATTTGGATGTATAAAAATTGAAAAATAGAATAGAAAAGTGTATTCATTCTCTTGGTCACAGTTATTTAAATTAAATAATTTTAAAATGATTAATATTAATTATTTTCAAATCATTTTATTTAATTTGTTTATAAATTTGACATTGTAAAACCATGTAATTTATATTTTTGAAGAAATAAATTATTTAAAAAATATTTCTCTTTTGATATAATTAGTCAATTCATTTTCTTACTTAATTCCCCTCGTCTCATTCATCAGACGCACGAATTAAGGCCGGTCGTAAAAAGAGTGAGAGACAAAAGCGCTCACTGAGCCTCAATGGAAATTAATACCCCTGTTTCGGGTCAGCGCAAAGATTGACTTCTCCGGGCCCATAAATTACGACCCGTAATAAGTTTAAATATGTTTTAATTCCTGCGCGCGCCATTAAAAGTTATCGCCGTTTATACGGCCGTTTTATTGGACTTTATTTCTTTTTATGCGCGCGCCCGTCGTGTATTTATCCTTTTGCCCACATTCACAGTTCGATGCGAAATTTTTATTATCATCGAAACGGCGTGAGGGCATAAAATGTAAAAGAGTGGGGTTCAAAGAATAGTCGAAGGAGACATGGAAAGGACCGTTGGATTATTTTAATGTGCGATTAAATTTTATCAGATTATTTTAATCAAGATAATTGTATGCGTTCTCTTTATATATGGATCAATTTTAGAACAAAGAAAAACTTAATCGTTTTCTTTCTTCCTCCTTCATCAGCTAACTTAGACTAAGTGAAGAAACACTTTTTTATTCTTTAATTTTGTCGGCGTTGACTTGGTGGTACATTTTCAATATAGTATATAAAGAATTACTTTTTTATACCACTTAGATTTTTATTATTAAAGAAAACCACATTGATAAAAAGAAATCGGAAGAATACACATTTGACATCACGGACCTATCTATATCAGGACGTAATGTAAAGTCGATAGAAGGATGCAGCATGCGTGCAAAGTGCGGCAGGAGACCGCCATTTTTCTATGCTAACTTCGCTTTACTCAAAGTTTTACAGAAATAATAGAAGGATGAGGTTTTCAGCATTCGATTCTTAAGAAATACAGTCGCATTTTCACTCAAGGTCGTCTTTATAGAACATCCGCGGCTAAAATCGTAAAAATTAAGCAATTTTAGTGCACTTTACGAAGGTCATTTTTGAAAATGTGTGGATCGAAAAGTACAGTCTTTATAGCATTTAAACTATCAGGGATTATTCTCCCATTTTCTAGCTATATTTTCGTATAATATGAACATATTTGGTGATTTTCGCATTTTTATTGAAAATTATTTTTTTCCCTTATGATATTTTCAAATTTCAATGAATTTTTTTCTTTTCAATAAATCTGAAAAAAATTATGAAGGCTCTTGATAATATTAGAAACAACGTAGATTATTAAGTTTCCTCAAAAATATTCATTATCGCTGATTTCAGCCCATTTGAATCGCCCTGTGAAATTAACACGTAACCTTATGGGATCACTTAAAGCCAACACCGCCGATTTGACGTTTCGGACATCTTTGCGGTTGGATCAAGATTACATGCTTCACAGAAAAGATTGAATACTGCGGTTTTCAACAACAGATGCACAAATAATACACCTACATTGATCACATATGGTCGTCTTTATTTTAAGGCCAGGACTGTCAGAAAAAAATTAGAAAATAGAGCGAAATTTTATCCCAATTTTTAAAGATCGATTTTGCAAGCGTGTAGATCTAAAACTAAATTTTTGTTTTGGCTTAACTTTTCACAGATTATTCCCTCATTCTTTAGCTACATTTTGGTATAATATGAAGTCATTTGGCGATTTTTGCATTTTCGTCGAAATTCCACTTTTTTCCATACATTTCAAATTTTGAAAAAAAAAATTCTTCAAAAAAAAATCTGGAAAAATTCATGAAGGTCTTTGATAATATAATAAACAACTTAGACTATTTAGTTTCTTACAAAATAATCATTTTCATCCATTTGAGGTCGCTTGAATAAGACAGTGTAATTAACACGGGACCTTATGTTTAAGAAAGGCCCGACAATTGGTGGTTTCAGACACGTCTGCGGTTAGATCAAAATTACAAATTTTACAGAAAAGATAGAAGAACGGGGTTTTCAGCATTAGATTTTTAAAGAATAAAGCTATATTTTAGCTTATACTCAACTTTACGGTATGGCCACAACCGCCAAAAAAAAAAATCGTAAAATTGAGAAAAATATATCCCATTTTTTAAAGGTCAACTTTGAGAGCGTATAGTTCGAAAATTAAATTTTTGTTAGAGCTCAACTTCTCAGAAATTATTCTTCCATTCTTTAGCTATAGTTTGGTATATTATGAAGCCATTTGGTGATTTTTAGATTTTCAACGAATTTTCGTTTTTTTTTCATACATACCCAATAAAAATGAAATGTTCAAAAAATAAAAAAAATTGTTTGAAGACATTTTGTGATTCTTTAAATAACTTTATTACTTGTTTGAAAACACCATTTCTTATTGAGATATAATAGTTTTGATATAAATAATTCCTGGCGTTATTAAACCACACATTTCGATCAGACCTTATTATACCAATATGTTCCGGGTACAATGCCTTCATGAAATTGGTTAAACAAATGTTGTATTATAATTATTATTATTATTCACCAAGTAAAATCAATAAAGAATGTTATATCCCACATTACAATAAATAATTACAAAATGATCGTACCAGGGGAAAAACTAAAAGGTATTGTAGAACGAAATTGTTCACGATTTTATAATAAAAATTATTTGATGTCACTCGTCAGTAAATATTTTATTTTCATTATTATTATTTTTATAATATTATGTTTATAATACTATAAATCCTATAAAATAGAAATGTATTGGCAAGCTCGCAGCTCGCAGCTCTCAGCTTTAAATATGTGATCGCTAATGCTATTGCCATTGCACTACTAATAAAGTGATGAACGGATGGTTTGTAGAGAGATGAAATTTGTATATACGATTGATGTTAGGATTACTCGGGTTTTTATTTATTTTCTTGCAAGAAAAAAATTGAAGAAAACATACAATTTTCTGTTGACATTATTAATATTCATCATTGTGTTATTCCGTGTTATCTGAGTAGGTCATATTTCTACAAGAAAAACAGCCCGACCGAACGATTGCATAAATGCATCTAATTCATCACTTCCTGGGATCTTCGTATTTGCACATTCTAAATATGCCGCATGCGAAAATGACAAACGACGAAACTCAATGTTATCCCGCGGCCTAAGGGCGGCCTTATCGCGGTCACGTATGCGTTCTCCTCGTAAAAGCCGAACCGCGCTTCCTCCGCTGATGCTATGCATTAAATAAATATTCCTTAATGAGCATATTTAAATATTAAATATGATATATCCAATTAATCCATTTTTTTATATTTCGAAAAGCTGCTTAGACTGTAATAATGAAACGTACAAGTTAAACTTAACATTTCCCTTAGAGAATGGTCCCGAATTTATGGAATTTACTATTTTTACTCCTATCCCGAAAGATATTCTCATTTTGTTTGTTGTCCCAATCAGGTTGATTGTTTCCACTTTTGTCTCTTTTTGCCTGAACCACTTGGGACTTCCCTTAGTTTACTAATTGATACGTATTTTTAAATTGTGAGCTTAAAAATTACGATTACGTCAAATTTTACACTTCCTCTAATATCAGTTTCAAAATTGCTTATGCAAAAACACAACATAAAAATAATGAATATTTTTAACAAATAAATCAATCCAAATAATAACTAATTTTCTCTCAATTCGGAACAAGCACAGGCCGTTATTTATTTTCATTAACGAGATGCGCGGGCTGCGTTTAATGTTTTAATTCAATAATGTTATTTCGCCATTGAAAACACACACACATAAAACAACGCGCCCGATAATTATCGTTATTGGAGAATAACCTTAATCTGGAAGAGGTCAAGAACACTTTTCCATCCATCCGAATTAATTTATTATTCCTGCAAGAGCATCAATCGTAAACGATCTAAATTGGATTAATTGGATGGCATCGCTTGTAATGAATTTATGTTTCTCGTAAAATAAAAACGAAAACAAATCATTCGAAGCGAAACAAAGAGGAAAAATAATATAGAATTTAAACTGGTAATAATTGAAATTGAGAAAAAAGGGAAGAAATAGCGCGGGATTTCATTTTATTAAATATACTCGGGGTTATGCTCGGGAAATGTTAAGTTTAACGTGTACGTTATTAATTAATTTCATATGTTTCCGTCACCGTTTCCGTTTCCGTAAGAAAACCACCTTTCAATTCAACTGAAATTTATTTTTATTCATCTGTCTGATGAAGCTGCTGTGTAGCAAAATAATTGTTGCAGTGTCAAACAATAAATATTGAAATTATAACAAAGTGTGTTATTTACAAAAATTGTTATATATTTTTATGTAAAATTAAAAAAATTGTAATATCTTTTTGTCAGTAATTTCTGAAATAAATTATAAAAATCAACCCCTAATACACCACCACAACTTTATTATCCACAATTATGTTTTCTTGCAATCAATCGTATTTATTGACTAAACCTTGCTCGTAACGACGTTTCGCGCAATTCCACTTTGTGATCTTTAGAAGAACTTATGATCCAATTAACGATTATGTAAATAACTATAATTGCGGCGGTTTCTCTAATGGATATAAAAATAAACAGCCGTACTCCTCTTTTCCAGCCGCATTGATCACCGCTGACACAGTTGTGTACACAGAGTCAAGTGCTAGTTTCCAATTTTCTTTCATCTTTTATTGACGTCCTCGCACTCCGCCGCGATAAATTTAATTTTGAGCTTCCGCATCAAAGAAATTAACATCACAAGTGTTTAACGCAGAAACGCAAACAACAGTAACGACATCATTTATACGGATTACGTGGATGTTTAAAAACAAAGTGTTACAATTCATAAATTATATTCGTGTGGTATTCGTAATAACGTAATAAAATTCGTAAATGGTTACGTGTTTAATTTAGCACATGCCGAATGTGGAAAATTTGGTTGTTTATTTACGTGAGCCACAGTTATTTGAAATAAATTAAAAAAAATATTAATGGTTTTAATATTTAGACATTGGTAGTTCTTATTGCATGAAATAAATATGAATAAATTGTTGAAAATCAACCAAAAATTTGTTTTATTAAAATTTCTATGGATATTTACATGAATAGATATATTGATTTTTTAGTTTTTATTTTAATTTGTCACAATTCATAAATTCATCAAGACGCTTCAAAACAGTTCAGCTAGCTAGCACAGACATTTTTATTGCAGAATACCATTAATTCAAGACAGGGCAGAAATACCTCCGGTTGATAGCCCAGGACTGACCAACTTTTATTTCAATGTGTATACTCAATGTTTATAAAAATGTAATTGTCGAAATAAAGGTATTTGTATATATTCAAATTAATAATTATTTCCACTTTAGTTAACGCAACTATTTGTCTTGCATGATGCACTCGAAAAACGAAGAAACATCTATTAAAATAATTAATTCTGGTCTAGTGCAAATACCCCGCCGAACTGCACAATGAACTTTTGCTGTTGCAACACTAATTATTGCGTAGTGCAACAATTTTTGCTTCAAGGGCAATTAATCAAAACATTACGTATTATAACTCTTCATATTTGTCGCAGTCATTTTCAAGTTTTACACATTCTGTGGACAAGATGTTCAGATCGTTTTGTAGCACTATTGCATCTTCATAAGATAAAATTTAATATCATCTGCGGACATTAAATATTTTGATGTTAATGGTGGCATATCATTTACATAAGCAAGGGACCAATATTCGACCCTTGCGGGATACCACTTGTTGCCTACGTAGGCTTTAGATTTTATATTATGACAACTTACAAAATTTTTCCTATTGCACAAATATGTTGCAAGAAAATTGAAAATGATCACGTAATGTCCGAAATGTATATTTGGAATAAAAATAAAAGTGTGAAGAAATGATATTAGTGCTTTTTTATCAATTATGTTGCAAGAAGTTGTATTAAATTATATCTTAGTCCGAGCAAGGATAATTTATCTAAAAGCATATTATGACATACTCTATCAAATTTCGTTAAATAACTACTCATAACCTCTTTTGCAGTAACTCCCCTTACTGACCTTTGTTTCACAAGAATGCCATATCCACGTGCACACATGCTCTTCAATCTACATCTACCATTTATCTCGAGCTTTTCCCTACATTTACTAGTGCTCCCATACATCCTCCCCACTGCCACAAAACAAATTATTTCATATATTCATCCCCTATCCATTACTTTCTTCCTCTCTCCTCATTTCCACACGTAAACCGTGCAAGTGTCTGTGCTTCCTCTTTAAACAATCTCGCAAAATAGCGCGGAAATCCATCAAATACTTTCACTTTTTTTTGTACTTGGTTCTAGAGCTAATATTATCTATTCTAATTTGTAGCTGCTGTATTTCGACATGTTTAGCCCTCATCGCATATGCTAGCTCAAGCTTTTTCCCCAATGCTAACTTTCGATCGAAAAATTTTCATTTTTTTTTTTCGTGAAATTAACATGGAGCCTTATAGGATCGCTTAAAGGACCGATTGGCCGTTCCGCACGCGTTTGCGGTCGCATCAAGATTACAGGCTTCACAGAAAAGATTGAACACTGCGGTTTTCAACAACGGATTCCCGAAGGATACAGCTACATTTTCATGTAAGGTCATCTTTATTTTACTGCCGTGACCGCCAGAAAAAAAATTGCAAAATCGACCAACATTTTATTCCACTTTTAAAAGTTGAACTTTGCAAGCGTGTGAATCAAAAAATAAATTTTTGTTTTAGTTTAACTTTTCATATTTTATTCCCTCGTTATTTAGCTACATTCTGGTATAATATGAAGTCATTTGGCGATTTTCGCGTTTTCGTCGAAATTCCACTTTTATCCATATATTTTCAAATTTCTATATTTTTTTTTTTTCTTTTCAAAAAAATCAGAAAAAAATCATGAATGGTCTTGATAATGTTAGAAACAACGTAGACTATTTAGTTTCCCAGAAAATATTCATTTTCATTTGTTTCGGGCCACTTGATTCGCCCCGTGAAATTAACACGGAGTCTTATGGGATCGCTTAAAGCGAGGCCTTCCAATTGACCGTTTCGGACGCGTTTGCGGTTGGATCAAGATTACAAGCTTCACAGAAAAGATTGAATACTGCGGTTTTCAACAACGGATTCCCGAGGGATACAGCTACATTTTTATGTATGATCATCTTTATTTTACTGCCGTGACCGCCAGAAAAATATCGCAAAATCGATCAAAATTTTGTTACACTTTTTAAAGGTGAACTTTGCAAGCGTGTGGATCAAAAAATAAATTTTTGTTTTAGTTTAACTTTTCATATATTATTCCTTCGTTCTTTAGCCACATTCTAGTATAATATGAAGTAATTTGGCGATTTTCGCATTTTCGTCGAAATTCCACTTTTTTCCATATATTTTCAAATTTCGATGAATTTTTGTTCTTTCCAAAAAAAATCAGAAAAAAATCATGAATGGTCTTGATAATGTTAGAAACAACGTAGACTATTTAGTTTCCCAGAAAATATTAAATTTCCTCCGTTTCGGGCTACTTGATTCGCCCCGTGAAATTAACACGGAGTCTTATGGGATCGCTTAAAGCGAGGCCTTCCCATTGACCGTTTCGGACGCGTTTGCGGTTGGATCAAGATTACTAGCTTCACAGAAAAGATTGAATACTGCGGTTTTCAACAACGGATTCCCGAAGAATACAGCTACATTTTTATGTAAGATCATCTTTATTTTACTGCCGTGACCGCCAGAAAAAAAATTGCAAAATCGACCAAAATTTTGTTACACTTTTTAAAGGTGAACTTTGCAAGCGTTTGGATCAAAAAATAAAATTTTGATTTAGTTTAACTTTTCATATTTAATTCCCTCATTCTTTAGCTACATTTTGGTATAATATGAAGTAATTTGGAGATTTTCGAATTTTTATCGAAAATTGACGTTTTTCCATACATACCCCTTATGATATTTTCAAATTTGGATGAAATTTTTTTTCTCGCCAAAAAATCTAAAAAAAATCACGAAGGGTCTTGATAATGTTAGAAATAACGTAGACTATTTAGTTTCCCAGAAAATATTCATTTTCACCCGTTTCGGGCCACTTGAATCGCCCCGTGAAATTAACACGGAGTCTTATGGGATCGCTTATAGCGAGTCCCGCCGATTGGCCGTTTCGCACGCGTTTGCGGTTGGATCAAGATTACAAGCTTCACAGAAAAGATTGAATACTGCGGTTTTCAACATCGGATTCCCGAAGGAAGCAGCTACATTTTCATGTAAATTCATCTTTATTTTACTGCTGTGACCGTCAGAAAAAAAATCGCAAAATCGACCAAAGTTTTATTCCACTTTTTATAGGTGAACTTTGCAAGCGTGTGGATCAAAAAATAAAATTTTGATTTAGTTTAACTTTTCATATTTTATTCCCTCGTTCTTTAGCTACATTTTGGTATAATATGAAGTAATTTGGAGATTTTCGAATTTTTATCGAAAATTGACTTTTTTCCATACATACCCCTTACGATATTTTCAAATTTCGATGAAATTTTTTTCTCGCCAAAAAAATCTAAAAAAAATCACGAAGGGTCTTGATAATGTTAGAAATAACGTAGACTATTTAGTTTCCCAGAAAATATTCATTTTCACCCATTTTGGGCCTCTTGAATCGCCCCGTGAAATTAACACGGAGTCTTATGGGATCGCTTATAGCGAGCCCCGCCGATTGGCCGTTTCGCACGCGTTTGCGGTTGGATCAAGATTACAAGCTTCACAGAAAAGATTGAACACTGCGGTTTTCAACAGCGGATGCACAAAGAACGCAGCTACATTCTCACGTACGATCGTCTTTATTTTACGGCTATGATCGCCAGAAAAAAAATGCAAAATCGGGCGAAATTGTATGCTACTTTTTAAAGGTCAACTTTGAGTGAGGATAAATTTAAAACTAAACTTTTGTTTTGGCTTAAATTTTCACAGATTATTCCTTAATTCTTTAGTTACATTCTGGTATATTATGAAATCATTTGGCGATTTTCGCATTTTCGTTGAAATTCCACTTTTTTTCCATTTGATATTTCCAAATTTCGACGATTTTTTTTGTCTCTCCAAAAAAAATCTGGAAAAATCCATGAAGGCCATTGATAATGTTAAAAAGAACTTAAACCGATCCACCAATTGGCACAACTACCCCACTTTTTTTCAACCACCCTCTTTCTTTCGTCCGTCCTGCACCCTTAAACTTTATCTGCCATTCATTAAAACATACACCACATACCTTCTTTACAAATCTTTCATCCCCCAACGTCCTTATTCTTCTCTCTGCCTCTCATTCTACAGTTATTTCATGGCACTCTTGTTGCAATACCGCATAGCTCCAATTTTTTGTATAAATACATTTGTCGGCTTTCGTTTATATTATTCTTTGAAAATGATGTAAAAATCGAAACTAGTCAGAATAACAAAAATTACTTGTTTTAAAGATTTAAACAAAGCACGTGTTTCATGCTTAGCTAATTATTTAAACATGTTTCACCGAGTGTTAAGTGAGAAAATAATTCACATTAAGTATAATACAATACATTTTATATAATATTCTTACTAACTAAATCCACCATCGGTCTTTTAGCCACTTTTTTTTATTTCCCTCTAATATTTCTGCTAGTTTTATAATGCATAACTAAACTGATACGCATTTTTATCATCCAAACAAAACGCACATTTCCTCGTACATACGAAAATGGTAATTTTCAATAATTAACACAACAAACCGTCGACAAAAGAAGCAATTACCTTCTAATTTACACTTCCTTGCACAACTCGCATTAGTCCACTCCCCTGCCCCCTTGCCCCGGCCTTCTTTTTCGTTGCCCGTGTTCTTTATTAGCATCGAGTGGTCGTAAAATAAAGCGTTACGTTCGGCACCTTCCTGTATGTAAATACGCCCTTATCGCATGTTATTCTCGAAATTGAATTAAGCACGTCTGTGTTCCACGTGTGTGTGTGTGTGTGTGTGTATTATTATTATATAATGGTACCTGTGTATTATAATTGCTGGTGCAGAGAACGCTGGCCTATTTTCAAACGAGCACCACTTAATAATAACGAACTAAAACACAATTACCGAAGACACGGCCGCGCAACATCGCACACCGAGCAAACACACAACTTATGCCTTGCTGGAATTAATTGATGTTTCCTAGATATATGCACGATGGATGTTAATTATTTTACAGACATATTTTTTTTCTTGAAAAGATGAATTTGTTCGATAAATAAATTGTAAATGAATAAAATACATTTGGTTTGTTTCATTAACATTTTTTACTTGAAAAAAAAAAAAAATCAGTTATTCTTACTTATTGTACGAATGCCTGTGATTTAAAGTTTAGTATTTTGTAGCCTACATTATTAGAAAGAATTGTACATTTTTTAAAATGTCTAAGAGATTAGGTAAAACAGATTGTGATCGTTTCTGTTACGTTTGTAGACAACAATCGATGTAACGATTCATTTTTACTGATGTATAATATTTAACTGCACGAATCAAAATTTAGCGTTAATTTACTGATTCTTCAAATGTTGTGTAACTAAAATCAAAGTATCTCAATTTGTTTTAAAGTACTTACTTAAAGTAAGTAATAAAAGTCTCAGTAGCAAAAGAAAAAAATATTGATTAATAATTAATTATTTTCAAATTCGTTCATTTAATTTATTTTTCATAGCTGTGATTAAGTGAATAAATCCTTTTTCCATTACTACCTTCAAATTAGGTTAAACCGAATCGTATTACCACGATTTAAAATTTATAAAATATACCCCGTAATAAAACCCCACATCGCTATTTTTTTTCTTTCGAGCTGGCGATTAATATCCACAATCGCGTTTCCATCTAAGCTAATTACTGTGTACTCCTCTTTTCTTGCTTATTTTTTGTTGTTCGTTCTTTATCTAGGGCCTGAATGAATTATCGCCCGCCGGCGCTAATTGCTCGGACGAGAAAAGGCGCCGGTTCAACGATCTAAATTATAATTTATGTTAATTCGAAATTGAGCCCGCGCTCAGCCCTCGAGCGAGGGATGCCACGGAATAATTGGATAAATACCAATAATTAACGGACGGATTCCCGAATTGAATACTCGCGAGAAAACGGTGTGTTTTTCTCTTTTATTTAATCGCACAAATAATGAATTGTAATATTAATCGGTTGAAAGACCTACGGTCGATAGCCATTAACAAATACATGTATTACATTGTACCGTATATTGAATTAATGTCTCAATAAAAATGTTTTGCTGTTGTAATATTAATCTTTACCACACTGTCCTAACCATTTCATTTAAATAATGATAATGTTTCGTTTAGGAAGACTACGCACAGAACTCTGAAGCCACTCGATTGCCAAGGCATGCTAATATGATAAGTAGCTATTTTGACTATTTTGCGAACTGCCTTAAAGAATTGCGCCACTGGCTCACAATTTTACGGCCTTGATGTAAATGCAATACGTTTTTATATGTTATTGTTTGTTTTTTATTTTAAATGTTTAATGTATTTATTATTACTATTTTATTTAATTTTTATTGTAATATTCTATGGTAGTCCACCGTTAATACATAAATAAATAAATAAATTAAATAAGAAAGATGGCTTATAAAAATACAAGGGGTATTGCATTAATTATTAAAATTCACGAGTTTTTTTAATTCAGGGGAATCGTTTGCTAAAACTACAGCTAACTAGAGAATTAGCCTCACTTATCAACTTGGCAAAATCGTCGAATGGTATTGGTTGTTGCATTTATTATCGATCTTTCCTGCTCACTACATCAAGTAGGGTGGAATTGGTTGATCATCCCTTGTTGAGTTTCATCGCTGATCTGACATTGAAACGTGGCTGATTTTATTCTGAAATACTCATGATATGATGCCAACGAAAAAATCTATGATAGCTAGCTGAACCGTCATAATGTTCGCACAAATCGATTGATTAATGCTGATGGAAGGGTATCCATTTCATTATTTCCTTATTTTAGAAAAAATAGTAATTTAAATTGAAACACTGAAAGTTGATATATGCAACTCATTCTACTCAAATCGTGCGAACCGTTGTTATCACGGAGGAAAGATAATGCATGAGATAAGATTAGTTTACTGTATAATATAATATTGTCCATTATACAGGACATCAATGTAACACGAATTAGTGACTACCTATGACGGAATAGCTATCTCTACTAAATCACACCCTTAAAAATTAAACCTGTTTAATTTATCTAATGACGATAACAAACACTTATTGCATTCATAATAAATGAAAGACGACGTAGGCGCCATCTTTACCCTAATTATTAATCAAGTTATTGCACGTCGGTTCGAAAAACCGAAATGGCCATCGCTAGTTATCCATACGGCAGAAGAATGCTGGTTGAACATTTAAAAATGAACAAGTGTTATACAAACAAAATAATAAGTATTTCATTGTGAAATTAACTTGTATATCAAAGTAGAAGCAACCACAATACAGATGCTAATGAACGATAGTTTTTTTATTTATATTGCTGCAAGTGATAAAGGATTGATCTGTTGGAGAAAATAGTACATCTTTTTCGAATAATTAATTGAACTGGTTGTTAATTGTTGAAATTTCATATTTCTTTTAAATTCAATAAAAGACTTTTGACTTTCAAAAATAATATATTGTACACGTGTTTCGCCACACTGTAAAAATAATGATTATACAGAAAATTAGTACAGTTATATAAATATACAGAATTTACGAGGAGGGGTGGGGGTTTGTTTGTTTATTATTTTTTTCTAATAGATTAAATATTGTTAAATATAAATTTGACGATTAAAACTTTATAAGTGTGGCGCCAATAAAAGCCTATAACGAGGCACGACTATTATGTAATAAAACAAAGTAATTTAAAAACAATCACTTGAAATGAAAATTATATCAATTCAAAAATACTTAATTTAATTTAGATGTAGGTAGTTAATATAGGCAACTTTATCGTCTACTTTGTTACATAGATCAAAAGTGCATAGATATGTATCCCTTATTAAGAATAGTGCTGAAGAAGTTGCATATGATAAATTACAGCGAATATTTTCTTAGACTTTACGGTTCCCACTATTTTCTTTTTTAATAGTCATTAGTATACGTAATTAAATTTCTAACAAGTTTAATATTTTGTCAATAGAAAAAATATTTATTCATTGTGTCACAGTTATTTAAAAAAATAAAAACACTTGGTTAATTCCGTACTTCACAATTTTCATCACTTCACGTTATACTCAAACCAAATATACAATTAATAGAATATTTCATAATTTAAGTCAAAGTTTCACAGAGGTAAAGGTGGAAATATATATATATATATATATACAAACATATTTATTCAGACAATATGACAACAAAATTTATTACAACAATATGTATAATTGTGTTAGTAGTCTGTCATGGTCTATCGACCATAGGTCTTTCTGCCTGGGTGGAAATATTTTATTAATTATTTTCAAATATTTTTTTTCAATATTAAATTGAATAAAAATATTCAATTTAATATTGTGTTGTACTTTTATTTAACCTACGTCTAATTTGTAACACATTATTATATTTATTGTCATCTATATAACTTTTCCTATATTAGATTTCTCAGTTGAGTAAAATTTAATTTTCAGTATATACGCTTGTTTGAAGAAAATAACTCCATTTGTGCAGGTTAATCTTAATTTTAACAAATAATGGGGACTATTCTTTAAGCGAAATGTGATTTAAGTACGTTATTTTGTATCATCACAGTCTAAGCTACACTTTAAATAGAATTATACACAGAATGTGAATTCATTTAATACAGTTCACATTAAAATTAACTTTTCCCGTACGGAATAGCCCCGAATATATATTAAACACATTATATGTTGAATTTCCATATGGATACAGTTGAAAAGGTGGACGCTTCCACTTGACGTAACTCAAATCAAACATTGAATTTATTATGTTTGCTTATAATAAATAATTATTTTACGTTACAATTGTAATCTGATACTTTATTAATATTCACGTATGTTAATATTTGGCCATAAAACTTATATCACGCAGCAATTACCGATTATCTCCGTTATTAAATACTTATCGCTTTTTATATACAATTAATGTATAAATAGATTACATGATTGTACGTTGCGTGAAGATTGATTTAAACATAAAGAGGCAGTTGTACACTTTCCTTCACTTTTTATTTGACTTTTAATTTATATTTCTATCAGGATGTGATTCATTGCACACAGTTTTATCAACAAAAAATGAGATTAAACATTAACACAAATATTGTTAGAAGCGGGAAGATAGCCGCTTTTTGAAGACAAATGAACATATCACAAGAAATATCCTTATGTGAAAATTTCCCGTAAAATCAATCCGAGATCCATCAGTATTAGTACAATAATAATCAGGGTTATTTTGTAGTATTCGTTTTATTTAATCAATGTTTCAACAAGTGATTAATAAGAACTTAATGAAATCACTATTAGTTTAATAAAAAAATAAGTGGGAGAAAGCACAACTATTTTTATTTAAATAATTAAAGTCTACACAGCCAAGAACGAACATAAAGAAGGTTATAAATCATTTTTGTTTGTTTGTTATTATTGTCTTTGAATTCAATGCACCGGAAAGCCGCTTTTATTTTTAAACAAAGAACCGAAGGCAGATTCCTTAAATCGCAATGTTCGCGTTAATCCAGTGTTAATAACATTCCAGTGGATTAGCGAGAGCTGAATAGGGATAGGGAACGGTCAAGGGATGTCCAGAGCGGGTGGATTTGCATCCCGTTTTCCGGTCATTGATTAGATGGTCAGCAACCGCATCCTCCTTCGTACAATGAGGATTAAGGAATAGTTTTAATTAGAATTTAAAAGAAATTATGTTTAATTTAAAAAATAACTTTTATTAAAATCCGGTAAGGGTGTTCCATTGAATTCAAAGACTTCCATAGAATGGTGAAAATCATGAAATACGATCTTTTAAAGTGACTCCTGATGCTGCATGATTATTAAAGGAAAGAGCTTAGCAGAATACAAGCTTGTGAAATGCAGTTTCTGAAGCATTTCACAGGCTTGTATTCTGCTAAGCTCTTTATCCTTTAATAATCTTATCTCACAACCCTACATTAACACTGGAACAAAAAAATCATATCCATAAAATGTGTAATTTTTATTAAATTGGGTTTAGATAAAACTAGCAATCGTCTGAACTCCACCTTTTTATTTTTCTTGTCTGCTTATAAATTGTGCTGTAAAAAATAAAGACCATTATTATTATTTATACACAAATCTTTATTCAGACAGATAATTTTAACAATATAACATAAATAATTACAATACATGCAGGTGATAGTCTGTCTGGACTATTTGTCCATTATTATTATTAACTATTAATAGTCATGAATTAATAAATACATGTAGAAATAATTATTCCCTGTTTCAACTTCTTTTATTTCATATATAAAAGGACGAAAGCCGGATTTATAACAAGCGCGCTTATTAATACGTAGGAATATAAATGAATTACATACGATGAGGATTATTATTATTATTATTATTACGTCCAGGCTCGATTCTCCTTTCAGCCGTTTTTTTTTTATCGCAGCGGACACCAGATGCAATTGAAAAGTTTTAATAGAATCCAGAAAACGTGCACAAAGTTCCATTCGGATTCTACATTGTGGGCGGATTTTGCCCGGTGGCATAAATTTTATATCACGCACAAAAAAAATGTGTGCATATTTCTGTTCGATTTGATTAAGCCGTATTAAAAGGATATTGACATGGATGGACAAATTTAATTCAGAATTTAATTAATTAATAATAATAGAAAAAAATGTATTCATTCATTTGGTCATAATTATTTAAATAATTTATACTATTACTGTTTTTAATTTCACCGGGGCTATTCTGTAAAGGAAATATTAAGTTTAACGTGTACGTTAGTTTTTATCACCACAGTCTAAGCAGCTGTTTAATTAATATACGTATTCATATATAAATTTTAAAAATTCGTAAAAAAATCTCTTTATTACATTTCTTCTTAAGAGATTATTTACACGTTGTGTAAGAACATTCATCAAATAGGCAAAATCCGCTGATAAATATTATTTCTTGCAGTCGACTGTTTTATATATATATATCTTTATTCAGACTATATAGATAATTTTAACAATATAACAAAATAAATAATAACAATACATATAGGTGTTAGTCTGTCTGGGCTATCGACCAGAGGTCTTTCTGCCCTGTCGTGAATTTATGATGAAGTTAAAGAAAAATCTATGCTAGCTAGCTGAACTGTCCTGATGATTTGCGCAAATGAATTGATGAATGGTGATTGTAGGATGTTTGTATTTAGGAAGGATATTAGGGTTACGGGGAATACAGAATTTTGTAAGAAGGGGTAGGACTGTTTTATTTTCCATATTATAAATTTTCAACAATGATATTGCGTTATTACTGAGGCTTTAAATATACACATATCTTTATTCATGAATTTACAGCAATATATTTGCATATTAATTATGAGTGGAGGTTGTTAATATTTTGAAAGAATGTTTTGGGATCCATTCGAAAATATTCCTATATTTATTCCTTAAACATTAATATACATAGCGATAATACATAATTAATGTACATTCACAAATTGGCAATCTATATTCCTCTTAAATCTTTACAAACTCCTCGAGAATGACGAAAAGACATTTTTTCCCAACGTTTTCAAGGAATGAATTTTATTAAATAAAATGAAATGAAACAAAGATGATTCACACATTTGCAGCTATTTAAATTACAATGAAATTAAACAAGAAAAACTTTCTGGCAATGATCAATAAAATTCGATCAATCCATTTTTTCCAACTGCAAAAAAAAAATTACTAAGTTGTTTCAATAGATGTTTGTAAAACTTACAGGGTAAGTATTTTTTGCAGTTGTTGGAATGAATTTTAGTGAAACAAAAATACGTTTTTATTAGATAATGGAGTATGGTACAGAACACGGTTAGATTGGAATGGGAAAATAAAGTAGAGAAGTCTGAAGATCATAAGATTTAGTGTTGAGAATATGTATATAATTGTTGGATTATTTAATCAATTATGTTTGGGATGCCAATAGATGTATTTTTCTACGCGTAAGAACGAAAGTGTATTTTTTTCAAATATTAAGATATATACAGGGTTATTCACGCTATACGAAACGGAGTATTGTGGCCAAAGTACACCACTTACCTCTTAGACGTTTAGTGTTTGCGGAAAAGGCATAAAATCGATTTTCTACGTTATTTAGACTGCACTTTTATTAATATTTCAATCATTTTAGTTGGCTATGGACTAGAAAAAAATGACAAATGGTTCAATTAAGTGTGCCGGCGTGAAAAAATGAAAACCGAAATTTATGAAAATCTACTGCAACCGTAAGTCTAAAGTAGCTCAATAAGTCGTGCAGCAAGCCCATCAAAATTGTGTTTTCCTGGAAATAGAGAAATGGTATAAGAAAAGAGATGCATTCTTTACCATCTTAAAAATAATTCATTCGAGACTCCTGACAAAAGTACATCCAATAGAGTTCGACCTCCTAGACAACAAATTCAGGGAAGAGGCCAGGATGGAAGAGTACAATCAATATCTAAGCCCAAAAAAAAAAAACAGACAACACAAAGATAATAGACGTTTTTAAAAAATATAAAAGTGAAATATACAATTTCTTATTGGACTCAGAATTGTATAGCATAAACGATTTGTTTGGTGTGAATTGAGAATGTTTATTTTGTTTATTTGTTTTGTTCATTATTTTCATGAAAAATAGGAAAGTGTGTCATCTCGAAAAAATAATGGATATCATATTAATAACCACATTTTGTGTGGCATTAAGATATTGAGCCGGGATTCTCATAAAGCTCTCTCAGACGACGACGACGACGACAAGGGAAAAGGAGGATTAATTTTTTAATCGCATTTTTCAGGGTATTAAAAGAAACGCGCGGAGACAGAAAACTGGGACGCTTTGAATAGTCAACATCCAGCAGAATATTTTATGTAACAATAATAAAGTGCTCATTTCTTTCCATATTTAACAAAAAAAGTAATTTAATTTTTTTTTGATGTAATCCTTTCATCGCTGAATATGGCTGAATATATTATTCTTGAAATTGTATTTAGTTTTATCGAAAATGCGTAAAATTACGTTTTATCTTTTGTGATATGCTGAACATATCTTGGGATATATATGTCCCAGTTGTAGTGGGGTATGTGGGATATATATGTCCCAGTAGATATAGGTGGGACTGTTACGTAACAAATGTGATCGAATATAAACGGTGGTAAATGAACTCTATTGAAACTGAAGGATGCAACGACTTTTACAATGCAAGAAATACAAATAGTTTTAGTTCTTATCTCCTTATTATTTTTTGAACATGTGCGTCTATCCGCCATCGTCATTGAAGCAACTACCGAGAGAACAAATCCCAGCACTACACTTCAAAAATTCGCGAAGCATAATTGAAGATTCCGTCTCTCCTTTCAAGATTACTTGCAATTCTCTTGTTGATCAACAACAGGCTCTCCTGACTTCTTCATCTAAAAAAAAAAAAACATGTTTCTAAAACATGATTTGCAAAGTGAAGCAAAAACGAATAAACAAAAAAATTAAATAACAAGTTCAGTTTCACAAATAAGTTACACTCATTGCACTTTTTTTATTATTTATACAAATATTCACGGCAATAATAATAATATTTATTTCTCATTGTTTAATTACAGAGAAATACTTAAGAAACTAAATTACAATTAATATGGTTCGAAATTTTAAGTTACAATTAGCAGCAATAATAAACTTATAAATTAAATTACAATTAATATGGATAGAATTTAAACTTACAATTAGCACAGTTAAGAAACAAATTTAGAATTTATACATAAAAGCAAAAGAATAACCACTAGTGCAAACATTCTTTAATTTCAATTGTTCTGCATTTGTCAACAAAACACTGGACATCATGATAATGACGAATCATCCTGCATAATGGCGAAAACGTGTAATGCACAGTGCATGCTGTTTTATAATTGAACGTTTCCTTATACCCGGAGTGCAGTCTCGGCATTATACAAACATCTTTATTCAGACAGCAAAATTACAATTCTTTACATATACTTATATTTACAATACATATCGATGAGTTCATAGTTTTGTTATGGGCTATCGACCGGAGGTGAATATTTTCCTTAATTTTACAAATTATTAAATACACGCAGGTCTACAGACTAAATTTAAAAAAGCAAATACATTTTAAAAGAATCAATCCCATTTTTATTCCTTTATAAACGAATCGGGCGAATCAATATTCGCGCTTTATGTAAGTTACCTTTCGTTGCGAAGATTTTTGCGAGGCGCGCTTGAATGTGAAAGGGAAAAAAATGACGAGAGCGAAATCCGATATTTGTTGGGAAGCGGGCTTAGAATTACGCTCTAATTAGAATATTGGATTCGCAGTGAGAACGTGAGATAATTAGTCAAGGCCGGATGGTTTATAATGAGTCATAGCATTGACATATTTCATTGTGTCTTATCGGAAAAGTGTTATCAAATTATTATTTTGGTCTATTGTTATGAAATGGTTTGTTTACATGTAAAAATTAATTCACAAATACGAAATAATTATTTTTTTAAATTAAATTGTAAGATTTAAAATATAAAAAATAAAACTAGTAAACTGAATTGTTTCTTTGCATGAATGGATATATTGATTTTTTAATTTTTATTTTAATTTAATTGTGGGGCAGGCAAAATCGTGAAGCGTTCCACATTTTTGAGAATTTAAAGTTATTCAATCTAATCTGTGTTTTATTCGTTGATTTTTAATAATTTATTCATATTTATTTCATTCAATTGTTTCTGTTATAATTTCTTCAAGAGATATTTTCATTCATCATTACTAACTTATATAGAATGAACCTTCAAAATAGCATATATACAGGGTGGCGCAAGATTACGATGAAGTCCAATATCTCAGTTATAAAGAAATATACAAAAAAATGTTACTTACATTATCAGTAGCTACTATCAAAATTCACATTTTAAAATTAGTTTCATATATACAAGGTGTCCAATAATCACGTAACGTATCAAACATATGTTTTTTTTAATGGAATGATATATTTTTTATGAAGATTTTCGATTCTACGTTTAAAAATAATCATTTTTTATATAAGATTTAATAGGTCAATTTTTCATAGTTTAAAAGTTATAAACAAATGAATGTTGAAATCGATAGATGTTTAAAGCCTAATATTTCAATAATGAAAAATGAAATAAACATTCTGTCAACGCCATACAAATGCAAAAATACTTAATAATAAAAGAAATACTCTTTTTTTCTCTTAAAACAAATTTTTATATACAAGGTGAAGCAATACGCAAAATGATTTTTTTCTCTTTTTATTTAAATGGGACACCCTATATTTTTTATGCTATTTTAATAGAAAATTAATCACTCTTCATTTTTTATATAACATATTAAATAGCTACTGTTTACCGTTTTTGAGATATTTAATCTCAAATACAAATTTGGTATAGAATTTTTAATCAAAGTAGGCCGTGCCAGAACAGCTAATTTATTTAGTTGTGAAAGTTACGCGAACACAAATATAAAATAATTTAGTGAAACGAATAATCAAGTGTATTAATTAAAATACATCGTAATTCATACATATTTTTTTTACCACGGGATAAATGAGAATTTAATAAAAAAAGTAAATAAATATTAAGCTGTAATTATTTTAATACGCGATAATATTGCAAATACAACAATTTAAATAGGTACGTTCTTGGCTGTGCGCCAGGATCCAGGTACAACGAATCTTCGTATCTCAGGAATGCGTTCTCGGAGTGAGTCGTCGATCGTTTTTTTCTTCTTGATTTGCGATAATTGCGCTCTTGTATTTCGATTCAGTCGTCCGAAAACGCGCAGTGTTCACTATTCCGGTTTAATTTTTAACGTTAGAAATTATTAATAATTAAAAACGCGATTTATTTTTGTTTATGAACAAGTGGTAATTAGTGAGTGGTGGAGGTGAGTTGGTTTTCGATTCACCAGGAATGGGTTGGAAGTTATTTTTTCTATTAAGGTATGTTAATATTAATAATTTATTTTTAAACAGATTTTACGATTCCTATTATTATCATCAATTTATTCTCCAAAATTGCATTTATCAATAAATTACTTTCGCAACAAACAAATGCGATTTTCGCAAGACTAAAGTAGGTATACATTAGTTCTAAATTCATTAATGAAGATTTGCTAGTTTGTTTTGCGATTCCTATTCTTTTATGAATTGCATTTGTTTTAATTATAGCCTACTTAAATTATAGATTATAAGCGAAACTTATAATTGTGTACTTTGAATTGAAATTGTTAAAAAATGGTAACAGATAGGGGTATAGTTTATTATACAAAAATTAAAGAACAATCAATTTTCTATCGAAATAGTGTAAAAAATATAGGGTGTTCCATTTAAGTGAAAAAAGAAAAAAATCATTTTGCGTATTGTTTCACCCTTCACCCCTCACACAACATTTGCTTTATGGCAACAAACGATTATTCCCAATATTATTAAGCATTTTTTCAATTAAATTGCGTTAACAAAAAGTGTACATCGTTTTTCATTTTTGAAAAATAACGCCCCAATCTTCCATTGATTTCAACCTTAAATTGTTTATAACTTTTAAAATTTCAAAAACTGACCTAATAAACCTTATGTCAAAAATGATTAATTTTAAGCGTAGAATCTAAAATCGATATAAAAAATATAGCATTCGCTCATTCCTCCTATGATATTCAAGGAATATTACACACATTAAAAATATGTTTATATTCCGCTGTAAAATTAGACGAAAATAAAATCCATTTTATGATTCCGGCGTGGCGCGCTTTACATATTTCGTATATAAAGAAAAAATAAATTCAAGCGCGCGTAAATATTTATTGCACTTAGTAATTCTACACCGAGTTTTCCCGACGGCGCGAATAAATGTTTGCGCTTTAATAAAACTAAACGCGCTCAAAGTAAGGTGCGTTTATAAATGTGCATAATAATTGATGGCCATTAATAATAAATCTTTTATACAGGGCGAGACATTTATCTTGAGACACTCAAATATCGCAACAAGTAATGATTTTATATATAAAAAAAAATATTGATTTGTACTGAAATACAAATAAAATATATATATAAAAATATATAAATATATATAAAAATATTATGAAGTTGTCCCTCGTTCACCATCTTAATAATTTTACAATGAAATTAAACAAGGAAAATTTCTGGCAATGATCGATAAAATTCGATTAATCCCTTTTTTCCAAGTGCAAAAAATCAAATATATATTGAGTAATCCAATGTCCGGCGGGGTAAATACTCGGGAAGTAGTTGTTTCAATTTTGTTTGTAAAACTTACAGCGTAATTTTTTTAGCAGTTGGAAAAAGGGATTGATCGAATTTTATTGATCATTGCCAGAAATTTTCCTAGTTTAATTTCATTGTAATTTAAATAATTATTTAAATAAATAAATTCCCAACAGCTAACATAAAGAAAGGGGCAAGTAATAAATTGGTCCATCATTTATAATAACCTTGCATAAAAATACATATTTTTTTTCCTGGAAATTTCCTTTCCTTTTATTGCACTTTACACAATATCACTTTCAAATAAAATTACATTACCGCTGTTGCGCTTACATAACATGTCGGGGTGTATATTTTTTTTGTTGTTCCGCAAACAGGAACAGCGTGTGCAGGTTTCGATTTGGAAAACAAAAGCCGCGGAGGGCGAGCCGTGGCGGTGGTTGCATTCGATGGGGCGTCTCTCCTCCGCCTCCTCGTGCAAAAGGGCGCACGGGGCCCGGGCCACGTGATCGGCCCGTCACGTGGAAGCCCGCGTGCCGGTGCGTCAACTACAATTGCAAGAAGGTAACACCTCCGCACTCAAACAATGGGGGCCGCTTACGTAAATTGGGGTTTACCGATTCCGAATATGTCGTGTCTATCGATTCGTTCGTATGGATGAAAGGGCGATGGGGTTTATATTCAACATTGGGAACTCATTCGTCGGGGATTTATCTCGTTGTTCATTATTATTTTGTTTAATAAAAAAAAAAGACGAAATGTGAATTTTCACTAACAATTAGACAATCATTTATTACCAATTGAGGGTGAATAAGACACAGAGGGTAGAAGAGTGAAAGTTTTGTTTTTATGTATCCTGTTCAATATTAAGTTATAAAACTGTCATTCTCGGCAACGGTGGAATGTCAAAATTTTGTTTAGAATTTTAGAATTGAAGCTGTAAGAAAAGGTAATGATGGGACAATTCGAACGGAGAATTGTGTAATGGAAAATAAATTAATTTTCTTACACAAAAATGAATTTATGTAATTATTTTTGCCTAAAAGTTGCCTTTGTGTAAGAAAATTCATTTATTTCCCATTACACAATTCTCCGTTCTAATTGTCCCATTATTACCTTTTCTTACAGCTTCAATTCTAAAATTCTAAACAAAGCTTGCCCCAAGGTTCACCCCTATCTCCATTATTATACAATCTCATTACCCATGACCTAACAGTAACTAATTTTATCTCTCTGCATATATATTTTGAACGTCTTTAATATTCTGCAGGGTTTGATTTATTATCGTTTTTATTTTCCTTAATTTTATTATACACCTTTACAAATAAAAATAATAATTTATTTTCTACTTCATATTTTTTTATTAAAATATGTATCATAAGGAATATTACAGGAAAAATAACATTAATCATCTCAGTTATCGAAGACTTGTACAGATTTTTCTGAGAATTTTAAAAAAGTCTTAAATGGAGAAAATTTTCAACTGAAACAGCGTTACGGAGAATTAATAAATGGCTTTCTTTTAGAACGTGTTAAAACACGGACATCTAGGTTAAATTTTTAAAGGAACATACAATCCTAATTTCATGAAAGCCGAGATGTTTACGCTCAAATTTCATATTAATGGAAAGCAGATATGGAACAGGTTTAACAAAATTAAAACGCGTGGATTCGTTTTAGTTGTTCGTATATTTGATTCTGCTAGTTTCGACGAAATGCTATTATCACGAATGAATGTACAAATGGATTCTTACAACTATATCAATGTGGATTTTAGTATAGAAATGTAACGTAAGTCAGAAATATCACACAGCTAAAAGTGGAAATAATTTATTAATTATTTGTTTTGTAATTTAATTTATTAAATAACTGTGACAAAGTGAATTTCTATTCTATTTACTAGTTAAAAGTTATATATTATGTGTAATATGTAAACAAATAAAATACCTCAACATATTACGACACTTTTATTCAACGTCTATCATTTTTAAATATTTTTGTTTTTCACAACGGATTAAGTGAGGATTTTATTTAGGATATAGTGTATTAGTCCTTCTGTATAGCCGTTATTAATTGCTACGGCTATGATTATATTTAATTCTATATCAAAATCTATTATGCTTATCGGGATGTTTTTTATTCTATGTCAAACAGATATATTTTTTTAATCCACTCGCTTGAACTGCGCAAAATTTTCCAGTTTTGAAAGAAAGGCATAGAAGAAAAAAGCGCTCACAAAGCAATAAATTTCATTTCACATTTCCCTTCCAAACCCTCCAATAAAATTAGAATATCCCTTTCATTCCGTCGGTTTTTGTGTGTGTGTGTTATTTATCCACCAATGATTTATGCGATTTAATCCCGTAAATTATCAACCGCACTTTTTCTCTTTCTCACTCTCTCAGTTGGGGTCGGTTATTATTATTTCCCCAATCCGGCCGCTCTTATCCATCGATTGGAAATTTTAGGCCGGCAAACACGAAAAACATTCATGCTTCCGGTGCAACTTCCGCTTAATCGTCCCTTCCGGTTTATTCTCCCCACCTCGCGTTTAGGTTCGCGCGTCTTCGCGGCGGGAGGGATGCGAATTGGGTCGGAGGATCCTTGGCCGGAAACTGCCTGCATATTACCCGTTTCTCGGAAGCGCCGGCGATTTTATGATGTTTATCGCATGTGAAGTGTATCGAGAGGGAGGGAATAAATGAGGTGGAAATGGGGATAATTAGGAGCTATCACGATGAAGAAAATAAACGCATATTTCGATTTTTATATAAATTCAACATTAATTAAATTTAAATTAAATTATTACTAACCAAACTTCATTCAATTAATAAAAATCCCCTTTTAAATTCATTATACGATATTGTTATGCAACAGCAAGTGTTTATTATTGCACATTGTTTTTAACAATTATTTCTAACTTTTGCTGCTGTGATATTTTTGACTTACGTTACGTAATTACTTATTACGTAACGTAATATTTTGACTTACGTTACGTAATTACTTATTACGAAACGTAAGTCAAAAAATATCACAGCATTAAAAGTTAGAAATATTTTTTTAATTATTTTCAAATTATTTTTAATATATTTATTTTAAATAGCTGTGACCATTTTAATAAATTCTCTTTCTTAACTTAAGTCTTAGTGAAATATAATCAACTTGTATTTAATTTAATAAATCAAGAAAGTCATGAACAGAACATTTGTACGTTAATTTCTGTTAATGTTAGCGCGTCACACCGCTCTCGCACTAGTTTGGGTCCAGGGGTGAGTCGTACCCCGAGACCGATAAGATCATCAGATCGATTGTAATGTTAATTTGATACCACGGTGAATTTTTATAAATAAAGTATTAATTATTGTCAACCTCGACAATCCCATCCATGCTTAACAATTTCAGTAATGTTCTTCAGATGTGTTTATAATGATTGTATTTTTAATTCTTACCTTTTTTGTTATTAAAATAACACTCTTATAAGTGCAGAAATGTTTAATTGCTTTTAATTTTGTTAATATTTTCCTGTTTGAGCTGTATTGGAGACGCATAATTAATTAAATCGATTTCCGCGCCCGGCGCATTCACCATAAGTTATCAACGTTTAAAAAAATTGTAATAATTATTTATTAAGTTTTTCTTTATAAATTCATTTTAATTGGGAAAATTTATAATTCAACACTTCGAACATACTCTGAAGGTTGTCCGGTATAATAGAATATTATATTACAAACACGAAAAATTGTTAAAATCCCGTACAGAAAGGGGATATTCAGGCAGCGAGAAATTCCGCGTACTGAAAAGACAGAGTAGTAATTAATTTTAGAAATTAAAAAAATATACGTAGTGTGGTGTGAATTAAATAAATACCCTTTTCTTTAAATCACACTGAACTATGTATTTAAAAAAAAATATGCATAGAAAAGGACAAAGCTTGTAATAATTCAGCGTTTTAATAAACAAAATTAACACTGTCATTATTTGTAACATGTCACGTATGAATGTAGTGGCGAGAGAGAGAGAGGGTTGTAAAATACAAAATTAAATTGAGTGGATTGAGTAATGAAAGATTGGCGAAAGATTGACACTTGTGTGAAAGTAGTAGAGGGGGATATATGAAAATGCGCGAGTAGAGGAAGGATCGGTAGGAACAAGAGGTGAATGTGGCGCGATGGATGCAAGAGAAATGGTTGGAAGTGGAAGGACAACAGCGACAAGGAATGATTGAAATGAGTGGGTAGTATCCACAGTATGGATGATAGCAAATGTTTAAGTAGCTGCCAGAGTAGTTATTAAGGAATCGAGAGAAAAAGTGACTCTGACGAGGGTGAGGATCGGATGAGAGAGTATAGAAAATATATGTGAGTGAAAACATACATCTACCATGTATATTGTGCGGAATTCATAGTGATACATCGAGCCATTTATGGCAAGATTTCAAGAAAGTGGGCGAGGGATAGACTGGAGTAATGAGAATAGAAAAATGGATGAGAGAAAATGAAATAGGTAGTTAGATTGGGATGGGAAAAGGAAAGATGCGATGTAAGGGAATGATAATAAAAATTTAAAAAAAAATTGTTTAGTTATAGGATTATATACAGCGGCATGCTAATAAAGATCTTTTTTATTTTTTCTATTTATAAATATTATTATTTTGAAAACTTTATTGAAAGAACCGTAGTCGTTTCAATATGTTTACGTAAATAACTTTAATTATAATTATAATTGACAAATGGTTCTATCTTCGGTGGCAAGACTTGTCGTCTCGACAACCCTTTACTATCTCTTAGTTACCTCAGAGAGGTATTCAAGTCCACCGAGGGTTAACTGATTAAGGGAACAAGACTGTTGATAGACGGGCAAACTTTATAATGTTTTATTCAATACGACTATTTAATTAATACATAAATAAATTACTTATAAAAAATCGATTAAACTAAATAGAAAACAGTATTCATTCACTTGGTCACAGTTATTTAAATATATTAAATAAAAATGATTTGAAAATAATTAATAAATTATTTTCACATTTATCTCTGTGACTATAGACTTACCTACGTAAGTACGTTAAACAAATGCACATTAAAACAACTACTTCCCGGGCAAATACCCACGCCGGACATTGAATTACATAATGTACACCTGCTGCTGCATATCAAATATTGAATAATGCAACAAAATTTTTGATCCGAGAAAAATTTTATGTAAAAACAACAAAAGGAACGTTACATAATATAAGGCCATCTGCAGACACGTGTTTCGGGATCTATCCCTCGTCAGTACAGCTATGCCTTACATAATTTAAAGATGTTAAAATAAATCAATTAAATTAATTCAAATACAATCAGCATAATTAAATCAGTTATATTAAATTAAATTAAACTAAATGAATTTAAACTGCTGAAAGACTTCGGTCGACTTTTTGGCAACACTTTTGGGTTAAATAAATAGAGAAAAAAGAGTATTTATTCATTTGGTCACAGTTATTTAAATAAATTATAATTGTTTGTTTTTTGCATTAAATTTTTCTCGGATTAAAATTTGTTGCATGATGCAATATTTTATTGATATGCAACAGCAGGTGTAGATTATGATATTCAATGTCCGGCTTGGGTATTTATTCATATTCATATTTATTTCATACAATATGAACTACCAATGTCTAAATATTAAAACCATTAATTTAAATGGATTTTTTATTATCGATTAAAAAAAATAAATAACTAAAAAAATAAAATATTTTATGGTTGTGGCTATTACTTGAAGATACTCCTTAACTTGTATATCTTACAATATCTTATAATTACAATTATTTGTAAATGAATCTAAAAAATAGTCCGTCATATATTAACTTGTAAACAGTAAAACCTATAATTTAAAAACGTCGGCAATTTATAAAAATTACCGTAACAGATCACCCGCTACTTACATCCATCCCTTTGATTTATGCAACGAACCGCCCCGACACGACGTTTAATATATTATCGCTGAAATTCATCCTAATTCAACGGCATCACAAAGTATCCGCTCTTTTCTATTCCCAACGAAAACCCCGGCCGGCATGAATATACATTTTAACCCCATTTATTCCCCGTCGTTTCGTCCGTTTTCTGTTCGTCTGAATCTGGGTTAATAAATAATTAAAACTGCATAAAAGGCGTATTTTTCGCAAAAATGTTCTCCTCATCCGTATCATTATGTTTTCTTCTACGCTGCCGGTTAGTTTAATTAACGTGAGGGGAGAAACGATGTTGTTCATAATGAGATGATATTTCCGCGAATGGAGTATTTTTAGTTGAGGTTTAATCTTTTAAATTGTGGGAGGGAAGAAAATCAACTGGATTTAAAATTATATTTTCCATCATAAGAAAATAAACGCCTTTAACTATGTTTTCATTAATATCTTGATGAAATATGAATATTAATTTAAGTAAAAATCAAATAAAATGAAATGAAACAAAGATGATTCACACATTTGCAGTTATTTAAATTACAATGAAATTAAACAAGGAACATTTTCGGCAATGATCAATAAAATTCTATCAATCTATTGTGTAATCCAATGTCCGGCGGGGTAAATGCTCGGGAAGTAGTTGTTTCAATAGATGTTTGTAAAACTTGCAGTGTAAGTATTTTTTGCAATTGGAAAAAGGCATTAATCGAATTTTATTGGTCATTGCCAGAAATTTTCCTTGTTTAATTTCATTGTAATTTAAGTAAAAATCATTTGATTAGTTTCACAAAATATATTTTTAATAATAAAAAAAAAGATTTATTCACTTGGTCAGAATTATTTAAATAAATTAAGTAAAAATAATTTTGAAATAATTAATAAATTATTCCCTCTTTAGCTGCTGTGGCTTTTCAACTTACGTTACTTAAGTACTTTTAAATAAATGAACAATAATGGACACACACTTCTCTGCATGTTTTTTGGTGCATTGTAGCCTTTTCATCACATTTCTTCGGGAATTTCACTCATTTTCGAACGTTTGTAACTTTTAACCCAAACAATGCATAAAAAAAATTCAACATAAGAAATGTAACGTCACATGTTAGCTTTTAAAAGCACGTAAGATTATTTAGCGATGCAGGGCCAACAATACCATCTATTGGCAAAAATTGGAATATACGTTTTAGATGACACAATATGTTTATAAATATGAATTAAGTCTTTAAAAACGGCAGTATCGGTGGAACTAATTGAAAGTTTAAATTTGGTAATATTCTTCAGTTAGAAGTAAATAATTGTAGAATATAACAAAGTTTATACGATCAGTTAAATTCCTCAACTTTATATAGAATAATTGCGTTTTTAAAACCGGTTAGTTCCATCTATGGTATTTGTTGGAAGCAACCATTAACTTTAATGTATTAATTATCTTTTTGGCGTTACTATTGAAATGTCACGATAACTAGACTGTATTCCATACATTGTAAACAAAAATGTCATAATCGTTACGTTATCATAATGAAATTCAAACTTAATTCAAAAAAATACGAGATCCCTATTTAGATGTCTTTCCATTTCCACGCACACGAATTACTTAATAATAAAAAAAGCTGTAATTAGCGACTACAAAAAAAACACACACAAAAGAGGAAAAATAAAACTAGGTCGAATAATAAATTCCCAACTGTGTAGGAAACGGAAAAATCAGCGGGGCAATCACAAGTTTCGCCCGAGGAAAAACAAATCCCGAAATTGTTTGCGTCCTTTTCGGGGATCCCGCCGCGCGCATGCTGCAGCCGCGCCAGTCCACTGTGGTTCCTGTCGCGGGAGACACGGCCGCGATGCCGATAAAAAGTTGGAGAGCCGCGCCGCGACCGCTCAGTTCCGCACCGAGTCCCGGTCCCGTCCGTTCCCGGCCCTTCTTCCCGCACGAGCTTTACGCGCTGCAAACGAAACCTAAAATAAATAAACACGCACCGAGGTGTGGATTCTGAGTCAAGGATAATGTAAGTTAAAATTATTTACGCTCGTTTTTTTTAATTTATTGAAATATTGAGATCCACATTAATGGGAAATTAAATAATTGAGTAGCATTCATAGTTTCTCTAAAATGCATGAAAATAATAATAATAATAATACGTTGATCATAAATCCTAATTAAGAGCATTTCACGTAAAAGTTTTATCTTATAATAATAATTCTTTATTTCAAAGTGTCATTTACAAAAATATACAAAATGAAATTGCGTCAATGTTGTCTTATTAATAATAATCATAAATAATCAAAGTGGTGTACTGTTTGAATAAATAAAACGCTAACTAATTACATAACTAATACTACAAACAACATGTTTTAACACTAAATATACGGCATATACACATATACATACAGGTACGGCCACACATGCATATATTTTAATTAATTTTGTCATAATATTAAACCTTTTCGTATGTCACTCATAGTTTGTAACCTTAACTATGTTTTTTTTTAATTTTTGTTTATAATCCTGTATATTTTGTATTAATTTTCCACAAAAAATTATATTCATTTAATAAATATTTTACATATTTATGCAGGGAGATTAAGTTTGGTGTTCCACCCCCTTCTAACTTTCTTATGTTGACTGTGAACTATAACAAACCACATATATTTGTAAAGGGCAAGAGATTCTCCATTTAATGGTGTCACCAAATTAACAATAAGATGACAACTGCCAAGGTAGCGATAGTCAACTTTTTTTTTTCAAATAACACCACATCTATTTTTTGTTCAATTCGGATAGAAGGCACTTTCCTGCACTATTATATTCGGCGGGGTATTTGCCCGGAAAGTAATGTACGATGGCATCAAAAGCGTAATATATTTATTAGCTGAAGTTGTGATGGATATTCGGGTGCAGGAAAGTGCCTTCTATACGAATTGATCAAAAAATAGATGTGGTGTTATTTAAAAAAAAAGTTGACTATCGCTCTCTTGACGGTTGTCATCTTATTCTCAATTTGGTGACACCATTAAATGAAGAATTTCTTGTCGTTTACCAATGTTTATAGTTTGTTATAGTTTTGACAGTTACTTACTCAATTTTATAAATTTATTTTTATTTTAATTAAACAATATTTCTGCACAAGCACGAAATGTTTAGAATTTATTAATGTCTCCGACACAACAAATCAATTCTCGAAAATATATTGCGCTTTCGTTGGCATTTTCCATCCCTTTGCGAAGGCATAAAATGAAATTCCGTTTCTGTATCAATATTTAAATTAAAATACACGAAGGATTTATAAATGTTATATCGATCCCCTTGGCTTTATTTGCACATAAGCGAAACTTTATTATTTGCGCCCAGTTATTAATTTTCTTAAATTTTTGCAAGATTTATTAAATTGTAATTAATTCTGATTGGAAATAAGCGTTTTGCAATTACGCTTAATTTCAATAAGACTAAATTTCGATTATGCTTATTTTACAATAATTATAAATAGGAAATAAATTAAAAAATAAAAAATAGAGATAAATTAAAAAATGCCTTTTTTCAACAAAATTAAGTTACAATTTAATAATGTTATAAAATTTTATGGAATTATAACTGGGCAAAAATAATAAAATTAAAAAGAAAAAACGAAGAGGGATGAAAGTATGAATAGTTGTAAGTTGTGTGGATGTCGTTCAGGAAAAATAACCGAAATACGAGAGGAAGAGAAAGTGTACGAAAAATGAGGACGATTCGTAATAGATGGTTTTACTTGAATTTTTTTTAGTCCAGGGAAATTTTCTGCTTCATTGCTTCGATTCACGTAGTAGTCTATAGGAGATTCGGGTGGTAAATATAGCGCATGTAATCTATAGAAGTTTCGGTCGGTAAATACAGTGGATGTGGGAGCAGATTCCATCACTTATTGGAGATCGATTCGAGGATACGACGTTCAATATGAGAATGGGCGTTTTTTTTTGGGGGGGATTTTCGTAGTCGTTTCGCTTCGATTTCAAGCCGTCAAATTGAGCCAGATAAACGTCGCTGTTAATATCGAACTTCCCATATTTGTCTAATTTTTATTTGTCATTTTTCCAATAGCAAAAGCCGATTTCTCAATGGATGATTCTGATTCCACAAATCGGTAAAGTGAAAAAGCTGGACACCGCATGAATCGACTGATGCACAGAAGAAACAAAGACTCGATGCATGTCTTTCTCGCAACAAAACCGAAAGCTTCTCAATCAAATCGTTACGTGCAATGAAAAATGGTTCGTGTAGGAAAATCGTAGGCATTTATCACAATGGTTGGACAAAGGATACTGTTCGAAACGAGAAATCCACCAGAAAAAACTGGTGATCACTGTATGGTGGTCTTGCACAGGTGGCATCCATCACAGCTTTATGGAACCTTGCGAAACATCTAAAAATAGTTAATCGGATGACTCTAATTTTCCCGCACGACAACTCTCGAATATATCGCAGGAATGACCATAGATAAAATACGCGAATACTATTATGGAACCTCTTAATTTAACATTACTGCAAAATCGTAGAATACATGCTGATCTTTGTCTACTATATCAAATAATAAATGGCCAGATAAACTCTCCTATACTTCTAGATGCCTACAAGTTATTATGGACTAATTTATTGTTTCATCTGTAGTTTCAACGAACAAGATCTGGATCAATGAATTCCATATCGAGACTGATGCACTTTGCAAATGCGTTTAACAAAAATTACTGGTTCGGGTTATTTAATGAACCATACAAAATTTTTTAAGCAATAAAAAAAATATTAATTAATTAATTTAAAAAAAATCACCTTAGGGTACATTTTTTTGGTTTTCGTCATTTCCTTCAATTGTCGGGATTCTTTTCCGTCCAAAAAAGTCTTGATTATTATCGTGAGTTTCTTGATGTGCTGACTTGTTTCCTCATTTGATCGTTTATTTTCAAAACTACGACAGCCTTACACAATCTTCCAGAAATGGGGTACCCACGAGTCAGCCCTTTGTTATCCGCGCGGAAAATGTCTGGCATTCGACATCCCATGATTTACTATACAAATTTAATTTCTGAAAATTATCTGAAATTCTTCATTGAGCTGAAATTATACGTACTACATATAATTTCAGCTCAATGAAGCGACCGCTTTTTAAAATTATTATTTTCCCTGGAAGAAACAGAACTGTGTAATACTGATTAGTGAAACGAACAACCAAGTGTATTAACTAAAATACATGCTAATTATTACATAAAAATATTTCACCACGGGATAACTGGGAATTTAATTCAAAATACATAATATTTATTAAGTATGCAAAATTTGGATAATATTCTTAATTAAAAATGATTAAGTGGAGGTTCTCATTTAATTTTGAAAAAATCGTTTTTTTTTTGTTTGCATTTTTTTAAAAGTATCTACTAAATTGTGTTAAAAGGTTTTTTTGATCCGCGCATCAGAAAAGTTTCTACAAGCAGTTGATCACCGTACGGGAAAACAAAGCAAGTTAGATTGGTTTTCCCGCATTCTTTCATAAAATGATCCTTCTATTTGCCCTAGTTATACTTTCGGACAGCACTGACCGTTCAACAAATACACTCAACTTAGTTAAGTTTTTCAACTTTTTTCTTGTTTGTATTTGTTGTGAAAGTAACTACTTCATCCACCACCTTTAATATTTCCAACTGATACACTCCTGCATTTTATCAATAGTTTATTTTAAATTTCGAATCAATTTCATGAACTGTAATTTTTATATCAATGCGTCTCCCTTTAAAACAGCAATCATGGAGTGTTTTTAATTGAGTTCTAGGCGCAAACATTCAGCGGGTATACAAAGCTGCAACCGGATTATTCCGTACGTGATGTTTCAGATTTTTTTGTCTGTTTGATTCGAGGGAGAATTCTGTTATAATTGGACCGAAATCGATACAACATTTTTTTCCATGTGTGCATCTATTTATTTGTTTTCATTTGAATCGAAAGGTTATATTCGCGTCATTAAATTTCTACGAACGCACAATTAAATTATTGACTGAAATTCCTGAAATACTATGGAATTAATACAATTTTTTTTATTTAGTTAGTTCAATCACGAACAATGTATTGCTTAAAATATTTTTGTAGGTTATTTTATAAATTATTCTTGAGCTATGAAATGGCGTTGTTAAGTGTTTATTCTAAACTAGATTTCCGCATCATTTAGATAAGAAACTGGGAAATGTATGTGCTGGTGATTAAGCAAATTTCGCAAGTTACCTAGAAGATTAATATCATATTACATCAACTACAGTAGAAAGTTATTCGCAACTAAAATTTATTCGTCGACTAAAATAAATCAGAAATTAATGTTTATTTTTAAGGGATTTATTAGGCAGACAATATTAGTTAATATCAATACTAAAGTTTCTACAATAAAAAGTTTTGTAATCTTCTTTAAGTTGGTTGTGGAGACTTGAATTATTTAAATAAAAATAGTTGTCCTTTCTCCTACTTTTCTTTCCTGTGGGGGCCGTCTTTTTCTCCTACTTACTTCTTTTATATTATATACAAACATCTTTATTCAGACAATATAACAACAAAATTTTACAAAATTTATTATAACAATATGTTTATTATAACAATTGTGTTAGTAATCGACCATAGGTCTTTCTTATATTATTATTATTATTATTATTATTATTATTATTATTATTATTATTATTATTATTATTATTATTATTATTATTATTATTATTATTATTATTATTATTATTATTATTATTATTGTTATTGTTATTATTTCTTTATATTATTTTATTAAACCAGATAAATAGATATTTTCCGAAATTTATCTAGTTTAATAAAAAAAAGTAAGTGAGAAAAAAGACAACTATTTTTATATAAATAAAAAGTGTTATAACAAAAATATTTAATTTATATATTTGTATTAAAAAAATATATATAAATAAGCGCAAATTCTTTTCTTATTATTATTTTTTTATTCACCTGACACTAATTAAATTACGTTTAATTAGAACGGATTAAAATTCTCACGAAAATTCCCCGAAATCGAATTACACAATAACAAAACCTATCATTCCCGATAAAATCTGATTAAAGATCCGAATCGAAGGCCCCCCGCAGAACCGAAACGCATATTAACACGCTTTAAAATAAAAAGCCAGATAAACGCGTCCCGCTCGCTTTCTTTCAAGTCCTCGGTGTGTCGCCTCTGACAAAGGTGAAGGGCATGTGCCTATTGTATTCGGTAAAACGATCCCTTTTCATCCCCCTTTCTTTTCAGTTTTTTTTTCTACAATCGCGAGAGTGCAATTATCTACGCAAGGGCAGATTTAAACTCGGCGCGCAATTATCTTAGTAAATACAAATGGCTTTTGCGGTGCAATCAGATTGATCTCAGTTTCTGAAATTAGCAAAAATATAAATAAATAAATAAAAAGGAAAAAAAAATGGGAGTATAAAATAAAGGGAGAGTTTACAACTTTAATGAAACTTCACTTATCTGAATTAACATGTAATTGAATATGATAATTAAAAAAATTAATAATTTTTCTCCCATGTTTATATTTTTATTAAAAATGAATGAAATCTCAATTAAAATATTCAAACGTTATGCTTTATGATAATTATTCCGTCTGAAACTCCACAACTCCAACAGTAATATATCACAATGGCCGAGCGTTTTGTTTCGTCATCCTTGCAGTATTGTGCAAGCCGGTATTGTTTGCCCTTTGATGATTGATTATTAATACGTAACCGATGTCATTCAACCAGCATTTTGCATTCAATTATTGCCTATCCACGAGTAACGCCCAGAACGAGACGGAGGAGTTCGTGGGTGGTGAAATAATGGCCATTGAATTATTTGTAATGTTATTTATTATTCTCAGTGTTTCTAAGAATTATCAATATTATAATCATTTTTTTAAAGAAATTTGATTTTAATAAAATTTTATTTTAATAAATGTTTTCATTTATTAAAATTCAATTACAATAATCAAAGGTGTTAAATAATTATCACTTGGTTTTCTTGTACTTAACGATTGTTCGATTAGTTTCGGCTAGATGCCATTATCAAGAATAGTGTACATTGTATTACAATGTATAATAACGTAGAAGCTCCAACATTTAAAAAGAAAATTTGGTTTTCATTCATGAATATTATTATTTGTTTTATTTTAGAACTTTGAAAGTGTTTCAAGGCTGTAACTTTCGTAATGAGCGCTTGATTTAAACTGCTTTGTGTAAATTATTAAAAGCAATTTATATACAGTACAATGGAAATAAATTCGAGTTTGAAATTTTTCCAGTCTATAGGTGATTCATTAACCGAAGAGAAGTTAGTTACGGAAGTTGTGGCCCGGCGGATCCACCGTTTTTAAAACTTTTTTTTTCATATAAAATATTAAATCAGCAAGTTTCAAATTTCGTATTCGGTAAAAATACAGAAAATCTCCAAATGACTTCATATTACATCAAAATGTAGCTAAGGAATAGGGGAATAACCTCTAGGAATTTAAGCCTTATCGAGAAATTAGATTTCGATCGGTCCGCTCGCAAAGTTGATCCATGTAAATTGGATGAACATTTTTGCTCGATTTTACAATGTTTTTTTATCAATCATGGAGAGATGAAAAATATGGGCTTCAGTGTAAAAGATAGCTACATTCTTTGAGAATAGAATGGTGAAAACCGCATCCGATTATCTTTACTGTGAATCCAGAAATATTGATTGAACCGCCGAGGTATCCGAAATGGGCTTCTCTTAAATTAAATTAACTAAAATAATTGAAAAATATTTCTTTATTTAGAAAACTTAATAGTCTACGTTATTTCTACCATTAGTAAGAATCTTTGACATTTTTTTCAGATTTTTTGGAGAGAAACAAAAAATCACCGAAATTATGACGGAAAAAGTGTAATTTCGACGAAAATGCGAAAATCGCCAAATGACTTCATAATACGCCAAAATGTAGCTAAAGAATAGGGGAATAATCTGTGAGAATTTTAAACTCGACGAATAATTAGTTTTCAATCAGTTCGCTTGCAAAATCAGCCTTCGAAAATTGGGCAAACATTTTGCTACAAATTGTGATTTTTTTCCATCAACTATTAACAACTTAATAAAAATGGATTTTATGACATATATAGATAAATTCTTTGGTAATGTAATGCTGAAAACCGCATCTAAATATCTTTTCTATGAACTCAGAAATCTTGATCCAATCGCAGACGCATCCAAAATAGCGAATCGGTGGGCTTCGCTTTAACTGTTCACATAAGGCCCATGTTAATTTCTCGAAGCAATTCAAATTAACTAAAATAATTGAAAATATTTCTTTATTTAGAAAACTTAATAGTCCACGTTATTTCTACTATTAGTAAGAATCTTCGATATTTTTTTCAGATTTTTTGGAGAGAAACAAAAAATCACCGAAATTATGATGGAAAAAGGTGTAATTTCGACGAAAATGCGAAAATCGCCAAACGACTTCATAATAACCCAAAATGTAGCTAAAGAATGTGGGAATAATCTGTGAGAATTTTAAACTCGACGAATAATTAGTTTTCAATCAGTTCGCTCGCAAAATCAGCCTTCGAAAATTGGGAAAACATTTTGCTACAAATTGTGATTTATTTTCATCAACTTTCAACAACTTGGTAAAAATGGGCTTTATAGTATAAATAGATATATTCTTTGGTAATGTAATGCTGAAAACCGCATCCAGATATCTTTTCCATAAACTCGGAAAACTTGCTCCAACCGCACACGCATCCGAAATGGAGAATCGGTGGGCTTCGCTTGTTCGGTTCTCATAAGGGCCTGTGTTAATTCCACGAGGCGATTCAATTGAACTGAAATTATTTAAAATCATGTTTTATTTAGAAAACGTAATAGCGCACTTTATTTGTACTATCAGTTAGAATTTTTGATATATTTTTTTTTTCGGATTTTTTGGAGTGAAATAAAAAATCACCAAAATATGAAAATATAGAAATGTCGAATTTCGGAGAAAATCCGAAAATCTCCAAATAACTTCATATTATACTAAAATATAGCTAGAAAATGAGGGAATGATATTTGACAGTTTTAGCATGATTGAAAAATAAGCTTTCAGTCAGGTCGCTCGCAAAATTATGGGCAACGATTTCTCTGGAATTTGCGATTTTTTTTTTCTATCGACCATTTACAAAATAGAAAAAAGGGCTTTAGAGTAAATGCAGCTCCATTCTATAAGAATAAAATCGTAAAAACCGCATCAATTTATCTCTTCCGTGAAAAAAATAAAAAAAGCTAATTATTGCGTATTAGGCAAATTTATTAATTATTTCACGATTTGACGACAACAGCAATCGATATAAAGATATAAGACGGTCAAATTTAATTCAATCCGCGCGGACGGAAGGAGAGAAAACGCAAACTTGAAGAATTCGAAATACACTTTTCGCGTTGTCAGACATCGAGGGCTCTCGAGCCGTCGTTATCCGACAAATTGGGATCATCCCCGCGCGGGAGCGAACGCATGAATAAATATCACAAGGGGCTAATTCGGATTGTCTCAAGATTTAAGCGAAACGCTCTTCGATTACTATTTGCCAGCTGCTAATGTGGACTGAGAATGTTGGCGATGTAAAATACGCGTTTGAATTACTTTTTATGCTTTTCTTTGTTTCTTTTTATTATTTAATTCGAGAAGTGTATTTAAATTATGTTTCTGAGTTCATTCAATTTTCTTTTTTATTTATATTTGTAATGTTTTTTTTATATTTGTAATTTATGAGCATTACGATTATGATTTATTCAGTGTAATGTTTCTGCCCTGTGTAATAGGGATGGGATCAATATGTATTGTAAATATAAATATTTGTAAAGAATTGTAATTCTGCTGTCTCAGTAAAGATGTTTATATATCAGTGTAATATTTGTCTACAATAAATTTAAAAAAAGTAGATTAAAACGATTATGACTGAGTTTTCTACAAAAAAAAATAAGGGAGGTTAACCACCTCGACTATATCTTTAGGGTGGAATTTATCATGATAGTAGAAAACGTTTGTTTTGTAATATGCGGTTGGATATGAAATTCCAAATAATATAATTCTGATTATATTTCTGTGCTCATTTAATTTTCTTTTTTTATTTATTATATAAACAAATATTACACTACACAATGCATAACGAAGTAGAAGCCTGAGTGATCAGTAATTTGATTAATGCTAGTGAAAATATTACACTAAATAATCGTAATGTTCATAAAATAAAGTTAAAAATTATAATATACTTTTTTCTATTATATTTATAATTAAAGTATGTTTTGTTTTTGCAGAAAATCAGTCATAATCATTGTAATGCATTATTTTTATCATAATTCCTTTCATCTTACGATCTTAACCAATTTGTATATCTCATATTGTAACCACAATCCGAGCCGCTGACGACTAAACATTGAGAAATAGTGAATTCAGCGTGTATTTTTTTTATATTTATCATCTTCATGTAACTCAACCAACGCAGATGTAAATTATTTATTATTATTATTTTATACCTTTTAATCGCCTCATAAAAATCAAAATATAAAAGCCATTTTACAATCGGCCGGTGTCATACATTAGAATGTCTATTACGCCCATAACAGTGGAGATGGAAGAAAAAATATTTATACCCGTCGTCGTTTTAACGGTAATCATTTTCGAAGGCGGTTTAATGTTTCTCATTAACGTTCTAAAACGCACGCGTCCGGCCGCCAGATGCATTAATCTTTGCCTTTTCGGCGAGCCTCTCGTTTATGATTTACTGTTATTGTTTGTAAATTAAAAAAAAAATAGGAAATATTTATTGCGCCCAGCGCGAGAACGGACGAATTTAATAGTGTAATTTATAAATCGCTTTTCTGTTCGCCGTTAATTGAATGGCGAGAGAAAGGGAGTGGGTTTTTCGTTAATTTATGTCGTGATTTGTTTATTGGTGCAACGGGATGAATTATTAAAGGAATTAATATATTATAATGATATAAAATTAAAACACTTGATTTTTTTATGTTTCACCAAGTGTTTTAATTTTATATGATTATTAATTAAAAATGTTTCACCGCGGGCTAAGTGAGGAATTTATTCAGAGAATATATTATATTTATTTTTTTTGCGAGAAAGCGAGTTATATTGAAGGTATAAAAAGCTTATATTTTCTTATTCATACAACCGCATTTAGAATATAAAGAATATAAATTAACCAAACAATAAATAATTTATTAAAATCTATTTTGATTTCATTTCAAGTTTAATTTAGCCGAAAGCGGAATGTGTAGTTTCAAACTGATTGTAATTTGTTGCGTGTAATTCCAAGTACGAATATTGCAACTGAATTTGTCAACTTGGAACTAATTTTCCAAGACTTACCCTTCAGAGGATTGCAACTGCACGCTGAATTCGCCGAATTAACCGCTCGTCATTTTACTCTAAACTTAATTCAACTATTTGATAGTTGCAGATGAAACAAGCGTGTTTGTTTCATTTAGAGAGTTTGGTAGGCAATAAAATTGGAAAACTCTATTAATACCGACAAATGCATTGACATAATTTACTAATATTCTTCTGTGTGATTATTTAAATTGCATCGGTGAATGAATGTTTTACATTAAAAATAAAATAAAAAAAATCATGTTTTTTTTATTACACTACACTACATTCCTTATTCATAAAAAACACATACATATTTAATTTAATATACAATACATGGAACGATTTAAAACAAATACGAGGTGTGCTCAAAAAGGTGACTTTATATTTTTATGAAAAAATATTTATTTATTAACCCTACACACATATATGTATAAAGGGTCATTGAATACAATACTTACATTGTCCTCTTCAAAGTAATCCCTCTCAGATACAATGCACTTATGCCAACGCTTTTTCCACTGCTCATAAGCAATTTATCGTGTAGCTTTGAGCTCCTCCAGCGATGCAGTTTTTTATTTCATCAATCTCTGCAAATCTCCGTCCTTTCACAGATTTTTCCAGTTCTGGAACAGGGAAAAGTCGTAGGGGGGCAAATCCGGCGAATATGGTGTTTTCAGTTGAAAACGTCTCTCACAAGTAACGACGAGTGAGCATTTGCATTATCGTGAATTGTTTTTTTCACAATTCGTATCGCTTCTCGCAAACGGCGCATAACTTCAAGGAAATACTCCTTATTGACCTTACGATCTTGAGGTGAAATCTCCTGATGTACTACGCCACGGTAGTCGAAAAAACAAACAAAACTTTGACGTTTGATCACCTTTTGAGCAAATCAGGATAATCACTAAGCTCCTGAGCGGCGATGATGCGACGGTTCTTCTGATTAAAATTCGGAAGTTTCAAAACAAACTTCGCTGACCCAAAATATCCGAAAAAATTGGATGACACGAGCCGACGGGGTAAAAAAAACAATCAATCTTGTTATGTTCCATGTTTTTTTAATTTCTTCAGCTTCCTGATTTATATATATTGGATGGTTGAAACCTTTACTTTGTGATACATGTTTAAATTAATAAGGTAATTTTTGAAATTAAACACAAAAATAAATTGTGTACGTGATATCAGCAAAGTGTTTAATTTCAAAAAGTACTTTATTAATTCCTGACATATATTTCGATCTTCACAAATCATTTTAAAAGGTTAAACCAAATATTGCTACTAAGTTCCACCAAGAATGCAGCGCCACAAGCATTGACTTTTAAATACATATTGTAATTTATTTGCAAAAATCCCGAGGCTAACATTTGGAGCGAACATTTTATGTTAATCAACGAAATAATTGAATTAATTAATGCGTTTTTAATTTAAATTGAATTATTAATAACAATCTCGTTTTAAATAAAACAGTGGTGACGTGAATTTTAACAGAATTAAATATAAATACAATAAATAATCCACTGTGAATACATTCAATAGTACAAACCATCCAGAATAAAATCAATGCAATTACCGAAAATAATGCAATTGCAATACAAAAGATACATACGTTGTAATTAATTGGATTTATATGAATAATTTTATTACGCAAATAAAAATTATTATAAAATACAGGCTTGTATTACAAGATTAAACATCCTTAATACTAAAACTTATTCCTCGTATTAAACACTCGCACTGAATTCTTGAAAAAAAAAATGCTTAAATTTTTAATTTGACATTTTAAGAATTTTGTGCGAGTGTTTAATACGAGGTATATTTTTTAGGCTCTTGTAATGTGTAACAGTCACCTATCTGGACTTGACAAAAGCGTCAACCACGGAAGTTAATAAACCATGGCTTCTGTGAATCAAGTATTCACTTATTAGATTCATATTTGATCGGTAGATATCAGGCAGTTTCAAGAAATTATTATTAGGACAAAGGTGTACTGCAAGGCTCCACTCTGGGACCACTTCTTTTTTTAATGTTCATTAATGATTTTCTTTAATTATACGCGTGGGACAAAACTACAATGTATGCTGATGATACCACCTTATTATGCTCAAGTGATAACATTTACTAATGTATGAGACTTGGCGATGATGCTCTGACAGAAACCAAGTCATGGTTTAATTTTAACGAATTACAACTAAATGAAACCAAGACTGTTAACATGCTAACGAAGATCGATCGGGATACTCATCTGTTTGGCAAAATGAGGCAAACTTTTTGGGTTCAGAAATGGATTCCACACTGACTTTTATTTATTTATTTATTTACATACAGACTTGGAGTAAAAACGCAAAGACCGAAACTTTTCCGTAGAATATTTCTGTTAAGGAGTCTCTGATCAGGCTATTCATGTATTAAAAGCGGCATACTATGGAACATTCCATAGCCTAATGTGTTACGGCTTATTCGTACGGCAGGCATCGCATATTTGCTATCAAGAGGCGTACAATTAGTGTTATTGCTAGAGCAAAATATCGGGATGACTGTAAGCTCTTGGATGAGTTGCAGTATTATTATTGATCATTGCCAGAAATTTTCCATTGTGATTTAAATAACTGCAAATGTACGAATCATTTTTGTATGAAATAAAAATTAGACAATATTTTACATACAAAATCAATATTTTTTTATGTAAATGCTTGTAGAATATATTAAAATTGGAAGTGCAGTAAATGTGCGTGAAACATTATTATCTGAACATCCTCGCGTGTAAAATCCCCTCAAAAATCTTTTGTATACTCGACGCATTATTATAAGCGAAATTGAGCAAGTTCGGGCGATTAAATGCAACGGGGTTAATTAAATCGTCTCCCCCGTCCCAATTCAAACTCGTGCGCAATTAATGGGCGGATTAAAATCGCGGAAATCTCCAATTTTGCCGAACGTAGAGCCACCAATTACTCGTGGAATTTCATTTAGAAGTTTCTCCGATATGTTAAGACAAACACCGGGATCTTCCGGCGTCGTGGATTTAGCGCGCTAATTACTCGTCGGTTGTTGAATGTGTGTCAACACTCAATTATTCGATGGATCGCAGTATTAATTTTAGGAAATTATTATCGGATCACGCGAATGAAATTCTAAATGAGGCGATAGTGTTCTTAATTTTATATTATATATACATAATATTTATTTTCTCGGGCATCAAAATCATACCAAACATACAAACGTTCAATATAATAGTGCATGTGTTGCGATATAAAATAAACAAATATAGCAAAGTGATAACGCTGAAACTTTAATCAGTTGTTCTTTACGTCTAAACAGAGAAGTATACAAAAAATAGGGAATTATTACAGTTAGTATATATAAATGTTTGAATAAATATATTTGTATTGTATTAATATAATATGCATGTATTTATCAAAATATAAATAAATGGATTTTCAATTTAAAATCTGCAGTTCAGAAAGCACTAAGAGCACATAATGTTTAATACGCGCAAGAGTCGCACGCTAAACTGATTCCTTCGTCCATCCGTAAATTCACTTATTATTACATCTCCGCCGTTTTCGAAATTAAAAAAATCCCAACAGAAAACATTTGCGCCGCGACTTGGAAAAAACTTAAGATTCAAGACCACTCGAGAATGCGCGCCCGCGGATTTTCCGCTCCGCGTCGAAATTCCGGTTCCGGTGCTTGATCCCTCCGCGTTTACGGATCGCGAAATGCACACTTTAATAGAGTCCCCCTCTTCATTTTCACTCATCGGGCAATCCGCGCCCCATTAAGCGCAATTATAATATGGGATCGGGATATTTCCCTTTTTTTTTTCGAAGCGCAATTAGCGAGCCGGCAAATCAATGGCTATTAGAATTTTAATCGCGGGGATTTTATTAGGATAATGAAGCTATGAGTTGTTGTTTTTTGCTATTAAGAGAATCATTATCGGCTCCTGAACATCCTGAAGTGTTGTTTTGATTGGTTGTAATTACCATTTATTTTCTCATTATTTCAGGTACATCAAATATATTATATTTCAATAAAATAATTTAAAAAAATGTACGTATCTGAATAAAATATGATATATTTGGGGAAACAGCGCAAGCGCCATCGTTTGTCTAATTTCAAGTGATTGAAATTACCACCACCAGTTATCCATACGCTAGATTTTTATATACAAACATCTTTATTCAGACAATATTATCACAAAAAATATTATAACAATATGTACAATTGTGTTAGTAGTCTGTCATGGGCTATCGACCCTGCTAGCTTTCTTTCTGCCCTGATAGATTTTTATTTATTTAATTTATGTGCATTTTAAAATTAAATCCAAATACTCCACAGGGCGTAAACAATACTTAATGTTTTATTCAATTACGTACATTATTTTATTGAAATAATAATTGTTAAAAATTATTAATTCCTTGCGGGAGTAAACACTGTGTTTTCAAAGACATGTGTTGAACAATACTGAAATGTTTAGACTAGCTAGATAATAAATGAGCCTTTCGCGAAATATTAATAGCATGAAAACGGCGCTTTTAATATAAATTAAAATACGACGTTTTCTGAATTTCCTCTCATGTGCAAATAAGTAAATATTTTACGAACATTTATAAACTATTTGTATTAGCAGGCATGTTTATTCGCTATTCATCCTACCAGGAAGTTAAATATGAAATTGATATTGTTGAATTTTTATTGCGTTACGCAATATTTAATTTGTATATTTACACTATAAACAGCGATTTGTTATCGAATAAAGAAAACACTTTGTAATGTGAATTGTTGAATTGTTAACGATAGTTTATTTATATAAGCATAATTTTATCTTCCGTTTAATATATTCAATTCTGTTCCAATTTTAATTGATTTCAAATTATACCTCAATGTTGTACATTGAAAATTTCTACAATTCATAGATATTCAATGTATTTAAAAAAATGTATATTTTAATTAATTACGTCCTCATAGCTAAAAACAGGTTAACGTTTTTACCAGAGTTTTCGCTATTTCAATATATTTCTAAGGCGGAAACTCGCAAACATCAATAACTTATACATATATTTGCATATAAAATTATTTTATACTCCATTAATTTCTGATTGTAATAAACTTTTAACGGCAGAAAAATCGCAATGATTAAAATCCGTTAAAAAAAAACAACTTTTTGCTCTTTAACCGTGAAATAATTGCCTTTTTTACTCTTTTTATAGGTTTTTAATAACCGTTAAAAAATCGCTTATGAATGTTTATTGAGGGAATCCTTAACAATTAATAATCTTTTTCAATGAATGAAAACACTTTTTCAAACATTGTTTTGTATCACTGATATTTTTTAAGTGACTATCGGAAAAGTTTTTTTCATTGATTAATGTACAACAAAGTAGAAGCCTTAACAGTTAATAAATTAATAAACTTTTTATTTTTACTGCGCGTTCGTGGTTTTTGTTTAAATATTACGAGAATTTAAAATTCCGTGTAATTTAAAACATGATGAGGAGAACGCGAGCAGATGTCGCCTTATCCGCATTAAAGTGTGATATTTATTGTCGGAGCCTTGTCCCAAATTGAATCCATTACGTTCTTTTTTTATGTGCACAGAATGAGTTTTGTGTAATATCTAATTAATTACATAAAAGATACCAGGAGTGATAATTTCACAAGCTAATGTCTTAATCTCAACTATAATTACGCGCTATTAAAATTGTTTGTCGAATTTGAATAACGAGGCGGATTAATGTAGGTGAATTATAATTACAAGAATGATTTAAATTCTTATTGCGCGTTTTGTAATAATATTATTGAAAAAAAAATGTTGCTGTTATGCAATAGCAAGTGTCCATTATTGTTCATTTACTTTGAAGTACTTACGTAACTTGAGTCAAAATGTCATAGTAGCTAAAAATAAAATAATTTATTAATTATTTTCAAATGCTTTTTTTATTTAATTTATTTAAATAATTTTGTTGCCGCTAACTCAATTCCGATTCAAAATCTCGCGGTAGGCGCGATTTTTATTTAATTGCGGACGTCGAAAAGGGATAGGCCCGATTTATTCACGGACCCGGGAACCAGCACAGACGTTTTATGGTCCCATTTGTCATCCCGAGTCTTGACTCATAAATATATTCTTACTAACCGGCATAATAATGGATAGTTTAGTACTATAATTTAATGGATTCATAATTTTAGTATCTTGTTTTACACTCTTTTTTTGCATATCCTACGTATGGTGTACATATTTTTGTTTGTTTTATTATTTTTTCCCTCACATTTCATTTATATATGCTATGCATTATATATCTGTATTTATGTCTGTATTGGTGTTATGTTGGTTGAACATTAATAAATATTATTTTTATTATAGATAGGTCATATTTTACACCTCACTATGGCTCTATAGCATATACTATATAACCTACGTAGTATACGTAACATACCCTTAATCTAAGAACCTTGGGTGGGGTTTATTGGCCGTTCTGTGCGGGCGTAAACTCTAATCAACTATATTTTTTTTTTTTTTTTCGATAGTATTTTTAACCAATCATATTACCCGACATTCTGTGTAGTAGAAGGGTCATGATTATAATAAAAACAATTTTTAACCACCAAAGAAAAGAAAAAAATAATTTAAAATACTTTTAAATATAAATAGCTGTGAATACATATTTGGTGGATGCGCCGGGTTATGTACATTCCACAGAGGCTGCAAATTTACATTCAGCATTTCTTCATGCTCAATTTCTCCTTTCCTTAACTCGGAAACAATGCTCGAAATAGTTTTGAATAATTAATGAATCAGCACTCTGAACGCGACATTAACGTCAGCTCGACCTTTGTTAATTTGCATAGTAATTAGTCTGTAATTTCAATTACACCCACCGCAAATAATATTCATTTGTGGCCAATTCTATTTATTATTATTGTTAGCGTTTGCGTAATTATAAATGGAACCGATTCATATTATTTATTTGTATTGGAATTTGTACATTTGTTATGGTTTCATTTGTATCATGAAAATTTTGAATTAATTAAATAACCAGCTTCATTTTTCTTTAATAGATTAGATTAATTAACTTCGCTATTATTTAAATTAAATTAATTTTCTTGAATTCAAAGAGATTTCTGGAAAAAATCGGCACTTTAACCGTTCTCATTAGATTCCATGTAAATGGGACTTCGTCAATTTAAATTGTCTTAATGAACCGAAAATGATTTTTTTATGCAAACTAAATTCCTCACGCTTTTTCTCATTTCATTAAGAATCTTTGATTTTTTCTTTTTTCAGATTTTTTTAGAAAAACAAAATTTCATCGAAATTTGAATATTTGCGAGGGAAAAATAGAAAAAAAAAACTTGATTTTGACGAAAAATCCAAAATTCTCGGAATAACTTGAAATTATACCAAAATGTTCCTAATGATTGAGAGCGTTAACTGTATGAATTTAAAACACATTGAACAAACAGTTTTCGTATAGCAGGCATGTGAATTTGACTTTCGAAAAATGAGCGACAAAAATGTCCAACTTTGGGACTTTTTATAGCCAAGTATAAAACCTCAATTTTAATGATTTTTTAATTGATCTGCAGATAAATCTTTTCTTAATTCAATGCTTTAAGTTGCAATATCCTATCTTATCTACGAATAAAGTTATCTTAGTTAAATCAACATTACGCCCAAAAAAGTCGACCAGCGCGTTTCGCTTTAACCGTTCCCATAAGGCTCCATGTAAATGAGACTTCGTTAATTGAAACGCCCATATTCAACCAGATGTGATTTTTTCAGGCAAAATAAATATCCAGTATCCTTTCTAACGTTATAGAGAGTCGTTGAGAATTTTTTCAGGTTTTTTCAGAAGAAAAAAAAAATCATCGAAATTTGAATATTTTCAAAGGGGTACGTACCCCTTGAAAAATAGTGGATTTTGACGAAAAATTCAAAATTCTCCAAATGACTTGAAATTATACCAAAATGTTCGTAACGAATGAGAGAATGAACGATATAAATATAAAGCATTTTCAACAAATATTTTTCGTATAGTAGGCGTGTGAATTGGACCTTCGAAAAATGAGCGACAAAAATGTCCAACTTTGGGACTTTTTATAGCCAAGCATATAACCTCAATTTTAATGTTTTTTTAATTGAACTGTAGACAAATATTTTCTGAATTCCATGCTTTTTGTTTTGATGTTCTAATTTTTCTACGAACAAAGTTATCTTAGTTAAACCAATACTACGTCCAAACCTGTTGATCTGCCCGTTTCGCTTAAACCGTTCCCATAAGACTCCATGTAAATTAAATTTCGTCAATTGAAACGGTTTTATTGAACCGGAAATAATTTTTTGAGGCAAAATAATTACCCCATGTATTTTCTAATATTATCAAGAGTGTTTGAGATTTTTTTCAGAATTTTTCGGAAGAAAACAAAAAACATCAAAATTTCAATATTTTCGAAGGAAAAAATGGATTTTGGTGAAAAATTCGAAACTCTCGGAATAACTTCAAATTATACCAAAATGTTCCCAATTAATGGAAGCATCAACTGTAAAAATTTAAGATACATTAAGCGAATAGTTTTCTCACAGCCGGCGTATAAATTAGGCCTTTGAAAAACTGAGCGCAAAAATTCTTTTATATTTGGATGTTTTTTTAGGCAAAGACAAAACTCACATTTTAATAAATTTTCAGGTGAAATGTAGATAAATCCTTTCTGAATTCCACACTTCAAATCCCAATATTCTATCTTTTCCATGAACAAAGTTATCTTAGTTTAATCAACTTCACGCCGAAAAGGGTTAATCAGCGCGTCTCGCTTAAACCGTTCCCATAAGGCTCCATGTAAATGTGACTTCGCCAAGTCAAATGGTCTTTGTTAACTGAAAATGAGTTTTTTAATGTTAAATAAATACACTGGGGTATTTATTTAGGTTAAAAATTGTCTTTTTAACCACTCTTTAGGGTTTTTCCCATTTGTTGTTTACAAAAATATAAAAAAAAAAACACGAAAAATAAAACTCAAAATAAATAGAAAAGAGTATTTACTCACTTGATTACAGTTATTTAAATATATCCAATAAAAATGATTTGAAAATAACTAATAAATTATTTCCACATTTAGCTCCGTGACTTTTGACTTACGTTACGTAAGTACGTAAAACAAACGCAGATTAAAACAATTATTATATAATAATTTTGTAGAATAAAACACATTTTCTCTTGATCGTTTCAGCATAGATTACCGCAAAGTGACGGTCGAAAGCTGCGCGCCGAATATACCCAAACCTAAATGAATGCTAGCTAAATACACTGCCGGGTTAATTGCCGGTGGAATTCAATAAAATCATTCACCCCGATTTGAACGCAAATACGCAACAAAAGGACGTTTCAGCTATCTCGCTGTACGTGCGTTTTAATGACAACTGACAAGTTTCGTAATTAGTGAACGTAATTGTGCTCCCGTCAAAGGGAATGGCTAAAAGAAGTTACTTTGGAGGATTTGCGCATGGGTTTTAACAATGCAGACGAGAAAAAATGAAATGAAACGAAACGATATAAAAATAGGTTAATTCTTGAATAAGCTTTCTCTATATTTCATTCTGTTTTCTCTATATTAAAAATGTTTGACTGATGAGTGATGAGGTTAAATATATTTTTTTATTATGTTACATTGTTTAAACATTTTTTTTATTATTATCATCCTCACTTGACTTTTACAGAAATTTAAATAAAAAGTATTACTTTATTATTTCCGAGAAGTCGAAACGTCTTTGCAATTGTAAAATTCACCTGTTGCATTAATCATCGTAAAATATCAAGTGTTGCACGCTGGGGCCGTTCCGTGTGCTTTCTGAGTATGAAATTCTGGCTTACTTATTCTAAAAGGACTTCGTTGGAATTCACTTAACGTTTCCATTGTTTTGCTTTCAGATAAAAGAAAATGAATACGTCCAACTGCGAGGGCATTTTCTTCGAGATACCGCAAGGTGAGTTTATTATTTTTGCCTTCTCATAACGCTTCGGAATTATTTCTCCAATGCAACTGTAAAAACACAATTACGCGATTCATTTCATATCAAGCAAAAATATATATATATATTATAATAAAAAAATTAGAGCTCATGACAGACAAAGATGACAAACATTTTTATTCAGACAATATGACAACAAAAATTTAATAATAATAAATCTTTATTAACGGAAAAAATCCTTTTAACACAATTATATAACAAAATTACAAGTATAGAGATACAAATACATAATGTAACTAACAAACATTGACAAAAAATCATTTAGCAATAAATCAATAATTAGCGAGATCACCCTATATTAATAGTAAATAGTAAATTGATCATTAATAGAATACAGAATTAAAAAAAAATAAAAAAAACGTTTATATTAATAACTTAACTTATCCATCGATTTCAGAGAGGCAAATGCAGCAAAGATGTTTGCATATTATTATTATTGTCTTTATTTGCGAAATTCACCTATTTTAAAAATGTAAGAAAACACAACTAGCTGTACATAAACATATATAGCTCATTCTCATTAAATTACTAAATGAAAAATAGCTTATCATTTAAATTCAAGACACACTAATTACTGAAGTAGTAGTTTTTATTATTATTATTATCGTAAATCTTGAGCGTAATAAAATTTAATATTCGCTATAATAACGATAAATCAAAGCCGAATCGTGCTCGTTTTTAGTAAAGTAGATCGGATTTTATTGGCAATCGGGAAGCTTTTATCGCTCTCGGAATTGTTTAGTCGGATATCCAGTGCGATTGACAAGGGAGGGAGAGATTGAATTAATGCCCTTTTTACGGACTTGTAAATTTGCGATTTGGCTGCTTTAATGCGGCTTATGCGAGGATTATTTTATATAATGGCAAAAATAAAAAAAGTGATTTTATTAAATAAAAGGGAATTATAAAATAATTAATTTATTCATTGAATAATTAGTTAATTAATTTTTTTGAACTGTGGCTCGTTTAATAATTATTTTAAATAATTTAATATGAAAGAGTATTTATTCGCTTGGTCGCAGTTATTTAAATTAAAAGAATTATTTTATACAATTGAATCATAATAAGTTGAAGACGACGCCTAATTTCATGTGGTATCATCAACGGTTCTGCCTATCGGAAAGATAACGTAGAATCGTTGTTTCGTCCACTAAAGGAAGGCGAATTAAATAAAATGAAACAAAGACAATTCACACATTTGCAGTTATTTAAATTACAATGAAATTAAACAAGGAAAATTTCCGGCATGATCAATAAAATTCGATCAATTCTTGCAAAAAATTACTTACACTGTAAGTTTTACAAACATCTATTAAAACAACTACTTCAATAGCATAAATAAATTATCAAACATTTCAGTTAATTGTTCACTAAAAATGATTGGGAATCCGTCCAAACGAAATCGCAACCTAATCTCGACTGTAATCCATTGTATTTCGCAGTAAATGCGGCTCATTTTGTCGAATCGATAGTCGTGGAACGAACGAAAGAATTACACGATTCTCGTTGTTTCGTTACAGGATTTTGTCCGCCTTACAATGATGGATCTCTGTGCTGGAACGCGACTCTAGCTGGAACGAACGTGTCGCAGCATTGTCCACCCTCGAGAGGAATCGACACAACAAGTAAATTCGCATTTATGTTGATTATTACGCACGGAGAGACGATTATCGTTACCAAGGAAATTCAATATTCAATAGTTCCGTAGACTTTATTTATAATACATTCATATTTCCTGAATTCAACCTTACAGTTCTTAAAAAAAATTACTTTAGTGAGTATTTTATTGATATTTATTTTAATATTACTAGAGATGGGCAAAGACGTTCCGATATTGTGATCATGTTTCATCAAGTGATTAAAAGGAACCAAATAAAATATTTATTTTGCATTATTAAAATTGTGCAGTAACAAAAAGATTTTTTTGTTACTACAAAATTAAGTATATGACAATTTTATTACTATTTTAAGTATATACATTATCGGGGTTATTCTATAAGGGAAATGGATATTGGAAACTTCATTCGTAAATTTTTAATAATTATTATTGCAATATCGCCACACATCCAAATTGTAGAGTGAGTTTCTTTCGATTATATACAGAGAGCTTTTTTTAACAGTATACATTTCCCCTATGTATACCTACAAAATACACGAGTCAAACGCATTGTGTGTTTTGTTGCCTATAACACGCAATTGAACACACATATGCCAAATAAGCAACTAAACATACACACATTGCGTTTGACTCGCATTTTTTGCAGGTATATACTTCCCATATTGTATACTGATAAAGAAACCTCTCTGTATATATAATTGCAATATAAAATTAAAATTAATTAAAAAAAAAATTAATTATAAACTGTCGAGGTCTGCAGCAGTTCATTTCCCAATTGCTGTCGTATTTAATTGTGAAATTAACTGCTGCAGACCTCGACAGTTTATAATTAATATTTTCTTCTCTTGCGATAGTCGCTAATTAGTTTTTATTATTACTACTAATTAGTTAAACATTGTGGTTTTAATAATAATTCAAATAAGTAAACAATTTGAACCAATCAAAAATTTATTAATTATATTCATATAGTAATAATTATGTTTATTAATTATAACAATTGTTTATATTTGGATACATAACATTCACATTATTTGAAGTTTGTTGAATTAGTGTAAATTATATTTTTTTAAGGTAAATGTAACCCTCAATATATTTCGTATTTTTAGAATACGCATGGAGGCAATGCCAGGAAGACGGCACATGGTTCCACAACAACAAAACAGAACTCGTGGGAAAAGGATATACGGATTACAGCGACTGCTACACGCCCAACACTCGGATTATTATCGAGATGTGCAAACGGCTGGATTGCGAAGGGGTGTGTATTTAATAAAAATTATAAAAATTTCAGCATTACAAACTCCTACTGTTTGTTTTAAAATGAGTTTGGAAAAGAATTAAATTTGTAAAAGAAATAATTAAAAAAGAAAACGTAGGCGAATTTTCTCCACGGGATACTAATCAAATATTTAAATATACCAAGTGTAATCACCAAGAACGAGTGATTATATATACAAAATATCGATTTTGAAAGACCTACATATTATTAACATTTGTATACGTTCTGATGAGCCGATTACTTTGAAATTTTAATCAATTATTAACCTTATAATTACGAACATGTTTATGAAATTTTATCGAAACATAATCACTTGTAGTATATAAAGAAAACAATATTACTTTTTTATACCACTTGGATTTTTTATTAATTGAAACTAGTCACGATTAATAAAAAATCCAAGTGGTATAAAAAAGTATTTTTTTTTTTATATACTATATTAAAAATGTACCACCAAGTTAACGCCGACAAAATTAAAGAATAATCACTTGTTGTTGGTGATTACATTTCTATTGCACTTTGTATATTAAGAATAAAATAATTATACAAAAAAATAAAAATCGACGTGTCAGAGCATTTTTCTAAAATAAGTTTATTTACGTTTTTATAGAATTTATCCGTTACTTTTGAAATACCCTGTATATATATTATCAAAATCCCATTTAACGTTTCGGGTGTTGCATAAAGAATAAAATAAATGATTCTTGTGGATTTCAGGTACCGAAAACCATACGCAAAATGGAAATGGTCGGACTGAGCCTCTCGCTGGTGACACTTGTCGCGTCTTTAATCATATTTTATTATTACAGGTAAAGCCAGAAATAACTGAAACCGCCCGCATTGACTAAATTATAATGCCACCAGTTTTCGATTTTCAGGATACTTAGGAACAACAGGACCACCATCCACAAGAACCTCTTCATCGCCACCCTGCTTCAGGTCACCATCAGGTTGATCACCTACGCCAATCAGAGCGACGACATACATATATTGGAAACAGTCGTGAGTGTTTTATCCCATTTTGTTTGTCCGATCATATTTCGATATCAATTATGGTTTGAAATTGAAATTATTATAGATATTGTTAGCGCTTGCGCGCGCTCGCACTTATAAGGACCGGGGGGTGAGTCGTACTCTGAGACCGATAAGAAAAATCATATCTAATGTAGGGTACCAAGACTTACGTGTATATTTGCGGATTATATCGCGACAAGCAGATTTATTACAATTTATAGAAAAGTGGATTTTCTATGATACTTTTCGGATAACGATAATGTTATGTTGAACGTTATCTATACAGAATAGCCCCGAATAAAGATTTAGTAGCAGTAAAGTATTTGAATAAACTTCCTTGATTCATACAGATCGCAATCCTAATAACTGTATTTTTAAGAAGATTTCAAGCCAATAATGGCATTTGCAGCACTCATCGCGTCCGAAAAAAATATTTGTGATCCGTATTTAACTGAACCATGATCAAAAATAAACGGTGGTAGTGTTATTCTGTATTTTTTTTTTTTAATAAAAAACAAACCCTCTCTTGCAATTTGTGTGAACTAAACTTAAATAACGATGCGCAACGAAGTGAATTTATAAGCAACAAATAAATCGAATACTACGAGACAAAAATATCGCTTTTCATTTTTATTCGTGCAATTAAATTTCACGTAATTCACCCGATTAGTTTATAAAGCAGCATTGCTTCACGCAACCAGCACATCAAAGCAAACCCATTCAAAATATTTACAAAATTTCACACAGCCTTTTCCTCCTACCCAACATCCATTAAATAAAAATTCTAAACAAACCATCAGAACATCCGAAGCCCATAAAATTTCACAACCCGTAATTAAATCTTTATCGGCCCCGGCCCGATTCACCTAATTAAACGTTTACTCCGCCAGAAATGGCTTTCGGTCCTTCTCAATTCGGCTCCGGCTCTCTTTTTTTTTCCCACTCTTGATTGACAAATCGTTCTAATCGTTGGACATGTTGCAATACGCGCTCTTTTTTCTACACCGTCGCGATCTTTCATATCCGATCCGATCGGTTTTCGGTTTCTTGCTTGGGCAATCGATCAATCAGAATGGAATGATCACTTCCTCATTATTGGGTAATTATTATAAATGAATTATTATTACGGCCAGTAGATAAATATTAGATATATATATATATATATATATATGTATATATATGTATATTTATATATTATATATATTATATGTTTTGTATAAAAAAAACATATAATTGGAAGTGAAAATAAAAATCCAATCAACATAGAAATACTCGAGTATTTAAATGTAATTTATTCTGCATTGTCCGTTCCATATTTATTTTACGCGTTGAACGTTTCGCGTATTGTTCCATTAATCAAAACAGAATTGCCGTTCAGGATGATGTATGTTTATAGCCGGCGGGTAAATATTTCCTCGAATTCGGAAATAAAAAGAAATGAGAATGCATTTTGAACGCGCTGCATTCATTCTCAGGAATTTTCAACTGGATATTTCAACGATATTATTTTTGGCGTCACGTTTTATTATATTCGCGTATCCTTGAATATGTCCGGATGGCATAAACTTTGTTTTTTTTTTGCTTTTCAGCCAGACAAAGATTTTTGTTACGACTTAATACTTTTCGAAGGACCTTTAAAAGATTTGAAACGTCTGTATGAATGTCCCCTACATTCATACCAGGAGTGGGTGCGTCTGAATGTTTAGTTCTTCAAATTTTGTTCCCCCTCTTAATTGTGAGCGTGTTACCTATTGATCCGCAATTTTTTCGGTCGCGATCATTGATCCTCATTTTTTTTATTTAATAAACGAGCTCGCTATCACGGTGAATGCAGCTCGATACAGGGAGATTATAGAAGAATATTTTGCTCCATATCTGGAAGAAATGGACGTCGGGGATATGTGGTTTCAACAAGATGAAGATACAGCACCGGTACGATGGAATTTTTGGCCTCCTGATCTCTCTCCCTCTTTTTCATTATTTTCTCCTTTCTTTTGAGGATTTTGAAGATTCTATCCTAATTAAAGAAGAAAATAATAAAAAATATCAGGGCAGCGGAAAATATACAGAAGATGGTATTTTAGTTTCAACTTTTATGATCGTAATGGATGGAAACACATGTAAGACAACTGAAAATAAATACTTGGAACAAAACAAGTTTATCAATTTACCCAATATGAAAATTTGGTCCCATCAATAAATAAATAAATAAATGAATAAATAGCTGAACAAGTGTAGAATATATTCTGCTAATACTAACTAAACTTTGTGGTACGGATTTAGTAAATGGCTGTAATTTATTTCCTTGCTCAGTCTGTGCTAGTTGGATATGACTGCTAAAATAATTAATAGAATTATCTAACAATATACAATGTATATCTAGTAAAAGGTAATATTTTTATTAATTTGAAAGTTTAATACATCCTGATCATACAAATACAAGTAATGGGGATAAAAGAGTTGAGTGATATTAGTAAACATAAAAAACGGCCAGATTTAATCCTGCGCTTTTTTAATAGCGCTTTTAACGCTGCTGAAATGGCGTTTTGATTATGGTGAATGCGCCGGGCACTCTAAAGGATTGGAACGCTCTTGTATTTAATGTTCGTTGTGAATTATATGGATGAGAATATTTAAAGAGAACACAAAATACTGAAATAGCATGTCCTCCAAATATACAAACAATTGAGATTGTGTAATAGTTTGGAGTCTTATTAAGACTTTCATCTAGTTAAACTAGCTCTCAAGCGGATTTTAATATTTTTTTAGATTTTTTTAATTGGAGTCTAATCTGTCGAAAATAACCAAAATTAAGGATGCCGTGGGGGTTGTATGTTGCTGCAAGTTCAAACAATTGATACTGTGTAATAGTTTGGAGTCTTACTAAGACATCCAGCTACTTAAATTAACTCTCAATCGGATTTTAATATTTTTTAGGATTTTTTAAATTGGAGTCTAATTTGTCAAACTAAGCGAAAATAACCGAAATAGAGGATGCTATGAAGGGGTTGCACGGTGCTGCAGGTACAAACAATTGGTATTTTGTAATAGTTTGAAGTCTTATTAAGACATCCAGTTGGTTAAATTAGTTTTCACGGATTTTAATATTTTTTAGGATTTTTTCAATTTGAGTCCACTCTGTTGAACTAAGGGAAAATAACCGAAATTGAGGTTGCTATGGAGGGGTTGTACGGTGCTGCAAGTACAAAAAATTGATATTGTGTAATATTCTGGAGTCTTATTGAGACATCCAACTACTTAAATTCGCTCTTAATCGGATTTTAATATTTTTTTTAGGATTTTTTTAATTGGAGTCCAAACTGTCGACCTAACGGAAAATAACCGAAATTAAGGGTGCCGTGGGGGGTTGTATGTTGCTCCAAGTTCAAACAATTGATACTGGGTAATAGTTTGGAGTCTTATTAAGACACCTGGCCACTTAAATTAACTCTCAATCGGATTTTAATATTTTTTAGGATTTATTCAATTTGAGTCCAATCTGTTGAACTAAGGGAAAATAACCGAAATTGAGGTTGCTATGGAGGGGTTGTACGGTGCTGCAAGTACAAAAAATTGATATTGTTTAATATTCTGGAGTCTTATAAAGACATCCAACTACTTAAATTCGCTCTCAATCGGATTTTAATATTTTTTTAGAATTTTTTTAATTGGAGTCCAAACTGTCAACATAACGGAAAATAACCGAAATTGAAAGTGCGGGGGGGGGGGGGGGGGGTTGTACGATGTTACAAGTACAAACAATTCATGTTATGTAATAGATTGGTAGTTTGTAATAGTTTGAAGTCTTATTAAGACATCCAGATAGTTAAATTAGCTCTCAAGTGGATATTGCTATTTTTTTGGATTTTTTTAATTCTAGTCCAATCTGTCGAACTAAGGGTAAATAACCAAAATTTAGGATACTGTGGGGAGGTTGCCCGATGCAGCAAGTACAAAAAATTATTATTATGTAATAGTTTGGAGTCTTATTAAGACATCCATCTAGTCAAATTAGCTCTCAAGAGGATTTTTATATTTTTGGGGATTTTTTTTTTAAATTGGAGTCGAATCTGTCGAACTGAGAAAAAATAAATAAAATTGAGGGTGAACTAGAGCCACCCGCTCCTAATCTTAAACGGAAATTAGCCGAAAGGCAGATAGCAGACGCCTTCTTAACAATATTTACTTTTCGTTACATTTTCATTGTTTCAATTTTCAGAATTCTGAATTGTTTGTTGTTTTAGCCTTACCTGTGCGAAACGTGCGTGGTGACGCTGGAATTCACGAAAATCTCGACGATAATTTGGATGTTCATCGAGGGCCTCTATTTGCACAACGCCATAACGGTGACCGTTTTTCAGGAGCATTCCTACATAAAGCTGTACTGCTTCGTCGGTTGGATCGCGCCGGTTTTATTGACTGCCCTTTGGACGACCACCATGCTGCTAATGAAAACGGACCAGTGAGTAAAATTAATATTTACGGACATATATATTAATGTCCCACTAAAGAAAATGTTCAGAAATAGTATTTGCAGTAGTATTAAAACATTTTTAATAGTTATTGTAATATTTAATTGTTTTTAATAACATATATTTATTAATATGTATTTTTTTTTTTTTTTCATATCCTGTCTTCAAATTTTTTTTCTGTAATTGGGACAAATAAAGAGTTATTATTATTATTAGTATATAGTAGATTCAGACAGGGCGGAAAGATCGTCGGTCGATAGCCCAGACAGACTAACATCAAATATTAATAATTACTTGTAAATATTCTAAAGAAAATTGTATCAAAAATTGTCTGAATAAAGATGTTATAGTAGTATTTAATTGTTTGGTTGAGTTACATGAAAATCAAATTAAATTTATGAACTAATAATCTTTCTTCACACTTGATAATGTGAGGTTATTAGTGCATTAATTACATTAATTTATGAATAAAGCACTAATAATCACGTACTTAAGAACGTGAAGAGTAATAGCCTGAACCAAAAAATGTTTGTTTTATTTCAGTAACTATTAATTTATTGTGGAATAAACAAATTGTTTTATTTCTCTAAACCTTTAATTAAGAACGTAGTTTATTCACTTGCATTCATGTTCTATTATTATTGCCGAAACTTTGTTTTTTTTTTTTGTTAATAACAAATGTAATCGTAGATTGTGAAATACTGCCAATTAAACGGATCGAATTAAATTGATAAACCCTCATATAGTATTTCAGTGAATTCGCAATCGTTAAAAGCTTTTATTAAAAAAAAAAACATCAGTAAATGTTTTAATAGGCATTGATTTTTAAAAATGGACGCAACGTGTGGAAACCGTACAAAGAAATATTCATTGAAAAAAACATTAAAAGATTAAATAACATTTATGAAACTTTTTTTTTATATAAATCTATTTTATTTATTGAGTTCACGTGAAGTGTTCGGATCATAAAAAAGTTACTAAGTGTTTTCTTTAACCAACTATTTTTAATTTAAATTACTATTTTTATTGTGTTTTATCTTTGTTGTATTTTTTTATTAAAGTGTTGTTAAAAATATTATTTCTCTCAAACATTGTCTTTTACTTTATTATTTATTTTCAGATGCTGGTTCCTGTATAATTTCCTTCCTAATTATTGGATTATCGAAGGACCAAGCTCTACATTAATGGTGGTACGTAATAAAGTAACAACCTCACTTGTTTTAAAACACTAGATATGTATTTCGATTGATGAACTTTTTTATATAGAGACATAAGTTTATTCAAAAGTCAAAATAATCGTAAATATAATACATATTACACAAAATATGTACAGCGGTTCCATCCCACATAGCACAATTTCCACGATATATCCCGAATGTGTAAATAAGTCCGGAAACATACAATAGATATTCAATGTATATTCATCAAAGGATATCATTTCCTGAATTAAATATGGATATTTATTTTACTATATCCTAAGGATAGAATTTTTATTCCGTACATTTTAAAAATATACATTGCAACTTATTGTTTGTAAAACAGGCTGTTTTTATTTTATCTTATTTTATTTTAATCAATATTATCAGTTTTACTTTAATTTATTTCAAACTCCATTCGACCATCAATGGATATCCGCTGATATTCCAATATTCGAAAAGGAATATTCAATGGACGTGTTTGTGCTATGTGGGCTCTTTCTTTATCTTGAGTTCCGCCTGGGCTAATGGTATTGGGGGACGGTCTCTTGAATTAATTATTGGTGTGTCATTTTCATTTCACCTATTTTCATATATATTTTTTTTGATTTGACAATTTTTAAAATTACGGAAAAAATTGTGAAATTAAAAAAAGTCAAATGTTTTAAATAGAGTTTTACGAAGTAACAGCTTCAAACGTAGAATTTTTAAGTGTTTATAATTGTACAAGTTTTTTGTTTTTAATTAATTATACTGTCCTTGCTTTGATAATAATCGTTTACTTAGGACCATATGCCAATGTATATGTAATAAATATTGTCTGTCAACTTAAGTAGCGTCCTTGTTATGATAACAATAATCAATCATTTCGGTCCATTGTTACGCACACAAGTGTACATGGCCCTAAATAAATGTAAAAAAACACTACTTACGTTCGGACATAAACAAATATCTTTCATAATTTATTAGGTTTATTCTAAATTTACACACCCATGATTGGAGATAGGCAAAGTCGATCTTTCTTGTTGCTGAAAAATTAAGTATATGGCAATTTTATTTATCATTTAGAAATATTCTATTACTAATGTTACTAGATTCTGCCCAACACTACAAATCATTAAAATTGTATTAGTTCATTTCATCAAACTGAGCGGATAATTTTTGACAAGGACGGTAGCAATTATGATAATTAAATTAAATAATGTATGAAATAAATATGAATATAATATTTAAAGTCAACCAATAAAACACAGATTAGATTAAATTCTCTTGAAAATGGGCTAATAACCCGAAACTAGTCGAGAATTTAATGTTATTCAATCTAATCTGTGTTTTATTGGTTGATTTTTAATATTATATTCATATTTATTTCATACAATATGAACTACCAATGTCTAAATATTAAAACCATTAATTATAAATTAATTAATTTGAAAATAATTAATTAACAAATTATTTTCTCTTTTGTTACTGTGACATTATGACTTATGTCATATACGTACTTTAATAAATGTCTAATAATAGACATTTGTTGTTGCATAACAATAAGAATTGTATAAAGCAACAATTTTTTAATCGAAAATATTTAATGCAAAAAAATAAAATAAAAGTTACGTTTATTCCGTTTTTTTATTATCCTATTATTATGTTAATTTCATTTATTCATAATTTAGTAAAATTCCTCCCTTTTGTGAAATTCAGGTTAATATGCTGTTTCTGCTGAATATAATCCGAATACTGGTTATGAAATTACGAGAGAGCAGCATCGGCGAAATCCAGCAAATCAGGTAATCAGCGTTTTGATTAAAGTCGATTTATTTACAATCCCGCACTGCAGTTGCCACAAACCAAATTAAAAATCCCATTTAAATGGAATCATGCATTAAAGTAGAAACAAACAAATAACGTAACGCGGATATGTATTGGACGTATTTATTTGCATGATTGCTTTTATTTTAAATCACACCGATTCGATTAATTAATAACAAATTCGCTATTTTCGCATTTGATTTAATGAAAGGAAATATTGACTTTAATGAAAATTAATCGAAAGCGTAAACGAATTGTAATTAAATTGATTGGGTGAGTTACGTGAAGATCAAATGTAATTGATAAAAAAGCACTAATAACCTTTCTTCACACTTTTAAGAAGAAAGGTTATTAGTGCTTTTTTATCAATCGAATTGTAATTGTTGTCTACGTGAAATTGGTGTTGTAAAATATAAATTATTCTAAATAGTGATTAGTGAACTTTGAATTTTTCTATTATTTTTGTTATTATTTAAAAGTTGATACGTTAATAAATACATAAATTAAAATTATTATGCTTAATTAATTCATTATTTAATCCGTGGTAAAACATTTTTTTTCAATTTAATTCAGGATATTTAATTAAAATTAAAACACTTGGTTTGTTTTATTTATTTATAACAAACCGAGTTTTTTTTATTTTATTTATTCAAAATTGAAAATATACCACAAATCGAACGCCAAAATTTAAGAATATAAAATTGTTATCTTGGGAAAATTGTTATTTCAGGAAAGCAGTTCGAGCGGCCGTATTTCTGGTGCCTTTGATGGGAACCGCGAACGTCCTCTTCATGATCGACTATCGGTGGTTCGAGCACAACTGGAAATTCGAACTTTGGTCATACACGACGTATTTCCTCACGTCGTTTCAAGGGTTCTTCGTCGCAATTCTCTACTGTTTTCTCAACGGCGAGGTATGCTATAAATCAATCCACTTCCACGCTCGGTTTTATTTCAAGAAGTGATAAGATTAAGCAAGATAATACAAGCTGCGGCACAGAAACTTGCTTTTTTGAAAAATCTGCCAAAGGGAAAAGGGTGAATGTAGGGAGATGAGAGGGGATGCGTCCGAGAGTTTAGGTCCTCAATTTTTGTTACCCATCTCTATTGTGATCATGTTTTCGTTTGGTATGCAATTTCATCAGTCAACATCATTGGTGCTATTTTTTAAGGAAACCGAAAGAGCTGTTATTAGAGCTGAAGATTTTTTCCTTCCATATCTGGAAGAAAGAGATGTTAGGGATGTGTGGTTTCAACAAGACGAGGTTTACAACGATCAACCTTAGCTTATTTGAATTAATTAACAAGCTTATCTGTTAATTTTATTTCTCAATAATATTGTTTATTTATGTTTTATATTTATATTGTCCTGTAATTAGATCTTTTGTTTCCTGTTGGGAAATGCATCTTTTTGTTAATTATCAATTAAAATTTGATGTTCATATACACAATCAATTTAATTAAATGTATTTTATTTTAATTATTTTCACGTGTAAATATTTTGTGATTTTTTTTCTGAACAGGTGAGAGAGGCTCTGAAAAACAGTTTTTCATTGTACATGTCACTGCGTCAGGATCACGCGGCACAACGGAGGAATTCAATAGAAGACACGAGATTGACGGCTGAAACGGAACCTTGACCAAAGTAAATATTTCCAGTACAGTGCAGAAAGTGAAAAATATTTACTGATTTTTTATTAATACATTTCTATTGAATTTTTATATATTCAAATATCTAGCATGGAAATAATTTTATATATAAAAATTGATTTTGAATATTATTTATTACGAGATAAGTAAATATAACATTCGTTCACATAATGGTTGTAGGAGAGTTACGTGAAGATGATTTCGTTAAATAATAATGTATAATATTTTTTACTATAGTCCGAGTTTAAAAAGTCGAAATATTATAAATAAATAAAATCCAAATATGGCACCACCAAAATGCACAAAGTGATCAATATCAAAGGATATACAATTATATATATATATTTGTAAATATCATATGTTTGAGATCGAAATGTGTATTTCGTATAAATAAACATTCAGTGAAGAAAAGTTTTTATTAACGAAGAAAAGGCAGTCATTTACATATTTTTTAATAAAATTAAAGATATTTTTTGGCATTGATTAATGTTCGCCGGTAATACTGTAAAACGTTTTATTTAATTCATCCACATATTTTAACAAAACAATACCATCGTATTGAAATTTCAGGATGATAATGACATGAATCTCTACTTCTGATTTAAAATTTTTGAAAAAGGCTAAATTTATATAAAATGGTGATGTGTCCATCATGGTACTTTCTCCGGTGAATTTAGCTAGAACCTCAAAACGTGCATATTCGTTGAAATTGGCGATTCGAAAATTGTTACGATCACAATACTTTCCCTTGGACAGGGATCCGGGGAAAGTAATAATTAAAAAAATAATTCATTGTATATGTAATTTATTAATTTTTTTCAGGGCAAACGCATGACCAAAAAATTGGATCAAAATGATCGAGTACAAACGCAGCACAACAAACTAGTCCAAAAAAAAAACGAGTATTTTTTATTATTAATATTATTATTTTACTGAATGTACTTGTCGCCTGTAAATAAAATGCCTAATGCAGAAATGGAGCACCGCTAAAGAAACAAAACACTAAATATATTAAGAAATGTTGTTTATTATTCGTGGCTGTTATAATTTTACCTTTGCTGGTTGTTAAAAAAAACTATGTCGTGGAAATGAAATATAACGGCCCGCAGAAATATTTATTTCGATCATCCTGTACAAGTTTATATTTATATACTTACAATATATACATAACTTAGGTTAGTTGTAATTTATTTTGTTATATATTTGTATAAAATAAATGTTTATTCTATGTAATTTTTTTTAATTCTTCTCCTATGGCCATGGACACCGTGTCTAATGTAAGAATGCACAGCATGGGGATCTTGAAAACGGTGAAAAAATATAGGAATGAATACACTCTAAATAGTGCAATATTTAGAGTATGTTTACATGCCGATCGCAGAAATTCCATTGCTTAACGTTTTAGAAATTTTCTAAAAAAAAGCATTTTTTAGGATTTTTCCAATTCTTAAAAGATATTAAAAAATTAATCGCACTAACGACTAAGTCGCTTTTTAAGCTCTACGAAATGGCATTTTCAATTTTTTTATCCGTTACATCTCCGTATATTCGTGTAAATACAGTTGCTTACTTACTTAATCGGGTATCGTGTGACATTTTGAGAGTGCTTGAGCCGTAAACTGCAACTTTCGTAAACAAGATCACTCCAGAGTTCACGTTCTTTACAGACTAAGTTCGTCCAGTTGGTGGCCCAGAACTGGCGCATCGAAATTCCAAACGCATCTAGACCCACCTCAAGCCTTTTCAGCGGCTTCTTGATCGATTCTTGCCACATGTCGAAATCTCAACCTGTAAATAAAGCGTGTATTACATTATTACTATTTCTACATATTCCGATTGGTTCATTATTTACGTTGTAATACATTAAGTTAAATGAAATTAAAAGGTATAACAAGGTAAGGCCGGATTTATACTACAGCAGACCGATACAAGATTTTTTTGCTAAGCACCCACACTGTCTTGCGGATTTTATTTAGACTCCTCAGAACATTGATAAGTTCGTCTCTTCGTTTCTGGTGCAAAAGATGAAAATGTACGCCAAGTAATTTCACAATCGGGAAATAATTAGGCAAACAGGAAGGAAACCATCAACCTTCCAAGGAGGAGAAATAAATTAGCCACCGGTCTCACACACTATTAAAAACCAAGAAAATAAGTTTACTCTCAAAACCGTTAAAACAAGAATAAAAATAGAATGAATGGCAGACAGATTAGAATCGTGTGAAATTCATTTGCACTCTTTTTATTTAGTCTGATTCGTTTCAACAAACAATAAATTATTTTTAGAAAATTAGCAAATTAATTTTCTGAAAATATTTCACTCGTGTAAATTAATTTTTCGAAAATGGTTCACTCACAACAGAACCTATTGACACAAATCAGACTAAATAGAACGGCAGCAAAAATAGCAATCACCTTTAAAACTGGGGTCATTCAGATAATGCGCAATTAAACAAAAAAACGATGATTCGCAATGAATGTGCAATTTTTATCACGCAAAAATGTATCCATATGTAAAACACGAAAACCCCTCATAATCATTAACGAAATACATAATTAACATTTTTTTTATTCTAACAAACATTTGTTGTACGGGAACGAAAACACATTTATTTAATCTAATTGTCAGCCGTTTTTTAAATCTTATCCTAAGTATAACCTAAGGAGATTTGCACGTACATATGAATTAGACGCATGCGATATTTGTCGTATTTTGTTGTTTGTTGTTACACGTGGTTTAATTTTTCGCACGCGATGCATTAGAAATTAAAAAAAAAAACAAGTAGTAGGAACAAACAAGAGTGTTTTTTATTTGTATAAAAGAACGCGGGGGGACTCCAGAGTAGTTCAATTTAGTTGCGGAAGTGCTTCGAGCAAGTTCCCAACTAGAAAAGGTAAATTGAAATCTGAGTGTCTGTGTCGTCAACTTGAGTCTGTCTGTCTATTTGAATTTTTCTGTACATTTCCTTCAAATATTTTCTATTTTACTTCTTTCAAAAGTTTACGGAAAAGACCATTTGTGAAAAAAAAAATCTATTTGAGTATGTTTCTATATCGGTGTCTGTTTATTACCGCTTTTATCTGCGGGTGTTTGTCCGTATCTGTATTTGGATCTGCAATTTCATTTTGTGCATTTTTTTGTAAATCGCACTTTGAAAATAAAGATTCTTTATATTGTATACTTTTTTTTCATTTATCACTTGGTAAAACATCTTCAATAACCGTTTGTTAGAAATTACTTGATTTTGTTTTACTAAAATTTTCTAATATTTTCCACTAGTTTCGGCTATATGCCATTTTCAAGACTGAATAAAGATTCTTGCTTACTCTCTGTCTGAGTCTGTCTGTTTCTCTGAGTCTGTCTCTCTGTTTGTGTAGTTACGACTTGAAAATAAACTGTGCTATTTATTGTTGTTTTTTTATAGATGGCGCTCCTCACGGCCAGCTCATTCTTCGACACAATCCTCCTAACCACCATCCTAGCATTCCTAATCTACAAATACCTCACCAGCAGCTTCGACTATTGGAAAACCCGCGGTTTTGAATACCTGAAGCCTAGCCTGTTCTTCGGCAACTTCAAAGACATCGCCACCCTGAAAGCCCCGATCGGACACGTCCTCGCCGACTTCTACAACCGGAGCAAGTCGGACTTTTTCGGAGTCTGGGTCTTCGGCACGCCGCACCTAATAGTCAGGAGCCCCGAATTGATAAAAAACATCTTAGTCAAGGATTTCAATAGATTCAGCGATCGCACGATTGTGTCGGACGAGAAAGCTGACCCGATCGCCTCCAAAGTGTTGTTCATCATGAAAAATCCCGACTGGAAGGTGATGCGGACGAAGCTGAGCCCGATGTTCACGTCCGGGAAGATCAAAATGATGATCCCGCTGATGAACGAGGCCGCCGAGGAAATGAAGTGCTATTTGAGTAAAGTAATCACGCAGAAGAGCACGGTCGAGGCGAAGGAGATGTGCGCTAAATTAACAACTGATATTATTACATCCTGCGCGTTTGGTGTAAACGCCGAGTCGTTCAGGCACGACAACGCGGCTTTCAGGGAGATCGGCAGGAAGATGTTTGATTACAATATCAAGAACGCGTTCAGGCAGACTTCGTACTTTTTCGCGCCGGCGCTGGTCAAGTTATTCGGCCTGACGTTTTTCGATCCGGACGTTAATAAGTTCTGCAAGAAGGCGATTTTGGATACGATCGCCGCGAGGGAAAAGAGCGGAATTAAAAGGAACGACGTTATCGACATCATCATTGACCTCAAAAGGAACGGACATTTTGATGGAATTGAGAAACGTAAGTTATATATTTTTTAAAAAAGTTATATATATATAATTATATCATAAACTTATTAAAAACATCAATCTAAAATACATACATAAAAATATTAATAGAAAATAATGAATAATACAATTCATCTACTGGATTACGCTTTAATCGGGGCTGTTCTGTTAAGAAAATGTTATTAATAATAATAATAATAATTCTTTATTTGTCCAACAGGAAAGACCCAATTACAGAACAAAAATTTGAAGACAGGATATGAAGAAAAATACATATTAAGATTAACATGTACATTTTTTTCTCATCACAGTAAAAGCAACTTTTGCAATATATATTTAATTAAAACTTAAAATACCGCGAAACTATATTTTTTTATTATTTTAATTAAATATTTTTAAAGCAACGTCGTGTTTTCTTAATAAATTATTGTGTCCAACTAATTTTGGAAAAAAAATCACGCAAACCGCGTAAACACTACTACGGAAGGGATGGGTGGTTTAAATGCCTTCTAGTATATTGAATTTGTAGGAAATTGCTTATCGCGTAAAAAAATCAACCTTTTAATCCATTTATTAATGTTTTAGAAGAGGAAAATATTGTCGCCCAAGGTCTGCAATTCTTCGCTGCCGGATTCGAGACGACGAGCTCGACAATTTCATTTACTTTATATGAAATGTGTATGAATCCGGCGATCCAGGCCAAGCTGCGAAGGGAAATAAACTCGATTGTCCCAGAGAATGGCACCGTCACATACGAACACATTCAATCGATGAAATACTTGGATAAAGTTGTTAAAGGTAAAGCGCGTTTATAATGTCTCAGACCTTTCATATTTGACATTTAAAGAATTATTTCGCCACGTTATAGCGATTATTTTTTTTTTTAATTAAATTTTAACACTAATTCAGTACCAATTCATTATTAATTTATTCGATTAAAAAATGGATTTACATATAATGTTAAATCAGATTTATATTTTTTTTTATTTTTTTTTTTTATTATTAGAGCCTCTTACTTTTCAAATTATTGTGCCCAATGCTCAACATTTTAAGTACAAATTTAGTTTTATTATCTATTCGAATTTAGTTATAAAGAAAAACTGCCTTAACTAAAATTAATTCTATAATAAAAATCTAAAAATGTATAATAAATTGAACAGTATATAAATACTATTGTTTTTTACATTAAATATTTCTCGGAGCAAAAATTTGTTGCATTGTGCAATATTTTTTTGATATTGTAATTCTGCTCTCTGTTTCATTTATTAAAATTGAATTATATTGTATAACAAAGTAGAAGTCTCAACAATTAACATTTTTTGTTTTCATTAAATCTGAATTGAAATATTTCAAGATGAAAATATTGTGATTTATAGAGACACTGAGGATGTATCCAGTCTTGCCGTTTTTGGACCGGAGATCGCTGACCAACTACAAGATCCCCGGCACAGATAAAGTTATTGAGAAGGGAACCCCCGTTTACATCCCGATGTGGGGACTCCACTACGACCCGGAGTATTTCCCGGAGCCGCAAAAGTTCGATCCTGAAAGGTTTTCCGAGGAAAACGAAAAAACCAGGCCATCGTACGCTTACATACCGTTCGGCGAAGGTCCACATAACTGTATAGGTGAGTGAGTTTATTTTATTGATCATTTTTACGATTCGCTAAACAATCCTTTCATATCATTAAAGTTATTCTAGAAATGTCTCACTAAGCAAAAAGGATATAAAAAAATGTTATCTTGGACTCTCGACTAAGGGTTTTTCTGCCCTATCTGTTGTATTATCGTGTTTGTTAATCATTTACTTATTGATTTAGGTGAGAGGTTTGGATTGATCGCCTCAAAACTCTCGTTAGTCCACATCCTCTCGAATTTCCACGTGGAGCCGAGCGAGGAAACGCCGATTCCGATCGTTTTCGATCCCAAGAGTTTCGTGCTCCAGTCCACCGTTGGGCTGCCGATGAGGTTCACGAATTACAACCGGAGAATGTCAGCTGCGGGATAATTAAACAAATTTCGAAAATTTATAACTTATTGTCCAGTGAATGAGCAATTCTTAGTATTGAATAAATAAAGAGTGGTATTTATTATAATTTTAATATATATTATTCACAATTTTTTTTGTTTATTATACTTTTAAATATAAAAGACAGTAGTCTTTTATATTTATTGTTTTTATTATTTTTACTTTATAAACAAGTAGTTGTAGCAAAGTAAGTAAGTAACGAGACTGTGCTTTGATTTGCATAATAAATATTAATATTATTATACCATGCCTTCACAATGAAAGGAACAAATTCATTTAATCTGCTGGTGATTATATTCGAGAAAAACGCTCAGATAAGTCGATTAGTATTTTTAACTGCGCATCTTTTCTAATAAAAATATAATATACAGGGCGTCCCATAAACACATGCCGATACAAAGTTTTGTTTTAATGGAACACCCTATTATATTATTAGATATTTTGATTCCTCAGAAATTCTAGATACTTTTTATATACAGAGAGGTTTTTCATTAGGGATAGTGTATATCTACAAAAAAGCCTATAAACACGCAATTAAACACACATGTCAAATGCTATACTTCAAATTGTGTGAAATATTTGATCAAAAATGTATACAAATACGGTCGAATACATCGGTTAGGACGATTCTAAAAATAATTAACAGTTATACGTAGGGAAAATGTATACTGATAAAAAAAGCTCTCTGTATACTATCCTATATCTATCTTCAACTGTTTACGAAATATTGACAACCTTATACAGTGCAATGATAATGAAAAGAACACATGTTATTTTCTTAAATAAATTGTATTCAGGTGATAATTTTTGAGAAAACGCTGGGAGACGCCGATTAATATTTTTAACTATCCATCTTCTGGACTAAAAATTTTATATACAATTGGATTTTCAAATTCTGCATGTTGTCATTTTTTTGCATAATTAAATATATGCTAGCTGAACTGTCATGTATGCAAGAGTTAATGAATTGGCGGATAGTGACCCAAGGATTGTTATGTTTTAGGGGAATATTAGGGTTGTGAGGAATGCAATATTTTGTAAGAAGATGTAAATTGTGAGGGTTTTGAGCAAATTTTGTGGAGAGGGTAAGTATACGCTGGGATGTGGGAGTTATTTGGGTGAATTCGTAAAGGAATTCGTTAGAGGGATTATGGAGTGGGTTATTGTGATGCCGGAGTTTAGTGAGGGTTCTTAGGGAGGATCGTTCAGAACTTGGAGGTTCTATAAGATTGAAGGTTTTATATTGGTGAAAAGAATGGCTCTTAAATTAATATATATTAAAATAATAATAATCAAAACGGAAAAACCACTCTTAGTCCACTCGATAGTCAATAAAAAGATATAAATTTGATTTTGTAACTTTTATTATTATATTTTATATATTTTTTTCACATTATTATTATTATTAAAAACAATTACAATAATACTTTAAAAAAATAATTCTAATTTATTAAATGGTTTACTTATACATATTTTACAATGAAAATCGAAGTTTAACTTTTTTTAAATCGCTTCCCTTATCATTTCCTGAGATTGATTTCCCGCTGTTCAAGTCCATTCATATGAAAATAAAACACAAAAAATCATATAGATGAGCTTTTATATGTTTTGCTTTCATAATAGTTTTTGTATGGACTTGAGCAAATTGGAATCAATCTGCGGAAATGATACGGGAAACGTTATTAAAGTATCATGAAACATACAGGAAAGATGGAATATAGAAAGTTGTATATTATAAAATGCAAATAGTTGTTTTTTCGTCCTCTATTATTTTATTAATTAGTCGCTTATATTTCGCATACTATGTATGCGTTATAAGAAGAATAATAAGAATTAAAATATTATAAATTGTTGAACATTTTATGAAATAAATTTCGTTTCTTGTTCTCGTAAACAGGAAAAATTCGCCTTCCTTTAGTAGACTTGTTACTAACGAGAATATAATGCATAAAAGTAATAATTATAAAACGTATTTTTTTTTATCAATTTAACCTTTCTCGATTCTGCTTTAATTTAATTTAAATATCCTGAATTAAGTTGACAATTATTTTCTGTACTTACAAATCAACCATGATTATAAAAATGAAATATATTTGTTAGGAAATAAAGATGTATATAATATGCATATATAATTAAAACACTAACACTTTTTTCACTAGAAACATTTATTTGCGCTAAATGTACATTTCGAGCACTACGTGCTCATTACCAATAGCTTACTGAGTAAAATACAAAAGTTTGCGGGATACTTATACCTATAAGGATTATGGGAAAAAACGTGGGTGAGGTTAACACTTGTGTTGTGCATATATAAATTAAATAAATAAAAAAATATTGCAAAAATAATTAATGCGAAACTGTTTCAATCTTTTTAAAACACAACGGCAGTTCGGTATTAATTTGCAAAACAAAGGAGCCGGGATTGAAGACCAACGGTATAGGCGTTTCTTTGCACGTGTCCACTTCGAAATCTTTCAGGATATGAATCAAGCTTAATTTCGTCGCAATCATTGCAAACCTTTCACCTGAAAATTAAAAAAAAGAAATTGTAAAAGCGACGTTTAGAGAACATGAACATTTGGAATACGAAATTATACACAATGATTTGTAAAATACAATACTAATCAAAGATAATATTACATTCAAATTTTGCGTTTTTTAATAGAAAAGATTATTCATTCACTTGGGCGCAATTATTTAAATAAATTAAATAAAAATTATTTGAAAATAATTTATATTAAAATCATTTGTGTCGTTGTTATGATAACAAACGGTCATCTATCAACAGTCGAGGTAAATGATTGTTTTGTTAGTTGTTAATTATATCAAAACAACGATTATGTTGCTAGTGCAAAATTATTAATTAACAACCGTGAGCCTTTATACATTTCCCGATTGTAGCGTTTGATTGTGTGCTAAATTTACAGGATAATAAAGCGAGTTTTAATTAATAAATATTAAATAATCATTACTTACATTAATTCAAATTCAAATGTATTTAATTCGAAATAAATTTACATATAAATCACACATATATATATATATATATATATATATATATATATATTGAAAATCTGTATTTGTGAGTATTACATTATATAATTTTATAATACATATAAATACAATCATTTATAAATTGTTAAACCTCATCAAATAGATTAAATAAAAATGATTTGAAAATAATTAATCAATTATTTCCACATTTAGCTCTGTGACTTTTGACTTACGCTACGTAAGTACGTTAAACAAATGCACATTAAAACAACTACTTCCCGGGCAAATACCCACGCCGGACATTGAATTACATAATGTACACCTGCTGTTGCACGTCAATAAAATATTGCATAATGCAACAAATTTTTTGATCCGAGATCTCATCAAATAGCTATCGACCCTCGGTCTTTCTGCCTGTCTCTGTCCAGTTCTTGTCGTTTTAATTAATCGTCATGATAGCTAACGGCATTGTCCAAGTTCTCGGAATTTAGTGAAATGAATTGTTAATGAGGAATGGGTATATCTACGATTAATATTAGGATTACGCGGGATGCAGAGGTGATTAATAATGGAAGCTATGTGCGAATTTTAAGGAGAGACTTTCAAGTCTGTTTAATGGGGGTAATTTTTCACATTTCCTAGAGCGATATATTCCAAGGATTGTGGGGACTTTAAATCACATTCATTGTAATTTTTGACCTTTCGTTTGATAAATTATTGTGTCCAATGTTCAACATTTTAAGTACAAGTATTTATGCATTCCGTTTAGTTTTCTAATCTATTACATTATTTACTTATAAAGAAAAAAAAATAATATAATTAATCATTACAATACATTAGAATAATAATTACAAGTGAGCTAAAAGTGTGTGGTTTACATTCATTGAAACCTGTATTTAATATAACAAGAGGTGTCTGATCTAGAACCTCTACAACTTTTTGTTAAATTAAGTACAATTTTCAATAAATGTAAAAAATAAATGGAAAAATGTGTCAACTTTGGAATGTTTTTTTTGTCGAAGTCGAATGAATATTTTTTAATTTTTATTTGATTTAAATTACTGTGACCAAATAAATAAATATTCGTTTCCATAACAAGAACTATGTCATTACTCATAAAATAACATGGATTATGTTTTTTAAAGTGAACTTCCATCTGTGAATAAATGCCATAAAAATAAAACTCACCTATGCAACTGTGAGGTCCTTGTCCGAATGGGAAATATGTAAACGCTGGCCGCTTCTCGATATTCTCCTCTGAAAATCGCTCCGGATCGAATTTCTCCGGGTCCGGGTAGAATTCCCTGTTGTAATGAATTCCCATCATCGGAATAAAAACGGGCGTTCCTTTAGGTATGACGACACCGAGACGCTCGATCTTGTAATCCGACATGCACATCCTATCCAGAAATGGAAGAGATGGAAATTTCCTTAGAGTCTCTAAAAACAAAACAAAAAAATTTTGATCTATAACTTATATATTTTTCCTATTTCTTTTATTACTGTCTTGTTAACTAATAATCTTTATTGCGATATTTACATTAAATTTACAAAACATTAGATTTTCATTTATATGATGGCTATCGGTTAGTAGTCTATCAACCGTTGAAAAACTATTATTCTGTGTTACATTAAATTTTAGTTATTATTTAATGGTTCAATTAGAAAATAATTTTGAAGTGATGCAACAACTAAGCCATTTTATTTCAAAATCATTCCATCATTTATTTATAAATGTATCTTTATCTCAAACCCAAAATGTTTATTTTTTTGTTTTAAATAAAAACTTACTACAAGTAAACGTATGAAGGGCTGTCACCCAAATGGGTCGGACCTTCCTTTAAAGACTTATTATTATTATTTAATTTATTTTATTTAATGAATTGTTCAACCACAATTCATCTAGCTTATAGAATGGATAACTAGTGATGGCCACTTGAAATTGTGGCAAAAAGATGGCGCTTGCGCCATCTTTCATTTATTGTGATTAATTTATTTTGTTATTATTCAAATCAAATTTATTATTTTTACTGTTGAATTTCATTGTGATGTTTGTGTTTTTACCTAAAATGACTTTCTCCAAATATTTCATATTCAGAAGCACATCGTATCCGAATTGTCCATGTTCCTTAAACGTCGCTTGTATTTCCTCTCTTACTTTATCTTGAATATCCTTGTGTTGGCTCAATTCGTATAAAGCAAAAGAGATCGTTGAAGACGTTGTCTCGAAACCGGCTAAGTAGAATTGGATTGCTTGTGCCACAACACGATCTCCTTCTAAAATATAATTAAATTAATATCTAAGCAGTGTTGACTCAAATAAGTCATTGTCACCGTAAAATAGTATTATATCATTCGTCAAAGAAGCATTATGATAGTTATAAATCACAAGTGATTTGTAAATCGTTTGCCCCATAATTAAAAACTGAACCCCCGTTAGTTTTTTTGGCAAATTTTGTCCCCTCTCCATCCCCCCAAAAAATTCACTCTTCCTAATATAAACTCCTACTATAAATAACTCGATGTATTTACCAAATTTAATGCCTTCACCGATATTAACTTCCTCCTTCAGCTTAATAATTATATCAATTAAATCATTCCTCTTCGTTTTCGACTGCTCCCTTTGCTGGATCGTATCCCAAAAGGCGCTCTTCAAAAAATCAATCGAAACCGGATCGAAGAACGCAATCCTAAAAACTTTAACCAAACTCGGCACCAAAAAGTACGTAACGAACCGAATCCCATTCTTAAAATTAATCCCGAGCAACTTCCTCCCGACCACGCGAAACGGCGCTTGATCATCCTCGAACGAACCAGCGTCCACCCCGAACGCACACGACGTCACCACGTCCGTGGTGTACTTCGCGCACACTTCCTTCACATCGACAACCCCGCCGCTCCTCCTCAGGAACCCGTTCAAATCCTCAGCCGCTTTACTCACCAATATCGTCATCTGTTTCAATTTGCTGCTCGTGAAAATCGGGCTCACTTTATTCCGCATTAATTTCCATTCCGGATTCTTTACATTCAAAAGCAATTTCGAGCAGACCGGATCGGCTTTCTCGTCGCTTACAACGGTGCGATCGGCGAAGTAATTGAAATCCTTGACTAATATGTTTTTGATTAAATCAGGGGATCTGACGATTAAATTCGCGTTGCGGAATATCCAGAAGCCCAGGAGTTCTTCGTTGGATTTTTTGTAGAGGCTCGTTATGAATTCGCCGACTGAGGCCCGCAGGAGGATTACGTCCCAGAAGTTTCCGAAGGGAAAATAGGGAGTCAGGTAAGGGATGTTGCGTTTTTTCCAGTAGGTGTAGTTGCGGGTGGTGTATTTGTAGAGGAGGATTGTGAAGAGTGATAGGAGGAGGATTAGTGTTGTGAATGATTGGATTATTAGGAGATACATCTATAAAGTAAAATGAGAATTAATTAACTTAAATAAAACATTGTAATGATAATTTATAAAAAAAAACGTTAAAATTCTTTCTTCACAATTTTATTTTTATTCCATATGTACATTTCGGACAAAATGTGACCAGTATCAATGGATTAATACTGGAATTAGAATAAAAATAAAATTATGAAGAAAGGATATTATTGCTGTTTCATCAATTACATTACACAAAGTCGGCCTCCGGTATTAAACATTAAATAATTACTATATAAAACGTCGATTCGCAAAGGTCATTTGAATTGGCGGAGTCTCATTTACATGGAGTCTTATGGGAACGTTTTAATCGAAACGCGCCGAACGACACTTTTCGATGCATCGTTGATTAAATTAAAATAACTTTCTTTGCGTATGTGATATAATATTGGGACTAGATTCAGGAAGGATTTATCTATATTTAACTATATAATTGATCAATACTTTGTGCTCCTTACACCTAATGGTAGAAAGGAAAAAGATTTTAAAAATCAATAAATTGTTCAAGGAGACTCACATGAAATTAGCCCGCGAGTCGTTTATGTAAAATATACTTACTGTTAGATTTATATTAAAACCACGATATTTTAATAAATAATCCTATTCTCCCTCTATTTTTTAAAAACAAACCAAAAATACAGAAAAAACGGACACTATCGAAGACTAAAGCAATGATTAAACTAAATGTATTGTTGATATATTGCATATATTTATCTGTTTGTTAACAATGGGTCGTGAGATCGCATGTTTTGTTGCTATCAACGAAATTGCATATAATTAACTGTAATAGAAGTATTAATTAATAATAAAAATGGAGTTGTAATACGCGTAATGAACTGTAATTAACAAATACTATAAATGCAGTGGTTGATTTACGAATAAATTATATAAGCGAATAGTAACAACAATGTTGCTTTACCGATTGGCGATGAACAATTAATTAATATTTTAATAAATTAAACAATTTTTACTTTGTAATGATAAATACGGATAGATTATTAAAAATCTACCAATTAAATAAATAAAAACAAAGATTAAATTAAATAGCCTAATTTCGGGTTATCTGTTCATTTTCAAGAGGATTCAAAATTTAATTAAAGGTTTTATTTTATTTGTATAACTTGGATTATTTATTGTTGGCTATAGTTTTGACAACCTTGGCGATTAAAAAAAATATGATAATGGTATGCTAAAGTTGTTGAAAATATAATCAAGAATAATCGATCCTAGTAAAACGTGTTTTTTTTTTGTAAACAGTGCTGAAAAATATTGCGACGAACACATTCATTAAATGTCAATTAAAATCCTGGAAAATTATTATGAATTAATACATATTAACATAATTTATATCATGATAAAAATTCAATATATTTTTTAAATCTTTATTGTACAGAGTAATTGTTTCTTAGTGGCTCCTTTGCTGCTCTTGCCTGCCCTGGGCTTCTTGGTCTTCTTCTTAACCTCTTATTTGGGCATGGTCTTTTTGCCGTCCCTAATTCCAGAATTTCTAAGTCATTTATAGGCAATGGTGCGGATCTTGTTTCTGCGTGACCTCGTTTTGCGCAACTTGAAACTGTCAAAATGACCCATCGCAGTACGCTTTTCCTTAGCTTCTGGTTTCTTGGACGAGAGACTCTCCTTCCACTTTTCGTCAAATTTTGTTGGCGTTCCAATAACCTAATTAAACTATTAGGTAACTTTTTATTGACACAGATTTCTCTAAATCTAAAAAGTATTTAATTCCTTGTATATTTAAATAAGAATTCATTTTTTTAGTTATATACGTAGTTAGAATCTGACATAAAGCTTGCTTTAAATTAATTAAATAACGTGACAGATCAGCAATTTTTAATACGCCAGGATATGCGTATGACGAGTAGCAGCCGTCAAATGTACTTAAAGGGTTAATACACTACTTCGTTAAATTACAATTACTCAATAATTATCATTCGATCTAATATAAATAAGAATTATTATAATCTGGTTGAAATTAATATTAATAATATCTCATTTTCTTATTAACTATCAATTTTATTATTCAAGCGGAACAAATTTAACAGGCAATTCGTGTACTGGTTGCAGTAACACAGTGACACGATTAAAGACGATGGTTTCAGGTGTCTTCCTCGATTTGATGATTTTGAAAGTTTGCAAAATGTTCGCAAGGCACATCTTAATGGACATTATACCGAATCTTTCACCTACAATAAAAAATAAATATATATAGAAATTCCTAAAATGGTTTAATACAATGTTAAAGAATTACAAAAAAAAATTGAAACTATAAAGTACTCTTTAGGATGGATTTTTTGTACTAGATATATAGATTGTACACTAAATAAGACATTTAAATAATTTCTAGAGTACTATTTTTTGTTTAAATAATTCTTCACATTAAATATTCTCGACTTAGAAATTTTAACAATTTTTTAACGTGAACATCGCAGTGTTCACCTGGAAGAACTATATACTTCTTCCAGGTGAACACTCAGACGATTTGATCTAACTTCATCTGCGTAATTATGTACAAATTACTCGATCTGGAGATTATTATCATTTTCATAATTTACCTATACAGTTTCTCGGTCCGTGGCCGAAAGGCATGAACGCATACGCGGGACGTTTCTCCAAAGTTTCTGCAGAGAATCTCTCCGGATCGAAAACGTTTGGATTTGGAAAGTACTCGGGATCGTAGTGCAAGCCCAGCATCGATATAAAAACGGGGGTTCCTTTTTCAATCACAACATCACTTTCCGGAATTTTGTATTCGCGATTGCACTTTCTGTCCAAAAAGGGCAACGGCGGAAACATCCTTAAAGTCTCTACAAAATTAGTAAAAAATAATTAGATAACCTAATCACCTAGTCGCAGTTATCTAATTATTAACGAAATAAAACGGTGGACATTTTGAATATTTATAATGTGTTAAAAAATTAAATATTTATGAAGTAAAACACAATTTTTAATAAGTTTCATTTCTGTAGAGACACTATTAGAATTGTTTCGGTATACCGAATGAAAAAAATTAAGAATGAATTATGTTTTACTCCATAAATGTTTAAAATGGAATTTCACCAAGTAACGGCCTCCCCAATTTAATTATTAAAAAAAACTTGTAGCTACGAAAAGAGGAAGTTTCATCTTTTCGTAGCTACAAGGATTCTTAATTTTGGATTCGTACTTAAACAAACACGAAATTTTAAAAATGGGTTATAATAACCCTATATTATATTGAATTTCAGGTGGAAATACCATTGGACGATAGCCAATTGGCACACTTATACAATGTATTGAATTTCATATAGGAATTTTGTTAATTAATTTTCGAGTTTTTTGTAATCAAGCGTTAGTATGTTAGAAAACAGATATCATATAGACCCTACAGTTTCATTCTTTTTTTACTCAATTATACATACCAGAAATTACTTTATCCATGTAGACCAAACACACTAAATTTTCGTAAGTAATTTCTCCAGTTTTATTCTTTTCATTAAATACTTCCTCCCGTAATTTCGTTTGAATTTCCTCGTGCATGCAAAGCTGGTACAGAATCATTGATAGAGTCGAACTGGTCGTTTCAAAGCCGGCTATGTAAAATTGCAAAGCTTGCGCCACGACTGTATCTCCCTCTGAAATAAAAAATAGAAATTATTGATGACAAAAAATCGTTATGGAAAATAATAAAACTTTTGCGACATTTGTGGTGAAGATTTATCGAGAAAGTTAAATTATTACTTACCAAAGTCGAATCCATCAGCAACTCCTCCCTGCTTCCTCATCTGAATAATAATATCAATCAAATCATTCCTCTGGCTCTTCACATCCTTCCGTTCTTCGATCGCCTTCCAAAACACGTTCTTCAAAAAATCCGTGCTCGGCTTATCGTAAATAGGCATTTTGAAAAGCTTCACCATACTCGGCATCAGAAAATACGAAAGAAACCTGAACCCATTTAAGAGTGTTATACCGAAAATCTTCTCCCCTACCAACAGAAAAGGCGAGTGCTCGTTTTCGAAACAAAACGACTTCACCCCGAAAGCGCAGTTGGAAATCACATCCGTCGCGAATTTCGCGCATAAAATTTTCGCGTCGTGCGTGCCGTCTGAGTCCTTTAAATACGCGATCATTTCATCGCAAGAACTCTGTATTAGTTTGAGCATATTCCTCATTTTGCTCGTCGTAAAAAACGGCGTCACTTTCGCCCTAGTCGGTTTCCACTCCGGATTCGGAAGCACGAACAGCGTTTTAGTTCCAATCGGGTCGATTTTGTGATCGGTGAACAGGTTTCGATCGTGGAAAATGCCGAAATCTTTGATGAGAATGTTTTTGATTATTTCGGGGGATCGGATGAGCAGGTAGGGTTTCTGGAAGATGTAGAATCCCACGGTTTTCGATTTGTGCGAGCTGTAGATTTTCTGCAGGAAGATGCCGAAGCTTTCGCGTCCGAGCAGGACGTTCTGGAAGTTACCGAAGGGGAATATCGGGGGTGAATTCGGGACGTTTCTTTCGTTCCAGTAGTTGTAGTTTTTCGCGGTGTATTTGTAAAGCAGGTAGAGCAGAGTTAGGAGTAAGAGGAGCGTTGCGAAAAATGCAGACATCTGAAAATGGAGCAAAATAAAAGTGAATAAATAAAAAACAAAATATTTCAGAATGTTTAATATAATTAATAATTTAATAATTTATTCATATTTCAGAATGACTTAACTCTGATCGATAGCAAAGACAGACAAACACCTACATGTATTGTAATTATTTATGGTATATTGCTTTATATTATCTGTAGAGTCTAAATAAATATATCTGTATAGATATAATAATAATAGGACAGGAAGACTTGACTGTGGTCGATGGCCTAGACAGACTAACACCTACATTCTGAGTACACAAATAATACAATACAATATAACTTAAATATTTACAATGCAAATATTTATATTATATTGTTTTGTATTATTTGTATACTCCGAAAAAATATGTGTGTGTGTAAAAAAAATACAACATAGATTAATTAATAGACCACATTGTAACGACGAAAACCATTGTAATGTAAAAATATAGCTCTTTTTATTTAGATTTACTTATAAAGTTTTCGTTAGTGGCTAATTGGAGAGAATCTAATGCCAAAAAAAAAAACTGTTATATTAATCAAAACGCCTGCCATTATTCTCTTCGTTAAGCACACCAGCGTTTTGCAGGGGATCATCTGAATTAGACAGTGGAATAGTGAGTGTCTTTTCTATTTTTAAAAGTGTCAATTTAAATTTTAATTTCAATTTCACTTTATTAATGGAATATCCATTTTCAAATTACTTATTAAAAATTTTACAATAAAAGTGTGACGCACTAAAAACACTACAAAACATTAGTATAATTGTAATTGAATCTATCGATGTTGAGTTCATTATCAGAAGTAGATGCATTTATTTGTATTAGATGAAAACCTTTATTTATATGTAAAAACAAGTGAAGTCTTAATATAAATAAAAAATAATTTGAATAAAAAAATCGAATATTGTTTAACGCACTTACGTAACGTAAGTCAAAAGTCACAGAGCTAAATGTGGAAATAATTTATTAATTATTTTCAAATCATTATTATTTAATCGAATAATTGTTCATGAACACAATAATATTATTATCCACAAAATCTTAAATAAAACTAAGAATATACTTTACAACATACGAGAAATGGCTGTGGTCAAACCAATTCCAAGATTATGGTATGAGAAAAAATATTAACAGAGAACTTAATTTAAAAAAAAAAACAACTTACGTTTATTATGTTGAAAATTCGCCTACTTGATTCCTTTAGAAAAGTGCAAATAGTGGAAGCGTCACGCAATCAATATGTATATCTGTGGCCTTAGGTCAAATTGTTATCGGCTGGAATTAAGCGATAAGAGATTAAAATTCGACAACCTATTTACAAATCTCGGTTATTACTTCATATACATATGTTTCATGAAGATATATTTTTATTCAGTGAATCGAATATTCGTAGAAAGTATAGCCACCTACAGAAAAAAATCGATCCTCCTCAGTTTGTTATTATTAAATTTCTCTATTAAATATTTAAATAAATATCCATTGATAACATGATCTTTACTCTTGAACAAATACCCCGCCGAATATTGGATTATATAGTGGGCATTTGCTCTTACACAACGCATGATTATGCATTTCAAAGTTGTTGTTATATTTTTTTTTTGCAAAAATACAGAATAATATTCTTGGTTTACTTCAATTAATATGTTTATTTCCTCCGACTAGTCAATGACCAATCCATTATCAAAGAATGCACAAAAAGAGAATATAGAGACGATATCTATATTAAAAAGAAGGATAATTAGATTAGCCAATGAGGACGGTTTTCCAAATCTCTTCAATGTTATTAGAGAAGGGCTTTATTTGTTTATTGCTTTTTTTTATGGTCAGAGCCTGGCTTTGGTTAGAATACCATTAGCCATCAATTATTTGATTTATTAACTAATACTGAATCTATGGTATCATTGATACCCGAAATATAACAGGGGTCATAAAATCTTCTCGTCTAGACGCTCATCAAGACATTTTGTTGATACATACAAAATTAAGTCACGGTTTATGGATTATCCACAGAGGAAACAAACAAATGATTTTCGTCAATTCACTCATTTTTTTTATCTCTCATCCTTTCTTTAAGGTTAACCGACAGCCCTTGTTATTACCTGTACAAAGAATTTTAAAATTTATCTGCGTTTTATTCCGGAATATTTTATCCACTACTAAATAATTATTAATTACAATTTTTATGAATCATTTATGTTTCATTTAAAAAAATACTCATCATTGCTTATATTTAATAAAACTTTTTTTATAAATCAAAAAATAATTTTCATTAAATAAAATTGTTTTAAAAATTTTGAAAATAGTTTTAAACAATAAACCATTTCACACTCGAAAATAAATTTTACAAAGAAACATGACCAACAATTTCTAGGATAAATTTTTCGTCTTTTCTATTATTTCACATTACACAAATACATTTTGCAAACAAATAAGACCAGTAATGATCTTCCTCGCTATTAAGTTCATTGCTAGTATTATAAATTTTACTTCTTTTCTATTGATTTATTCCGAGCGACTTCAGCTCTTACGATATAGATGGCGTTAATAGTTTTCGCTTTGGTTAAAAATATCCAGTGTACTTTGAAAATTATATTTTTTTAGTAAAACACGTAATGATTGAAAAATATTATTTTTATAGAAATTAAGTCGATCACAGAGATCTTTTAACTTGCAAAAATCGATCATTTTTTATCGATCTTGGCCATCACTACATTGAATGTCTTCGTATTTAGTATTAGATTTTTTTGGAAAAAATATTTTACCGAAATTTTGAAATATAATAAGGGGAAAAAGTGAAATTTAGCCGAAAATTCGATAATCTCTAAATAACTTCATTTTATACCAGAATGTAGATAAAGAATGGGAGTGTAATCTGTGTGAATTTCAAATAAATTGAGATAATAGTTTTGCTTCAGTTCACTTCTAAAATTGACGCTCCAAAAATTGACGAAATTTTTACTCAATTTTACAATTATTTCTTTGGCACTCACACAACTTTCAAAAAGTTGATTTATAGTGAAAATATAGTTGCATTTTTTAGAAATCCAAGTCTTCCAACTTTAATCTGCTAATCCTACGGTGAACCGAGAAATTTGAATCGAAACAATAATGCGTCAGTTAGCAGCTCGCTTATTCCATTCTCATAAGACCCTATGTTAATTTTGATGAAAATCGGAATATCTGCAATTAGCTTCATTTTTTAAGAAAATGTAGATAAAGAATGGGAGCATAATCTGTGTGAATTTTAACCATATCGATAAAATAGTTTTGCGTCAGTTCACTTCTAAAGTTGACGCTTCAAAAAATGACGATTTTTTTTCTCGATTTTGCAGTTATTTTTTAGCGCGCCCGCAATCCTTCAAAAAGTTGATATATAGTGAAAATATAGCTGGATCCATTAGGAATCCAACTTTTCTAACTATAATCTTCTAACCCTAGGGTGAACGGAGAAATTTGAGTCGAAACAATAATGCGTCAGTTAGCGCCGATTGACCCGCCTCACTTATTTCATTCTCATAAGATCCCATATTAATTTCGATGAAAATTCGAAAATCTCGAAATTACTTCATTTTATATAAAAATAAACATAATGAATGGGAGTATAATCTGTGAAATTTAACGACATCGATTGAATAATTTTGCATCAGATCGTGTCTAAAATTCACACTCTAAAAATTGACGAAATTATTATTTGATTTTGCACTTATTTTTTGAGCGCTAACATAACTTCTCATAGGCCTTAATAGGCCGATGACGACCTCTAAATAATGAACTGAGATACCTAATTCTTCCTCCTTGTAGAAGCATTAGAATCTACAGGCAGGAAGAATTACGTATCTAAGTTCATTATTTAGAGATTGTCATCGGTCTAATATGAGCGCATCTCTCATAAAACCTTAACCGTAACGCATTATTTTGTATTACAAACAAACTATATTCCAATTCTTGAGTAATATTTAAAAAAAAATAACAGATTTTACTTAGGATTGATTATACCTCAAAAGCAAATAATCATAATTGCAAAAATTATTGTAATAAATAAAACAGTATATTTCAAGGCATAAAAAGAGATAACAACTTTTTTTTGTATTCAAGCGATCCAATCAATCGCTCGCGCTCACTTCTTCTCGACGACGTGGATGTAAAAGTTGGGAACGTCGATCTCGTTCAAGTTCTTGAAATCGCCGAAGATCTGGTGGTCCTGTTTCGCGTTGAAGATGCTCTTCAGCATGTTCTTGAACACCACCAATCGGTGCGGGTAGTACGACAATCGGAATTCACTAAAAAACAAAAATGAAGGAATAAATAATGGAATTTGTAAAAATATAATTGTCTGAATAAAAATAATTATATATATAATTTGCCAACAACACCGTTTCAATAGATAAAGTGTAAATAAAAATGTTTGGAATTACACTTTTATACTTTCAAATTGCGAGAAAAATTAAAAATTGTAGTTCTTAAGGATCACATTATGAAACTTTAAAGATGGTATAATAATTATTGTAATGTGATAAATAAAACTTTAATAGTTCCTAAATAGCAGTAATAATAAAGCAATTAAAAAGGAAAACAATTTAATGCTAAAATATAAATATAAAAAAATACATGAAATGAACATTTTCATCGAAAACGAACCTTTTTTGCGCATTGGCAAAAAAAAAATAACATAAATTCTGTGATAACACTGCAAATAATTTAGTGATAAAACGAAATTATTTATACTTTAATCTTAAACATTATGATTTAATACTTTAAATATTTAAAAAAAAAATGTTGAAGAAAAAAAAGTTTCTGGATTATAACCGGAACTTATCGACGACACATTTTTCAATGATTCCTGTAACTCCTTTATTATTAAAAATAAAACTTCATATAATATACTAGCTTTGTTTTATACTAAGTCGAACAACTAAAAACCTCCCTAACAAGGAAAGCAAGCTAATCCTTAGAGTTCGTTTGCTATTAATGCTGTGTTAAAATAATCATAAATATTTTATCTTAGAGGAATAAATGAATTCTTACTTGATTGTGTCAACGCCGTTCGTTTTGTTGTTATTGCTACCATCCACAGGTTGCGATGTGTTGATGTAGTAGTCCATCATTACCATGGCCGGTTTTCCGGACACAAAAAGCACGGATGTTTTGATGTCGGTTTTATGGGTGCTCTGAAAACATAGTAAATTCGCGTGCCGGTTAAAATAAGGTTGATTATTTAATATCCATTTCAGTAGAATACAAATAATTTCCATACTTTTTATATAAAGAACGCATGTAAAAATTAAAAAAAAATCTCATCACTTTATGAATCTTTGAGACATTTACTCGTAAATTTTCATTATTTTCTTTATTATTTATTTTTAACGCTTTAGTCAATTTTTAAAATAGTAAATCTATTTTTGTTTAAAAAGGGAATATTTAACTTACGTTGTAATAAATGCACTTTGAGGGAGTTTCACCTGAATCGACGATGTGATCGTAGTTTCTGTGGTCAATGAGGAGCAACCCACCGGGTTTCACGCACTTTTCAAAGTTACCTAAAGCTTGCCTGCAAACCGGTTAATAATTATAAAATTAATTGAAAAGGAAAATAAAAGGACAGATAGACTGTACTCTCGTCGATAGCCCAAATAATTTAATTTTTTATTTATCACCACAATCTAAGCAGCTTTCATAATTGAAATATATTCATAGAATGTGAAATTAATTAATAACGTACACGTTAAACTTAACATTGTTTATACGGAATAGCTCCGTGTTTTTAGCATCACAGTATAAGTAGATGTTTAATTAATATATGTATTCATAGAATGTGACATTAATTAATAACGTATACGTTAAACTTACGGAATAGCCCCGAATGTCATAATTAATTAAAACGTTACTGAAACAGACTAACCGTTTTATTTTTATTTCAAATTGTATGTGACATACATTTAAGATATAGTGAATCGTTTTGAATCGATCAATAGTGAAACACAATTGAAAAACTCTGCATACAATTTAATATAAATCATACGAATAAATCAATTTTATTGAATGGTTTGTTTAATTGAAAACAAACCATTCATAAAATTCTTATTTCTCGAAACGTACAAATAAAGAAAAAATAATAATCTCATGCCAAAATATAATCTCTCATAATTATGTAAAACGACCGCATATATTCCGATAAGAATCATTCGAAGGCAATTAAAGACGCATAAAAATCGAATAAAAAAAAGAAGCCGATTAATTTTTACACAATACATTACGCTAATTGCGTGACGTCCGATTTTTTTTCCTTTACTGATACTCTTGTTGTCGTGTTGTTATTAAATCATTTTACACGCCGTCCTTGACTCGCGATAACCTATAAACTCTTACTACATAGATATCCCGATAAATTGTATAATCCAAAGTGGTGTGACAAACAGTAAAAAAAGTGTCGAGATAAAATATTTAAATTATAATAATGTTGATTTTTAAATAAAGCCCGGACTTTCAATTTTTAATCTTCTCCTCTTGTATTTACAAGTGATTTGTTAGTTGAGCTTCCAACAAGTTTTAAAAAAAATCTCAAAATAATTTTCTGTCTTTTTAAGTTTTATTTTATAAAATGAGTAAGCAAATGCATATTTAATTCATTTTTATACACTTTTTGGATGAAATTACGGTTTTTTATGTATTAGTCATCTGTGACTGACAAAGCTCCAATGATAAAAAAAATATACGTTATGCATCAGATAATATGTCAGTCATGTACTTCACTCGCAAAAACATTCTATACAAAAAATGTCAACAGACGATCACACAGTAATAGAACTCGTGACTGGCAGTGCTAAATAGTAAGTTTAAAGTAGGTACTAATTGTCAATCATCGGTGACTGACGTGGGCCCATTGGAATCCTTCAGTGTCAGTCACCGGTCACTGATACTGAAGTCAACGTGGTACTAATGTTATACATTAGCAGAGAAACCCAAAATATAACGAAAAGCCACTAACAAGTATGATTTCTCCCTTATTAAAAACAATTCAACTGTCACAATAGAAAAAGGATTTTTTCACTTGATCACAGTTATTCAAATAAATTAAATATAAAGATTTTGTAAATAATCAATTACAAAATCATTTTCCTTTTCACTTGTAAAAAGAAAATTGTTGATAATTTGCAAAATTTTATATTTTTTTTCTCTTGGAATAATTCATATTCTGAAAGTGCTACAAAAATCTCTGAATGAAATAATTGTGTTTAAAAACTAAAGGAGAGTAAATAAAAATACTTGCTTTGTTAACAACTGTTTTTAAATGTACTAGTTTTGCTTGTTACAGCATTTTCAAGAGTGGATTAGGAGAAGCAGACAGTTGATTAAATATTTATTTATTTACGGAATCTCCATTTTACAATATGCGTAAATCCAACGATTTTCGTTATCATAGACAAGGTGTTTATATTTAATCCTAGAATATTTTATCACTCGCATTTTTTTCAAGTTAAAAATTTCTCATTTATCACGCAAACCAAGTGATAAATAAAAAAAAAATATTCAAAATAATATATGTTGAATTTTCTAAATTTCACAAATACACGTTTAAAAAAATGGATGAAATAGGGCGGAAATGACTTTCCTAAAGTCGATAGCCCAGACAGACAAACTAAAATTAAATTTTACTCAGCCCTAAAGCTCAAACATACTAACATCAATTTCTCTTGTATATATATATCTAAATATAGTAAATTTTCATTGAATTTGTCTAAATAAATATGTTTGTATGAATGGATGAAATATTGATCTTACTTTTGTTCCCTTTGATCGCCGAAATTATCCATCATGTGGGCGAAGGAATTTCCCAAGCAAATGACAGCGTCGAATCCATTGCCGATTAAGGGCTTGATGTCGTCGTAGAGAGTCAACCAGTTGGCTTCTTCAATTACTAAAATATTCAATAAAACATATATAATATATATATTAGATTATTATTTGTTTTGTGTTTTTTTTTACTTTTCTTATTTATGTAATTAATGTATTGTTTCTCGATAATTTCCGTACATCTTTTGGGAAATTAATACTATTATTATTATAAGCGAAATAAACCAAGTGTTTTAATTTTAATTAATTCAAATCCTAAATTAAACTCAGAATAAAATTAGGTGCAAATACGTTGATTATTTTTATACTACTTACTCCAGCGATCGAAAGCTGTTTCCTTCCTCCTGTTCCAGCGTTCCTTCAAAGCGTACTTCAGCATTTTGTCGGAGGCGTCGACGGAGACGACTTCAAAGCCCTCTTCGAGCAACATAATTGAATCAACCCTAAAAAAAAAACCAATAAAGATAATTTTAGTCAAATTTAATAATTCAATTTAAATTCAATGATACATTTGAAGTATTCAAGATTGGCAATATTTTCAAATTTCGATCAATTTTTTTTCTTTCCAAAAAATTAGAAAAAAATCAGGAAAACATATGATGTTACTATAAAGAACGTGGGCTATTTAGTTTCCCGAGAAATTATATTTTTTCACCATTTTTGATCATTTTAATAGCTCCGCGAAATTAACATTGAACCTTATGAGAACAGTTTAGTGAGAACTCACAGATTGGCCGGTTTGAACGTTTCTGCGGTTGGATCAAAATTACTAAGTTCACAGACAACTCAGAATAACGAACTTTTCGGCCTTCAATTACTAAGATATTCAGCTATATTTACAGTAAAAATCGTCTTTTTGTACCGCCTGTGGTCGCCAGAAAAAAAATCTCAAAAATGAAATAAAATTTCGCCCACTTTCCAAAGACACGATTTGAGAATGCACTGACCGAAAACAAATCACTCAATCTTGTCAAAATTTTCGTAGCATACGCCTCCATTCTTTAGCTTTATTTTAGTATAATTTGAAGTCGTTTGGAGAATTTCGGATTTTCGCCGAAATTCCACTTTTTTCCACAATATTTTCAAATTTTGTTGAATTTTTTTTCTTTCCAAAAATTTTGAAAAAAAATCAGGAAGCATCTTCATATTACTAGAAAGAACGTGGGAGCCTTATGGGAACGGTTTAGCGAGAACCCGCATATTGGCCGTTTTGAGCGTATCTACGTTTGGATCAAAATTACTAAGTTCACAGACACCTCAGAATAACGGACTATTTAGCATTCAATTCGGAAGGAACTGAGCTATATTTTCAGTAAAAATTGTTTTTCTGTATAGCCTGCGGTCGCCAGAAAAAAATCGCAAAAATGAGATAATATTTCGCACACTTTCAAAAGACCCACTTTGAGAGTGCACTGACTGAAAACGAATCACTCAATCTCGACAAAATTCTCACAGCGTATGAGTCAATTCTTTAGCTTTATGTTGGTGTAATTTTAAGTCGTTTGGAAAATTTCGGATTTTCGCCGAAATTTCACTTATTCCCATATTTTTGTTGAAATTTTTTTTCGTTACAAAAATTTTGAAAAAAATCAGGAATACTCTTGATGTTAATAGAAAGAACGTGCACTATTTAGTTCCCAAGAAAATATAGTTTTTCACCATTTTTGATCATTTTGATAGCTGCGCAAAATTAACATGAAGCCTTATGGGAACGGTTTACTAAAAACCCGCATATTGGTCGTTTTGAACGTGTCTGCGGTTGGATCAAAATTACTAAGCTCATAGATAACTCAAAACAACGCTCTATTCAGCATTCAATTCCTAAGGAATTCTGCTATATTCACAGAAAGAATCGTCTTTTTGTACAGCCTGTGGTTGCCACAAAAAAATCGCAAAAGTGAGATAAAATTTCGCCCATTTTTCAAATGCCCATTTTGCGACCTTACTGTTTGAAAACTAATCACACGATCTCATTAAAATTTTAACAGCTTATTCCCTCAATCTTTAGCTATGTTATAGTATAAAAAGAAGTTATTTGGCTAATTTTGGATTTTCGACTAAATTCCACCTTTTTTCTATTTTCGGCGGAAAAAAAATCTCTCCTAAAAATCTGGAAGATCTATGATGATACCAAAAAAAAAACGTGGGCTATTTAGATTCGCGAAAAAATAATAATTGCTTTGCTAAGATGAAAATATACTGCACTGATTTCATTTGCTTCCTACAAGGCGCTGAAAATGTGATTTGCGGGTTTGTTGAAAGTCAGAGATGCTTTGCCCTTTACTAATTTTATGTTATGTTCATAATCACGATTTACTCTGCGAGAAAAATGCTGCCAAAATTTATCAGAATATTGAAAATAGCTGTCATATCAAATGATTGAAGTCATTCAATCAAACATGACATTTGGTATAATTTTAATAAAACACGTTTCAATTAATTATTCAAGACTGGATTTCAAAAGTTTTTTAAACTAAAAGTCTTTTAAAAATAAATTAAATCCAACCATTGAATTTTTCTCACCCCGTTCCGCAAGCCACGTCCAAGATCCTCTTGCATCCCTTCTCCTTGAGGAGCCCCACCAAGAACTTCCTGTACTTCTCCGTGCGGGACTTCTTGTCCCCGATGAAGACCTCCCAGACCTTGGCGGCCTTCCCGTCGGCGTACTGGTCGCGGACGCCCTCCAGGGAAGTGCCCAGGGATTTAGTGCGGATCACGTCGTCGCTCATTTCCAACTGCAACCAGAATTCACCGTGTTTGATATACATACAAGCAGACGAAACCGAAAACAGTGCGAACGAATGGTAAAATTTGAAAAAACACGCATTGTTTATATAGTATCGTAGGATCGATATCTGATAAGAACAAACAAAATTAGATAGGAAGAAAATACCGATTTAAGAGAATTTTTTTTGCAAAAACATATTCAAGTCATTTAATATTGTAATTATTCATTGTTTATTGTTATTTATATCTATAGATTGTTTTATTGTTTTTTTCTTATCAGATTTAAATAGAAGGAAAGTATCATCATTTTATTTTAATCAATATACCTAATCAAAATTTGTAATCCACCGAACGGATGATTCATATAAATTTAATTTTTATAACCAATTCAGTAGTACATATTATGGATTAAAAAAACATAAAAAATAAAAGTGTAAGAAGGAAATACCTCGTATCAATAGCCAATTCCAGAACAAGATAATCATGTTTAGTATATAATGACGTGGCTGAAACACCTAAGGTCGATAGCCATTTATAAGTTTATTTTTAATGTATTGTATAATATATGTAAATATCACAACACAAATTCACTTTATATAATTTTGGAAGTTATACAAACAAAGTGAATAAAATTGATTGTTAATATAACATCGAAAGTTATATAAACAAAGTGTTTTATTAAACTTAGAACAATTTATGACGAAGTGGATAGTATTATTAAATTATTTTACAAAATAATAATTATTTACTCAAAAAAAAATCGGCGATAAAAATCCTGTATTTTATTATTTACAATTTAAAGAGAACGAGAATTTATTAATAAAATTGTTTTTTTTTTAATCATATCGCAACACACTTATCTAAACTCACACCAATTGCATGCATTATAAATAATATACAATAAAAGCATGTAGGAAATATTTTGTAAATATTTGCTATTGCTGTTGGATAACAATATTTAAACAAGCACAGTATCTCACTAGTTGATAACAATAACGTACCTGTGTATAATTTTCTTTTTTTCGCGGAAAACTCTTGTGTCCGATACAACAACAAAAATTAAGTGATTGATGCGCGAGCTGAGAGGATCGCTTGACGACTCCTTCGTACTTAAATACAGTTGTCGGTAATTACCGGCTCGGACGTATCGTGGGGTTTTTGGTGGGGACTTTGATTTTTGTTTCATAAACGTCGGGCGATAAGAGTTTCTGTGTTGCCCCGAAGCAGTGACTGTCGGTGTGTTGGATGGGAAAAACGCGCACGGACCGTCCATCGAGTGAAATTGATTCAACCCGTGCGCTCTTGTTCGCGATTTCTAAATGTCTCCCGGCTGACGCAATGTCGCACCTTGTTTCGTTCGGTCCGAAAATATCGAAAATTTTGTGCCAAGAAAATTTTGTTTCATTCTGTTCGAAAAAATAAAGGAAATATTTACGAATGTTTTTCTATTATTTTTGTTTACAGATGTGAATTTAATCCACTTGATTTCTGTTTCGAAAAGTTTGTACTAATGATGGGAAAAATTAATTATTTCAATAATTGTATACAATTTTCAATAATCAAATGCTGATATAATCCATTTTATGAGATTTTCATACAAATGATCGTAAAAAACATAAAATTACTTCTGAAATCACCATACCTCTTTCACGACAAAGCATTAACCCGAAAAAAAAAAAGAACAGGCGAAAAGACCATTAGTCGATTGCCAATTAACAGATATAAAATATACATTTGATTTTTATTATTTATTGAATAACTGTGGCCAAGTAAATAAATCCTTTTTTCTATTATTATACATTTGATTTTATAATTTTTAATATATGAAACAAGAGCGAAAGGAAGAAATTGCCAGGGAAGACCGAGAAAAACATGGAATGACATAATTAGAGAAGAAGCAGAAAAAAAAGGACATAGACTGGAAGGACATTAAACAATTAACCAAGGACAGAAAGACAGAGAGAAAAATATAGAAACAGACACTAAACAAAAACTCCTTACACCTAACGGTAGAAAGGAAAAAGATTAAAAAACAAAAAAAAATATTTATTTAGTATTATTTAGTATATTTTGCTGTATATAATAAAGATTATTATTATTATTATTGATCGTAAAATAAGTTACTTATTATTATTTAGGCTGAAAGTCCTCTGGTCGATAGCCATTTCACAATATCGTTACATATACGTATTGTAAATAATACGGGCTATTCCATAGGTGTACGTTATTTTTTATCATCACAGTCTAGGCATCCTTTTAATAAATGTGTATACATATTTTAATGTGTAAACATTGAATGTGATTTTATTTATAACCTACACGTTGAAATTAGCATTTCCTGTACATCTTTTGTAATAGAAATTTATTCATAGAATGTGAATTTAATGAATACCGTACACGTTAATCGTAATATTTCGGATAGGGGACAGCCCAGATTGTTTGAGCGTAGATGGGATGTTCATTGTGGTGATTCCAAAAAGTCGTTGTCGTTTAACAAGTACACTTTATTTACAATTTTACACGCAAGGGCTAACACCGATTTTATACTTAATGTTATTTTTAATTGTATGATGTTCTGTATTCTTTTAAATTACTTACCGTTAATTAAGTTATTTTTATTATTATTAATATACATTAATTTTATTTTTACAATTAATTGAAGTATTTTCAATTTATTTAAATTCCGTTACCTTTTATAATTTACAAATTTATTTAAACAGTTTGATTTGTTTCCATCATACTCAGTCTTGGGTGGTGTTTTTTTTTATCTTGAATCCAGCTGGAGGGGACTCTCGGTTTAACCGTAATCATCATCACGCGAAATTATTTTTTTTATGTTTTATTGAAAATGCTTAATTTATTATGTTTGCACAATTTATTTATGTTTTAATCGTGTTTTTCTTAATATTTACCCAATTTAACGTTTCGCACTAATTTCACCAACACAAACACTGCTCAGATTAAGAGATAAAAATTCGCCGTGTGTGTACGGTAGCGCGTTATTTTTCTAGGACAAAACGGGCATGCGCTCACTTTCGTCGTCATGAATAATTTACCATAAGAAAAGAACACCGCATGATAGTTACGTCAAAACGATGGTTTATCGTACAGTACGCATACAGAGAGAGGGAGAGAGAGAAAGGTTTTAGTTGTTTCCGTGAAATGTTATTTACCAATACGTTCGATTTCAAATGCTACGCGAGAGAGTTATATATAGTTTTATGTTTTTATAGATTGCGTTCCTTAAAATACGATTTATTTATTTGAACGTGGAATTTTTATAAAACTCAATGAAGCAAAAATAATTTGTTTGCGGATATTTTTTTTATTACCTATTTTATACTTTTGTTACTTTGTTATATATGTATGGAAGTATAAAATGTATGATTATCTATCAAAGCCAGATCGTAAATAAATTGATATTATCATTATTATTATGATTTTTATATTGACTGACACTCCAAGAATTGTTCCATAATTCTCAACTCTCGAATATTTGAACGATTTATTCTGCGAGAAAAATGGTGCACAAACGCTGCAATCCAATATGCACTTGCCTCGTTCCCAAACAATAACACATCGAATTTGCTAACGCATCTATAAAGCTTGTTTATTATATACTTTCTGTAAACGTAGAAAATAATGATAAACAGTGGCGTAGAAAGGGGGGGGGGGACTAATAAAACAAAACAAATAACGTTTTACCAATGCTATAACAACATTAAATGTTATTTTCTTGTTGATGAAAATTATTTCTATCTACGCAAACCAAAAACATAAAAACATACTCCTATGTTTTCGTTTATTTTATTTCCTAAGCAGATTTTTTTTAGTAGGGTTATTAAAATGCATTTTTCATGTCCTTGCTCCTTAAAACATACCATATGATCGAGAATTTGTCTCATGTAGAATTCTTTGATTTAAATATCAAAAACCCGTGGGATTCTTAAAAAAGGAGGACTGTCGACCTCCAGGAGAGTCTGATTTTCTGCTCATAACTCACTTCATTCGTTGCACTATTGAAAAAAAAAAAAAAACGCCAAACAGGGAAGAAACGATAATCACACTCCAGTTTGGGAGATGGCCAACTCCAGGTGAGAGGTTTATTGCCCGTTTATGCGCCCGTTTTCCTGTATGAAATGCTACAAGCCAGTAGATGCAGTAACCAAAGATATAAGGATTGGTATTTGGTTATCCCAAAGGGAGTAAGCATTAGGGGCTTAACGACGCCTATGAAGACTTGTGCACTTGTCTAAACTGATAGTAATAGTTTCACTTTAATTTTATATGGATAACCACGTAGTAACGGTCAAAGCCATCGTGTCTTTAAAATTGTGAAGAAAGGGGAATATGACACGGCATCGCCAAACTCTACAGCTGTATAAATTTATAATTATATGTGTTACTGGAATATATGTTATTCGAGTAACTAATCTAAAAAAAAAATATTTAATTTGTGTGAAGCTTATTTTTTATACGTATACCGAAGTCCTTTTTCAGCCTTTAGAAGAATATCTATACATTTCTGTTGTTTTCCTGGAACTTATTTCTAAAATTTTCAATGAAGAAAAACTTTTACTGTGTTTATACAAGTTTAAAGTTTAGTTACACAAACACCTTAAAAGCGTTTCGATATTGTGATTTTTTTTAATTTCCATCGCCACCAAAATAATCAGTTTGTTTTGATTATTGCGCCCACAGTAGACTAAGATTATAGGTTGTTGCCTTTGGCGATAAATTGTACAAAGTAAAAATATTTTATTATTGCAATATAATATACCATATGATCGAGAACTTTCTTCCTCTAGAGTGATTTTGTTTTATTAGAAAATATATACAGAGAGGTATTTTTATCAGTATACTTTATGGGAAGTGTATAACTAAAAAAAAAAATCGCGAGTCAAACGCAATGTGTGTATGTTTAGTTGCTTATTTGGCATATATGTGTTCAATTGCGTGTTATAGGCAACTAAACGGACATAAATCAATGCGCTTGACTCGCGTATTTTGCAGGTATACATAGGGGAAATGTATACTGATAAAGAAAAGTTCTCTGTATATATATATATATATATATATATATATATATATATATATGTAGGCAATAAAAACAACCACACACTATAAATAAAAATCAAATAAAACGTCACATGCGTCATTATTTATCAATTCACTTTGTTAGAATAACATAAATTTAACAAAGTGAATTGATAAATAATGGCCCATGCGACGTTTCATTTGTTTTTATTCACTGGTGCTAACAAAATGTAAAATAAAGAAAAAAAATCAAAACACTCTAGAAGGGAAAAATTCTCAACCATAACAATCACAAAATTGTATTATATAAATAATTACGATTTATTTTGGAAATAAAAATATATTTTCTGAAAATAATTACAATATCATATCAGTTATTATTATTTTCTTCTTTTTTTTTTCTTCATGTCATATACATTTTATATAAACCTCAAATAAACTATCATCCACAACGAAAACAAACGCCTACAAGATCACATTTTTCATCTGCCGTTTATTTACAAAAACAAAAAAATCCAATGCGCGCTTATTTCATTTTAATTATTTCATTTGTACAGGTCATCATTCATTTTTTTTCTGCTGGGTTACAATTAAACATAGCACAGATTCTTCTTTAATCCGTATTATTAGTTCCGAGAAGCAGTTTGAATATAATAAACATGATATTTATTTTATTATTATGTTATGCTCTTTTTTTTTGATTGATTCGACAACATCAGACAGCAATGCTTATAACACACAATTTATTTATTTTTTTTATATGCCTTTTTTGTTGTTTAAAATATATCTATTTCATAATAAGACACTTAGTAGTTGGTAAAATGAACGTGATAAATGAAGAAGAGCGGGGAGAAAGTTAATTCAAAGTTAAAAATAAGTTGGAGTTGGGTGTTGAACTAAAGAATAATTTATTAATAACCATCATTTTCTTCCTATATGTATATATATATATATAATATTTTTTTTGTTTTGATAAAATTTATCATTTAGTATCAAAATATGTTAACATTTCTTTTAGCTATCTAGGAAGTAATTAAAATATATTTAGTCTTGCAAACATTTCAAGTCTGCGTTATTTTTTTCTTTTTTGGTTTTCGAATATGTATATAATATATATATGTATATAACATCGAACATACAAACAGCGATTTTTTTATATTTAATATGTATTTTTTTGTAGTTATTTATATTTTATTTAATATTTATACAGACAGGGTCCACGATAACCTGCCGAGTATTTTCACAACACAGGTACTAAATAAACAACGATCCCCGGGATCAAATTTATATATATATGTATGTGTTTCTGTGTGTATAATATATGTAGAATACATAAGAGTCGCAACAATGAAAACGGAGAGGCACACTTATTGCAAACTAGCGCTTTTTTTTCATTTTCCGGATTGTCCTGCAACCACATCTAATTTGCATGTTTAATTTTAATTTATTACTCAATTTTTTTGTTGTTGTGAGAAATGTTGATCACTTGTTCCCAAAAATTTTCCATTTTATTTTGTGTTCTCAAATATTCTTTCTCTCAGAGCGTTTACGCGCTGTAATCGAACGATTCCCATTCGGAGAATCTAGAGTCCTGCTTTTGGAGTTTCTGTGTGCACTCTTTCAAATAGGAGTCTTGTATCCTGTACATTCCTGAATTCGCCTGGAACATCAGGGTCTCCAGGATCCGTTCGTTCTTTATCGCCTTCGATGGTAAGACGACCTGAAAATTAAACCAGCTTATTCAATTTTCATGTAGTTGATATTATAATCTGACAACAATTTCAATTCACGTTTCAAATTTCAAGTTTCCACCGTTTTGTCCTCTGAATAGGATGGAATTATTAAAGTCGGTAATGGAAATTGTATCCGGGGCGCGATTCCTCGGAGATTCGAATTAAATTTTTCGCCCGATTACAGAACGCGCGGAATTACCTTTATAAGCTCCTGCGGTGATATCCTGTAGAGCTTCAGGTCCCTCGCGAGTCGCTCCATGATGCACTTGAACTCCAATTTCGCGTCGAGTTTGCTCGAGGTTTTCGTGCGGATCTTGTGCCGCGCCCAGCCCAGCATCGCCTCGAATTTCCTCACCTCTGGCACCTCCAAATTTCTAAAAATTAAAAATATTCAATGTCGCGTAAATTTTCAGCATGACAATAATAAATACTTCACTTCATGAAAAATGGTTGTTAAATGCATTTTCGTATATATTTTATTCGAGAAATAATGAAATTTTCTTAAATTTTAAATAATTTCGATAAAAGTTCAAATATTTCATTCAAAACATTCTTGATGGAATTAATAAAAAAATGGTACATTTTACAGGATTTAAACTACAAAAAAAACTAAATAGTCCTTAGATCAGCGGTTCACAACTTTTTTGACTCGCGGAGCCCTTTTTAGAATCAATTTCTCTTGCGGAAAATACAAGAAAATTGTTTTCTGATTTTTATTTTACCTGCACATAATCATCTGGACCATCGATTCGCTCAACGTAAGAAACTCAGCGGTCTGGAAAATGGCGTAAGCTCTCGTTTCCACAAAGGCCAGGATCATGTTGACCAGTTCCGAGGCCGAGGTGTACCTCCAGTAGTAGTTTTCTAATGAACACAGCATGCAGCATACCTGAAATAAAAATATTTTCTAAATCGAAATAAAAATTCATTATATTTTGTGTGAGGAAAGGCCATCCATGATTTCTAAAGTCTTGAACTTTATTTAAGATTTAAGTCAAATATGTGGCTTTTTGTTCGATTACTTGTTGCCATTTTGAAGGTAATTTTATGATTCCTTTCTCGTTGAAATCCTTGTCCCTATTGGTAAAAGAACTGGGATATATGATTTTTACATGCCTCTTTTGAAGCCAGTTATCGTGAAATCTTTCTAAAGGCATATTCTACAGACTATATAAAATCGATTTAGCACAATAACAAACTTTTTTTAAACCGAAATTAAATAATTCCATTCAAAACAAAAATTATTTCTATTATTAAGGAGATACAATATTAAAAATAATTTTTGTTTTGAATGGAATTAATTGATAAAAAAACAATAGTTCGATTTTGTTATTTATTAATTTTCTCAATTATTATTTAATTTAGTATTACTATTGCGAAATATAAGAATGTTTTAATTAAATTTTAAATATTTATTGCCCAGATTAATTTGAATCAGTCATAAATTTCGAAACTGTAACCCACGAATAATTCCCATTCAATAATCGACACGCACAAAACGGCAAACTCGTTCTCCCCGGGCACGCTGAATTCCTCAGAATTCCCGGCATTAACCAAACCTGGCGGAATTCATATTCAAACCCCTTTGTCGGGGTCCATGTCACAATCGGCAACGGTATTGTCGGAAAGTTCAGGCACGGATCCCGTGCATTCCAATCAATTCGCGTTTGAGAACGGAACACGGGACAACAATGCGGCCCTCCTCCGCCGTCTCTCCTCCGGTGCGGGTCGATTTGTTTCAATCACTCATCAGCTAATGACGTGGCATTGAATAATCGAACAGAAACCTTCGCTAATTATTGTGCTCAAAGCCGGGCATTTACGCTGTTCGATTCAGTGGCGGGGAACAATGCCGCGGCGGAGGTAATCCCGGGCAAAACGGTTAATGTGAGCCGAATTTGTTTTCTGGTTGGAATGTAAGGGCTTTTTGGTGGGGGGATTTGAATAAATTATGCTCGGGTCGTTTTTCATTTGTATTAATGGGAATTTGTGGGAAATGTCTCCCAGTGAATGAAATGTAAAGGTTATACTTCCTAAATCAATTTCGATTTTAATATATTTGTAAAAATAATAAATCACTCTTAAACTCACAATTTTCCTTATTTTCCTAATATTTACTTAAACCCTATGAGAAATAATTCAACTTCTAAAATAAATGTAATTGATTAAGTATTATTCTAGATGTGAGAATAGCCCGAAAAAATAGCAACACTAATCAAATTGGTCGTGAAAGCCTATACAGTTTGAATTGGTTACAAATTTTTCAACGCGTTGCTCCACTTTAGAAAATAGCAAATAAATGGACAAAATGTAAGCAAATATAATAAAATTACATTCAATATTGAAAATTCTATTGAATGCACCGCGCCCAATGCTTCTAGCAACGTTACTAGCGTTCTACCGAAAACGTCGCCACAAGCCATTCTTTCTTGTTTTCAAAAAAAAATCGGGGTAATTGACTCTCAGTAGCCAATACCGTAATCTTCGCCCTTGATAGTAGTAATGACATAAATATTGAATCTTATCACGGTTTCGATTGAAAAATGTAGTCTATGAAATAAAACATTATATAAATCGTTATTTATTACCCCTAAAACACCTCAGGTTTTACGCGAACCTGCTTAGATTATAAGATTTGATGCGAGATTTTGAATTTGCAATATTCCGACATCTAAATTGTTCATGTAGATGAATGATGGTTGAACATTTTACTAGTTCAACCATCATTCATCTACATGAAATTGGGCAAGAATTGGCGCTTGCGTCGTGTTCCATTTATATAATCAAAATCGTAGTTACCTTATAGGACAGACTTTTTCAGGATTTTATATGCAATTTCGTATTATACAGGTGCATATTCCCCTCATCTCACCTTCAACCACTCCTTGTTTCATTAAATTTAAAAAAAAATCAATTTCTCAGCAAATACCAACTAGAACCATTGATCCTAGATTCCGTTTCAAAATTTACACGTTATTAAATTATTATTCGCTTTGAGAACCCCATAAATCGTTAAAGGGGGATGAGTACAAAATGATTAGCTGGGTATCCCACTGGTATTATATTTAGCTTTATGAAAGCACGTTAGCGTACTATGCGGCCAAAGTCATCATCTAATCGTACAGCTTAAGCAGATAATGTTTTGAGCGATAAATAGTTATAAAGAGTTCGTAATTTTTGAAAATAACAAAATTCATTTGGAAGTGAAACATGGATACTGAATGAAAGACAAAATAGCAAAATACGAGCAGTTGAAATTAAATATCTAAGAAAAATATATAGCGACAAAATGAGGAGAGAAAGAATCGGGAAAAAATTGCAAGTGAAGAGTATAAAGGAATACGTAGAATAAAGACAATTAGGATGGTGAGGACATATGCAGAGAATCGACCAAAATATAGAAACAAGAGAAGTATGGAAAGCAAAAACACAAGGAATAAAAATGAGGGGATATTCAAAAAATACATGGGAAGGATTAATAACTGTGGCCAAGAGAATTAATACTCTTTTCTATTTATAATAAACGAGATTCTATCAAAGAATCGACAAGAAGCTTCAAGAATGTCTAAAGACCGAAAGACCTGGAAGGAGTTTACGAAATATGGATAAAAACCTACATCCGCGTGGGTAGAAAGGTTCATTGAATTTTTTTTTTTATTTTTCTAACTTACGACTTCGATTCTGAGAAACTGTTTGGCGTGGTGGAAACAGGCCTGCAGGAGCTCGGGCAGGTCGTAGTGTTCGGCGGCGCAGATGAGGCCCGGTATGGTCGAGCAGGTGAGCGGGCAGGAGCCGGTGTGCAGGTAGTCCAGCAGTATTCGGAACGTGTCGGGGTCGAACTCGATGATGGAGAACTCGGTCTGAGCGAGTTTCGCCCGGTCCACTTTTTGCGCGTCCGCGCACACGCTCAGTCTCGGCACGGGCAGCTGGGCCGGCTTCTCTTTACCTTCCTTATCTTTACCATCTTTGTCTATAAGAAATAAGAATACTTGATTATGATCGAATTTCATTTAGCTTGGATAAGTATGAATTGATTAAGGAAAGATTTATGATATTGCTCATAGAAAACAATATTAGAAATTCAACCGTGTTTAAAGTGTTACAAACAAAGTAAAAAAGTGTTTCGTTTATTAAAATTGAATTACAATGTATAACAAAGTAGAAGCCTCAACAATTAACAAGTTATTTTTAAATAATCTACAAGTAATGTTAGTTATTTTTTCAAAAAATTAATTAACAAACTTCCTTACTTGAACAATCATGACTACTAGCCCATTTCTTCTTATCCTCAGCGGAGAGAGTCTGCGTGTTGTGTTTCCGGATGGAGCGTCCCCAGCCGGCGGTGATTGTCCCTAAACGGGAGAACGCCCTTTTGACCATCGGCGAGCTGGGCACGCTCTTCGGGCGGGGCGACTCGATGTCGGGCACCTGCAGGAAGTTGCTGCTCTTCGGCCGCGACTGCTGCGGACTCAGCAGCGTGGGCACGGGCCTCGCCAGGAGCTCGGCCACCGGCACCTGCGGTGACCCGAAACCGGTCTGGATGCCGTAGAGCATCTCCTGGAAGACTCGGCTGCGGACGCCCAGAATCGCCCTCACCGCAATGAATTTTGTCTACGAAAGAAAAAAATCAATATATCTAAGTCGTATCGAGCGTATAACAAAAATTGACGACGAAGTTGGCATTGGAAATCTAAAGTCATGTCTTAACTAAAATCACACGCGCACGCGTAAAGTACTGGTTGTCATGTTGTCACGCGTGTGATTTTAGTACAGACAGGACTCGAAACTTCCAACGCCAACTTCGTCGTCGGTTTTTGTTATACGTTCTATATAAAAAAGTGTATCCTAATTTTGAAAATTTATCATGAAGTAAGCGCTTCATAGATTTAAGAATTAATACATTTAGTTTGAATAGTGATGAAATTGTAAGGTGTAAATAATAATTTTAATGGCACTTTGTGCTATTTAAAAAAATATTTTATTTAACAACTTTAATAGTTTATATGGCAGAACTTATTCTCATCAGTACAGTTCTGCTATAAATACTTTGAAAGTTCTTAAATCAAATAATTGTTAAAATGGCACAAAGTACCATATTTTTTTTAGTTACAATTTTCTGGTAACCTCATAACACAGTATAATAGGTAACGTTCTTTTGTTCTTTCCATTGAATATTCTCTAAATGTCTTCATTCTATTAAATAATTAAAATTTATAGTACGTTTGAGAATTGTAGAAAGCTGTGGAATGAGGCCCATCGTAAATATCTGTTGAATTTACAGCGAACGAGCCATATCTTTAACTGGATGATATTAAGGAATTATTGAAAACACAAAAAAAGATCCACATCCTTTAGTTTTAGTAAGGAAAAGGGATAAGTACCATAACTCTCTACTATTCTTAAACGTGCTATAAATATAAAAATAATGCACTTAAATATTTCCAATTGATGATTTAATAAATTAAAAATTTCTTCCTCGCTGCAATACATTCTCTAAAGAATCAGTTGTATGATGAATTTAAGTTGTTGAATAAATATTTTTTTATTGCCCACTCCGTCTTTTATAATTTGAGGTTTCATTAAGTGAGTATGCACCCTTGATTCAGAGATCAACTACTAAGAAGTTTCATGTATTTATCGTGTAAATACGAGGCTTGTTCAATTGAAATCCATCTTTAGTTCATAAAATAATACTGGCAAATCTATTTACAAATTATTACCACTAAAATTAAGGCACATTCCTATTGCTTCATCAAGCACAAGAATTCTTTTACGGCATTTTGTACTTCTTCGTCCGATCGAAAACGATTACCTTTTGACGCCTTTTCCAGTGGCCCAATGATGTGAAAATCGCAAGGTAATAAATCGGGACTTAAGGATGGATACTTTAATATCCTACATTTCTTTCGTAGTAGATTTTCTTGGACTATTTTGGCAACACGAGGCCGTGAATTGTTGTTCAGCAGAATGACACCACGCAAGAACTTCGCTAGATGTTTTTGTTTTATTGTTGGATAGAGATTGTTCAAAGTTTCATTATACAGATTTGCGTTGCTATTCTGTAGACCTGTGTATGAGCAAGGATCCTTAATGGTCGAAAAAAAAAGCTTGCCTGCAGAAGGTTGAACTTTAAACGTCTTTGGTGGCGGAGAATTATTAACAAAAGAAAGGCATTGTGAGTTTACCTGTATTCCGTGAGATGTTGTAAAGAAAAACCCATTGCGAGCATTTTTGGTCCTCTGATCAGTTTGAGCACAAACTTTACTGTAAACCAGTTTGTGCACGATAGTATGGACAGATCAAATACTCACACCAATATTTTCTGAAATTTCTCTGATTGAAATTCGACGATTTTCTCTAATCCACGCATGTCACATTTCTGTCTGCTGGTGCTGTAATATGGTCGCGGCTTATCATTCATCTCAGCTCTTCCACTATTAATTTTTTAACACTATTCCTTGATAGTGCAATGGTTGCAAACTTTCAGCACAAAAAAAATGAACCTCCGGACGCTGATTATTTTTGGATGGATTATTAACAACAAACGCCATTTTAAAGTCACAATTAATAAAATGTTCTACTGGTTGAAAATTTTATTAATTGTGACTTTAAAATGGCGTATGGTTAACTAGTGATGGCCATTTCTGTTTTTCGACGATGCCACATAAATTTAGGCAAAAGATGGCGCTTGCGTCGTCTTCCATTTATTATGATTCAATACTTAAAATCGCTGTCATATACAAATGATAGGAGCCGATCAGTGTGAAGTTTACAAACATAATTAACATTGAAAAAAACAGTTGAGTCATTACAATTGTTTGCAAGGCTAACCTTATCAAAGATTAGTTTTAATTGAACAAGCTTCGTAAAATGTTATTGAGTTGAGATTTTCTCGGGCCCAGCCACAAATCGTAAATTATTTCATATAATTACTTTTTGCTTGGATTGCCCGACTAGGAAAACTACGTCGAAAAGTTGCGAATTGACTAGAGTGTTGTCCTCGCTGTTGAGGAACATTTTTGTAAAGTCTTTGGCTAGTTGATCGTAATCCTCGAACTGGTCTCTGACGCTGTCCAAGAGAGGTGAGGACGGTCGCATGTGTCCGATAGGCCTCCACGATCCTGAAAAATAATTTAAGTTAAATTCTAGTTTTAAAACAGAAATAATTATAAATTTTCTTGTATCTCGCGCTAGTGAGACGCTAGTGGAATATGCCTCGGTAGTATTGTAACAAAAATGAGGCTTTTCAATGAAGATTTTTATAATCAATGCATCACAGAATTAGTGGACAAAGCACTACTTTTAGTCATAGTTCAATGTTGACAATCCTTAAAATCGAGTCACTGCTATTTGTGTTTCTTGCAATAATTAGTTGCATTTTGTATTCATATATTTCACTTGTACGTACTAAGTGAAACATATGTATACAAAAAGCTTTTAATATTTGAATTATAAACGTGTTCTAATTAACGAACTCTCGTAAAGCGAAACTTTAATGAAGACAGAAACACATGACGAAACTAATTTCATTAATAATACACGAAAATCAAAACTTTGATTATTGATCTCATCTCTTAATTAAATTCCACAGCACGTCGAATTGTAACAGATCTGATTTGCATGAAAACGCATTATGTACAAACGTTCTGTTAAATATGGATGCAACCGGATATCAAAACCCGAACTGGATTACGGCGGAATACTCCGTGAACCTCGATCGGCGGGTAAACAGGCCGGGCATTTAACGCGAACCACAAATACGAGATACTCGGCTCTGATATGTATCTAGGGCGCATCCTTTGATCGCCAAAATGTTTAACCGGATATATACAGAGAGAGAGAGAGAGGGGGAGAGAGAGAAAAGGGATATTTGTGGGATTGAGATAATTCATTTGTTTCGTTGTTGAGTTAAAATGTTCATATGAATGTTAAATCTCCTCTTTAACACTCATTTAAACATTTTCCCATCTCTTATCGAATGGCAAATTATTTTTTCAGACTAAATAAGTACCCCGTGTCGTTTCGAACATTATCGAGGGTCTTTGAGAATTTTTCAAATTATTTTCGGAAGAAAAAAAAAATATCGAAATTTGGATATTTTCAAGTGCCATGGTGATTCATCACGTCGAATGTATTTTCTAATATTATCAAGAGTGTTTGAGATTTTTTTCAGAATTTTTCGGAAGAAAAAAAAATCATCAAAATTTGAATATTTTCCCTTAGAAAAAAGTGAATTTTGGTGAAAAATCCGAAAATCTCAGAATAACTTCAAATTATACCAAAATGTTCGTAATGAATGAGGGTATTAACTGCATGAATTTAAAACGTATTGAACAAACAGTTTTTGTATAGCAAGCGTGTGAATTTGACCTTCGAAATATGAGCGAAAAAAATGTCCAATTTTGGGAATTTTTGTAGACAAGTGTAAAACATCCATTTAAATGAGTTTTACGTAAAATCTAGACAAATCTTTTCTGAATTACATGCTTTAAAATTCAATGTTCTATCTTATCTACAAACAAAGTTATCTTAGTTAAATCAATACTATGTCCAAACCACTAAAGAAAAGTTTACAGTGTTTTATTCAAACGCATGGTTTATTCGTTTAAAACAATTGCAATCGTGAATTTCTCTATTATTTTATTTTTGTTTTTACCTCGTCTGTAGGGTTTCGGAATTTGTCCAGTTTCGGCGTGATTCTGGAGATTGGCGACGATGTCCTCGAGCATCTGCGACCTGGTGCGCTCCTGCATCCTGGCGAACTTCGGCGCCGAGTAGCTGGCGCGCTCGCCGTTCACGATCTTCGTGAGGAGCCACTCCCTGAACATCGGCCCCTTGTCGAAGACGCTCTGCTCCCACAGGTACGGCTTGTACGCGCCCACCTCGTCCCTCGTCACCACCGAGACTTCGTAGCGCGTCGGTTTTCTCTTTATTCTAGGCGACGTTCGAACTGCACATACACACACACAAAAAAAAGAATTAATTGAAAACTAAAGGAAACTTTGACGTAAAAAAAAAATATTTAAATATTAATGGGACGATATTTCTCTTTTTTCCAGTTGACCTTTCTCCTACTAATAAGTAGGACTTTTTTTTTTTAAATAATTAAAGTCTCCACAACCAACATAAAGAAGATTAATACATTTCATATTTATATAGATTGAAACGAATCAACATTGCGTGCTTGGCGAAATGGTATGAAACGTTTCAGGTGAAGATTTCTGTCGTGTTTTTTAACCGCAACGGAGAATCTTGTTAGGTACACAGCATAGTTCGGCCGCCTACACCGTACTTCGTTGGTAATCGCTATAGAGAATCGTAAGCGCGAATATACACAGTAGGTGTATAGAAAATCGTAGTAGAAGTTCGAATTTCTTCAAGTAACAATTACTGCGGTTCGCGTTTGTTAAATTTATCATTAATTTATGTATTTTGTAATAAGACAATGTTTGTTTTGGGTTTCATAGATTTATTATAGACACTGCTACAACTCAAAACAAACATTGTTCTATTACCAAATATTAAAATGGAGTTTCATCAAGTAACAGCATCAACCATAGAGTAATTTATGTCCCGATATTGTTTGCAGCTTAATAGAAACGCCGTTTTCACGGCGAAAAAAAATGAGGAACAGGTGGAAATAATATCTTTTCTAAAATGTTACATCCAATAAATGAAGCCATGAGTCGCCATTGAGACAGACTAACAACTACATGTATTGTAATTATTTATGTTCTTTTGTGTTATTTGTATTGTATCAAAAAAGATGTGTTTATATAGAATTAATATTGGGATATTAGGAGAATTCAATATTAGGATAACGAAAATATTTAAACATTAATATGTTTGTTATTTAAATATTAAAAAATAAACGGCTCGAAGATCAAAAATAAAATATTTAAACTTCCTCCTTTTCATTCCACATAAATTCACATCAATTACTTAAAAGTATCCACACTTCATCCCGACTTTTCTATTCTCGTATATTTTTTTTTTTGTACTTTCGTTGAAAAGAGTCTTTTCGTTCGAGGGAAAGGGAGTTTCGAAATTGTTTGCGTAACAATGAAGGCAACAAACGATAAAAGTAAATTCGCCGGGAGAGGAGATTCTGAAAGCGAAATCCTACCTAATATAAAAGTGTGTAAGAAATGGCTTTTTATACAAGACGGCGAAAAGGATGTATTGTCGGCTTCGAGGAAAACGACGCACACGATGTCGTTCCCGATGTGCCTCTTCCTCTGCAGCTTCTGGGGATCGTGTCTCTCGTACGGCAATAGGGTGCTCACGTGGAACATTATTTCGATGCTCCTCCAATTCGTGTACACCGAATATAAACCTGCAAGAAATTAAAATCGATTAATTCTCACCAGAGGGATTAGTCCACAATTTCAGGAATAATCAATTCCACTGTGTTTAATAATAATAATAATAACGTTTATTTCTATATACTAGTGTTGGGCAAAATCGAGTGAATTTAGTAATCGAGTATTTCTAAATAACCAATTTTAAGTTGCTAAAGTTATTAAATAACAATAAAATAGAGTTTATTAATCAATAGGTAAAACTTTCCAATATTAATATTATAAATAACATTAAAAAAATTGTCATAAACTTCATTTTGCAGTGATAAAAAGGATCGAAAAGATCGACTTTGCCCATCTCTACTATATACCACCAGAAATATACATATATGACAACAGAAACAGGTCGGTTGGATACATGACATATAAAAGTAAATAACTAAGTAATTTTTTTAAGTGCTAAATGGTAGAAAGTAAAATTTATTTAAATATTAATGGGACGAATTTTTACTTTTAATATAAATAAAATGAGTTAATCTTCCAGTATTCATCAATTCATTTGTGCGATTCATCAGGACAGTTTAGATTACTATATTATCATAATGTTAAGAATGATAGAAAGACCTGTCGATAGTCCGGATAGACAAGTTAGGCCCCGCCTACCTTTCTAAATTATCGTAACTATTTACCATTAATCAATTTATTATTATTGTTTGTGAAGGCATTAACTGTTTGAAAATCCATGAGTGCAAGCAAAATTGACATTTTTTGCGCAGATTTAAAAAAAGGCTTTCGCCAAATATAATACGACAATATTATTAAGAATTTGCACAAATTGAGTTTTGATTTGAAAATAAATTTAATAACGTAAAATTTTGTAAATTTATATATTTTTTTAAATATAATTAGTCTTATATATAATTTAGATATCCTTCATAATTATGTTAAAATTTGTTTATTTCGTTAATCCAGGCCGAATTAATTATCTCAGTTTAAATTTCAGAAGCTTCGCAATCTTAATAAAAATCAAATTAATTAAACCTAATTAATACACATCGACAAGGTTGAGTTGAAATGGGAGGGGTGGCTGAGGGGGGTGGTGAACGCGTTCCGAAATGTAATTAATTATGTAAACTCGGGCCTCCAAGTATTTCGGTCCGTGTCCCTCGGAGCATACCTGTTAGATCGTGCACCGTATCCAGGCCGCCTTTGTACTTATCGAAGCCCTTCAGGCGGACCTTCTCCCCCAAAATTTGCAGGAATTCCTCGAACAGCGGAGAGTTGTCGTTATTGTCTAGGATCTCCTCCTCCGTGTACTGCCCCTCGGTGACGTAAATCACTCCCACCTTCAGCTCGGACTTGATGAAGACCTGTTGGAAATGAATTAAGTGGAAATAAATCCGAGGTGGTTTCAGGAAAGTGTGGTCGTGCTTTGCGAGTGACGCAATTTGAGAGGGGGGAGGGGGCTGATGTGTTGGGTAAACGTGCCTGGGTTGTTATGAGGTGTATTCTGTCTTTTCCACGTAGCATATATTTTATATTACGGGGAAAAGATAAATTACAGTAGCGGTATAAATAGATTTTAAGATGTAATATATATTTACTTATTTCTTACAATATGTTCGTTTATATATTATTAATTTAGTATATATGTAAATAAAGATCTATATATATTAGGAAACCAACAACGAAAGGTATAAGGTATTTGAAATTAAAAAAAAATATATTCGCAACTAAGTTCCCATTTTTATTTTTTTTTTTCCAGAGGTGGTCCCAGTATTAAATGCTGGTCGATTATGACATAACCAAACGCAAAAAGAGCTTGCTTCAGCATGAGAAGTTACCCGCCAAGCCAATTCGAAGCGATTGCATGCGAAAATTTATTCTACAACATGACAAAGCTTGGACTCACATTGTCAAGCCTGTTAAAACCTACTTATAAACGCTCAAATGAGAAGTTCTAAGCCACCCGCCATATTCCACAGATATTGCGCCGTCCGATTATTACTTATTCCGTTCGATGGCATGATCTGGTTAATCAGCAGTTCCGCTCAAATGAAGACATCTAAAAATGGCTTGATTCGTGGATAGCCTCAAAAGACGGACACTTCTACCGTGATGGTATTCGAGCTCTGGGAAAGAGTTGTCTCTAACGATAGGAAATATTTTGAATGATTCAATTGTAACCATTTTTTTTTTTTCAAAATTAAGTTGCAGTTACATCAAAAGAAAAAAAAAACTGCGGGAACTTAGTTAATATTATAATTGCATTTTTATTTGTGACAAAATTATTTGTGAGTAGATATTAGTTCAATCAACTTATTATTAGCCTCATAAATAAACGGCACAGCAATATCCCGTCAGAGATAAAAATAACCTCATAAATTTTCAACTCTCGCAAATATTTCTAAATCCCCCTCCATTTTTTTTTTGCTGACTCCACTTTAATAAATTTGCAATTCACCTGAAAACCTCCCTCGCGCGCACACACAAAAAAAAATTTACCCCTCTCGGAATTTGTTGAGATTCATAACAATTTCATGGATCTCGCCAGTTCGTGAAGTGCTTTACGAGGCCGTAAAAAGTTTGTCCGATGGAGACGGTAAACGGCCGTTACCGCGCCCTGGCTTCGATTGTTTTATTGCCGCATGGAGCGGAAATATATCGGAGAGGAATGATTGGATTCCATCATATCGGAGCGTCATTACCGGCTATAAAGAAGGTATCGGATGAATCGGGGGATTCGGCTGGTTGGATTTATTATGTATGTAAGACAATGTCCGGGAGTGTTTTTTGAAGTGTTATGTCGGGCCATCAAAGCGGGGGAATGTTCGCGTCGTCTTTTTCTTTCGGAGGGAGAATGGATTTGTGGAAAATTGGGCGGGATTTTACTGAAGTGTTATTACACGAAAATAGGTGTCGTTTATTACGTAACTTTATTTCCCGTTATAGAAATAATACGCTTAAATTCGTTCACACACAAATAAAATCGTCATAATTTTCGTGAATCTTTAATTAATGATGATTAATCTTAACGATTGAGAATAATCCAGATTGGAAAACTTTAATAAATAATTTGTATCTAGTGCACTTTCCAGCCTAGCCACAGCCAACTTAATTTATGTCTTTTTCGTATAGATAATCAGAGTCCTTAAAAAACGAAATAGTGTAATAAATGAAAAATACAGCTACAAGATTAATTTAAGCGCACATGTCGCTTAATTAGGCTCAGTGCTGCGAAATTCAATTATTTTATATGTGAAGCAACACCCAAACATGTGTCATTTTTGTGTGGGACGTCAAATTCAAGAATAAATAATAAAAAAATGATAAAACTGCTGCAAGCATAATATAACTATTTGAGTCATGTATTTAGACTCCAGATTGTAAAATTTAGACAATAATTTATATATATAGTATACCATCTAACCTCGCCATAGCCATCTTAATTTATATTATTTTCGAATGGATCATCAGATTCAATAAGGACAACAAAAATGTAAAAAAAATCAAGATGCTGCTGCTGGATTATTTTGAGTGTATGAATCTTTTAATTGAACTCCGAGCTACAAAATTCAATTAATAGTTCGTATGTGAAGCATCCCTCAACTCCGCCAAAAACAAGTGAACTTGTGCTATTTTCATCAGGTTTGTCAAAAAATACAAATTGTATAAAAATGAGGTAACCGCTGCAAAATTAATTTAACAAGATAGATTGCGTATTTAAATCTCAGACTGTAAAATTTGTATGTAGTACATCCTCCAATTCCGTCACAGCCACCTTAATTTATGCTATGCAACAAACAAATATCTATTGTGTAATGCAATGTCCAGCGGGGTAAATGCTCGGGAAGTATTTGATTCAACAGATGTTTGTAAAACTTACAGTGTAAGTAATTTTTTTTTCAGTTGGAAAAAGGGATTGTTTGAATTTTATTAATCATTGCCAGAAATTTTCCTTGTTTGATTTCATTGTTATTTTCGTATGGTTCGTCAGATTCAACAATATATATTTTGCATAAAAAATTTCTGCATGTTTATATGCATGATTCGTTTAATTAGATTTCGCGCTGCGAAATTCAGTCAATATTTTGAGCCACTCCTTTAGAGTAATCAGAACTTCTGCAATTTTGAATTATTTTTTTTATTCAAAAAGTTTTTTACAAATTTATTTTAAATCCTCGAGAAATTTTGTGAAACTTAAAAAAACATATTTTTTTATTTACAAATCGTGTATAACGAAATACTTTAACTAAACAATGTTTTAATAAAATCAAATATTAAAAAAAACATATTTTCCTTCCATTAAATTTTACTTTTTCGATAACAGATTCGCCGGAATTTATTGGTGTTTGGATATCTTTCAAAACTTTACGCGCATTTTTCTCCCGTCCCCTTTCCTTTTTATAAAGTGGAAGGGATGATTTAGGACCACACGAGATTAAGTAAGTAAAACGGGGAGGGAATTTCGGGGCGGTTGGAAGTAAGTTCCCGCCGAAAGTTTCCCCGGCGCGATAAAGTAATCGCATGCAAATTGGCCCATTTCTCGGGGGCCCTGGCGGCGGGATCAGGAAATTGCCGTTTAAATAATTTCTCTTGATTTTCTCCCCGCCGCCGTAACTTGTTTTCTACTTATTCCACCGACGGTGTAAGCATTCGGATTATACCGGACTTTTTAAAACTCACCGAAGCTTTTCGAAATTATGTTAGCAATTGTAATTTATTCGGACTGAGTTGCGGTAATGCTCGTTTTACCGACTCGAAAGTGTTTGTGAAATAGATGTTTTAATAGAAAGTTTGCAGAAAATATTTTTTAGCATAGTTCGTATAAAAAAAACATATTCACAGCTACGAAACTTTGAGCGAAATCCATGGTTATTATACAAGATCAAGTCATAATTTGTTTATCCTTTATAATCGTTAAATAGATCTCGTTATATCACGGAATAAAACTATTTAATCATCTTCCAATACATGTGAGAAAAGAAAATTATCTTAAATTTAAAACTCATATTAACTATTTCAATATTATATTATATATCATATTAGCTATTTGGAAAGGACATCCTTTCCAAATCGATGATTTTTTTAATACGAATTCCATATTAAACATAGCTTATTGGCGAGTGTAAATATTTATGTAAATATGTAACACAATAAACTTATTAATAATAATAATAATATTCATCTGCGACTAAAAACGAAACAGGCGTGATATTGAACTACGGCTGATAGATAATAAACTTTGTGTAGCAATCGAAATTGTGAATTTCTTCGTTGGTTTTAATATGCGATTTTGGCTTTAATTCCAGTTTATTAAAATTTTTCAAACTCTTTTTTTTAAAACCACAGATTAAAGATTAATTTCATTCGCGCTGTTTTCATTTTCCCATCCATTCGTGTGCCTTTTTTTTGTAGATGTGTGTGTGTTACAAATGTTTTCGTTGCGTTTGTAACGTCGGGCAGTAGTTTAGTGTTGTGATGAAATCCAATTATTCAGCGTCCGCAATTACCGTGACTAATCGAGGGCGATAAATATTAATTCGGAAACGTGTTGCTCGAACGGGGATAATTTGTGTGTTTGTAACGACCGCGCGGCACGCCAACAAAATAAGAGAAACGCTTTCCGACCATCATATTTTACAATTACGGGATATAAAACGATTTTGTACATTTACACACATAAAAAAATGACGAAACAACAAACGATTAGTATTCATTTTATTTTCTGAAAAATTAATATTGACGTAATAAACAATTTGAAGGAAATATTTTCAATAAGCTAACAATAACAACAATTAAAAAAAATGATTTAAAAATAATTAATTAACTGTGACCAAGTGAATAAATACTCTTTTCTGTTTATATTAATGACAATAATTATTGTGTAAATACAAACACGATTTAATATAAGTATTTACACAGATTTTTGATTGTTGGCTCATCAAACACTTGGTGAAACATATTTATCACAGAAATTTCTCTGTGAAATAAAGAACAAGTCTGTTTTTTTATTACCCTAAATATCCAGTGAGTATTTACAGAGTTTGTACTTTGTCCCACCATCCTTATTTTTCTCTGGTGCAACTTTTCTTATAAATTAAAAATATTGTAAGAGCGCAGAACATTACACGCATTCAGTACAGACAAATTTTCATAAAAAAAGCTATATTGATAATAATCTGTTAAAGTTAAAGTGTTTTAACTATTACCCACAAAATGTTTTGGTTTCTCAATAGAAGAGATCATAATAATACATTAGCTGCCGGCTTTGTAATATGGCACCGGAAACAGCAATGCACATATTATGCAGCTGCAATGCGCTGGACAACAAAAGACGGCTCATATTTGGGAACAGTCAAATGATTTCCACAGGAATACCCTGAAGGACCTGCACAAGCTAGTGGAGGGTATCGAGTTCGAAACAGTTGCGTGAGTAAGGCAATATAGGGTAGTACAATAAGCCACCTAGGCTGCAGTGCATCCGGATCTGCAAGGAAGACGGCCCCCACGGGAAAATAATATATATTTGTCCAATTACATTTGATATTACCATTACTAATAAAAATGTACAGTTGTACAATCAGAGTATGAAGAGAATGGATGGGAGGGAGCAAGAGTTTTATCGGCTGGTTGGGGCTCGCCTAGAGATATTAAAGAGACTGATATGTAAAAAAAGAAGAGGGATAATGTACAGTGAATATATAATATAATTAATTAATTACAGAATAAGTTTTATTTTGTTTCATTTTTTGAGGTTGCTTCTTTCTTGTTTTGGTTTTATGCCAATAAACGTCTTCTTTTTTCAAAGTGTTTTTATTTTTGTTGATGTTATACATCGTAATTCACAAAAAGTAAAGTAGAAGCCTCAACAATGAACAAACTCAATTGTTTTAGTGCAATGTCGGATACATTTCGGGTGACAAATTTCACTCACCTGATCCAATTTCAAAAGTTCTTCAGGTGTATCGGGAAGCTGTCCGAGCGTCAGCGGAGGATTGATGTTGACTTCCTTGCCCAACGATCTGACGACCTCCTCGCGGTTGTACCGATCGGCGAAGACGCAGCTTGCGGGAATTAGGCCGTGTACCGTGTAACTAATAGCACGTACCAAAATTCTGTAAATGGAATGAATAATACGAATGAAAAAAAAAAAATCATAAAATTTTCAACCATCATCGCCTAGAAATTGGATAATTCGATTTTTTTGTATATATAAAATTGAAGAATCAATCGAACAATGGTCTCATAACTTAGTGAGAGGGATTTTTAGAAAATTTATTTATGTGGGTTTAAAAAGGAAAAGTAATCGAAAGCTATGGAGTGAGGGAATTAAATTTATATGGTCTTGTAATAGGGTGTTTTGTTTCTTATTGAGCAAAACATTTATTTATATAGAATTTTATATAAAATTAGAGAAATAATAATTATATGATTATTCTGGTTTCAATAATAAAAAATTGCGCGATTTATTGAACAATTTAATTAACCTCATTTTATACTCCGCAAATAAAAAAAAACACCCACACATATTCATCAATTTTCCTTAATGCAATTTTCCCGCACACAAACAAACGATAAAATTTAATTAAACATTCTTTTACGTGTAACAAAGTTTACTAAAAAAATCCATACGAATAAACACCGATGGAAATTATTGCAACATCCACGAAATTGTGTTTACCATAATATTCACCCTTCCCCCAATTTGATTAAATCGCAATTAATGTGAAATTAATAACAAATCTCGACGTTCATTCATTATGAACTCAATTTACGGTTTTAATTAAAATAAATACGACTATGAATTTCGCAAATAATGTACGGGACTCTGAATTTGCGCGTTAATTACAATTTCGTCGATAATTATTAAAAAAGGGGGGAGGGATTGTTAATTGTGACGTAGGCATCGGAAATGAAAAATTCTTGGTGAATTTCATAACTCATTCAGTCGTTTAAGTTACGGTAAAATGAGAACCACATCTCTAACTGAATTTTATGCATAATTCAACGAAATATCAAAACTCTATCTATTTTCTTTTCTTTATTGGATACAGTAGATTTATCGTTAGATAAAAGCACTAGAATTTCACGGATTATAAGAATACGAAAACGTAAAGAATTACTAGAATCGCTTTTTTAGCTGTAAACAGTGATATTCTCTCTCATTAAGAAAAGCTTGGTACCGAAATGGATGTCTAGGTTTTCACAAGTACGGGAGGAAAATATTGAAGTCTTGTTAATAGTGATTTTGGGAGATTAAGTTGCGATTTTGTGGTATACGATGAAGAGTTGAGATTTTAAAAGATTTATTTTGATCCGCCATTTAGAACACCAGCCTTGGAGGGAATCAACAGTTTTTTTTTTGAGGGATTTTTTGGCTATCTGGAGGAAAGTTTCATGAGTAATTAGGGCATATACCATATTCTTTTAAGATATTTGCATGTCACAAAATTCTTCTTTTTCACTTTTTTTGGATATTAAAAACCTTTACAATTTGCTTTAATTTACTGTCTAGATTATCACAGAAACGTCTACAAATCCACACAGACTGAAAAGCAATATTTAACTTACACATTTTTTTTTCATTATTTCAATCCGTATTTTCTCTTAATAATTATTATCCCTCATCAAATATTGAACTAATTCGGTTAGCGAGCTCTTTCATTACTCCCACACACATATCCTCATATATATATAAAACACACATCTATATCTAGGAGGAAATCAAACAGAACCGAAACTGAAATATCATTTCGAGTTCGTTAAATATTTGCGGAGCTTGTGCATTGTGCACGGCTGTTACGCCACCCCCCAATCCTTGCCCCCCTTGCCGTCGCCACACTTATTTTCGATAGCTCGTGTCTCTCGGCCGCCTCTTTATTTCGGCGCAAATATTTACCCCCCAAAAAAATCCAATTCCACTGAAAATATGTGTGTACATATTGCCTGTGTGTTTTGGGCATTGGCGCGCGTGTGTGTATAGGAAATGTTTGGAAAGCTTTAAGAAAAATATTGAGAGAAACGCCACGGGGGGTTTAATTGTTGCTTGTTTGTTTAAACCGTGGATTTAATTAAGTTTGATTGCAGTTATTGAAAAAGTCTGTGGTAACAATAGCACAATAAATTGAATAAAAACACTTGGAATCCTTTCTTCACTACAGTATTTATTACCAGATGTACATTTCGGACACAAAGTGACCATTAATAATGGTTGATTTTGAAATTGATCACTTTGTGTCCGAAATGTACATCTGGTAACAAATAAAGTAGTGAAAAAAAGCCTCCAATTGTTATTATTAAAGTTATTATCATCTTCACGTAAAATACCACAGTATTTTAATATATATATATATATATATATATATATATATATATATGTTAATTTTAATATACTAAAAGTAATCAAAAATAATCGAAATATGTTTTTTCAATTTATCCAATGTAGAGTTTCACATGGTACCACGGTACCAAGAATTATGTGCATATTCGTAAATAAAGTGTACTTGTTAAACGACAACGACACAGATCATTCCATTCCACGCTTAATAATGATTAATAAATTTATTGTTATAAATAAAACACTCACTTTCAAACATCTTCTGGCGAAGAATGTTACACTTTTATTTACATAATCGGATAATATGCAGTTAGATGGTGGCGGTAGTATTGGCGGTAGATTAAACATATTTAGCAGAACAATGACAACTACCTTTGCGATCATGAAATTTAAACAATGACATAGACTGGACAAGGACAGGCGGAAAAATCTCTGATCGATAGCCGTATTCCAAACATGAAATCAAACAGCTTTATAGATTTAAATGTATGTATTGTAAATATATATATATAATGTTTGGAAATAAAGATTATTGATATACACAAGGTATATCATGAATCAGATGTGGGAGTGACAAATGGTGAATGCGCCGGGTAGCAGTTTTATTTAGTTTAAATATCCGTAATTTTGAAATGATTTTTATTGCATGAATATTCCAATAAAACATCGGCCAGATAGCCAATTAATAGATATAAAATATAAATTTGATTTTGTAATTTCTAATTTTTATTTAATATTTATGCTGTATATATCTTATAATAAAGATTATTATTATTCTATCAAAATCGTAATAAATATCGATAGCCCATGACAGACTACTAATATATTGTTATAACAAATTTTGTAAATTATACAATATTGTAATAAATATGTACATCATAAACATCATACATTCTACAAAAACAATTTGTATCAAGTTTTCCACGATTTTTTAATAATAACACACGCGCGAATTAATAAAATTATTAAAAATCGTCATTGAAATCAAACGCAACGTATTTCAACAAATAATATAACATATTTGGCGAATATATATATATATATATATATATATATATATATATATATTATGTTTTTTATTGAAATATGATTTCAATAAGAGAGAAATATTTTAATAAAATCGCTGCGTGAATATTTTTCGAATGCTAATATTGAAACATGAGCGTGCAGAATTCGATTCCATTGATGCGAATTCGGTTATATTAAATATTTTATGTTTTAATAAAGCGTCTGTTGGAATTTTAATTATCACCGCATGAAATGAAACGTTAATAACCGTCAATGTTTAATAATTCGCCGGATTTTTAATATACTTTTGAAATGATTAAATATTTGACGCGAACTATTTTGTATTCAATTGTGAATAAAATACGTTTAGCTTTCAACGTTTCAATATTTGTCTGATACATATAAAAACCGTTAATGTATTTTTTTAACCATCATCTGTTTAATCATAATAAATGAAAGACGACGCAAGCGCCTAATTTCATGTGGCATCGTCAACGAGTTAACAAGGTATCAGACACGGTCTACAAAGTAATGGCTACATGGTTAAAAATACAACTGGAGGCATATGCAGAGAAAGAACTGGGAGATCACCAAGGGGGATTCAGGAAAAATCTTTGAACCAATGATCAAATATTTACAATAAAACAAGTCTCGCTTTCTTCTTATGAATACAACATACTGTTACGTATATTATTTATCGATTTAAAAAGAGCTTATGATACAGACAGGAACTGATGAATACTCTCGAAGATCTAGGAGTCCCAGAAAAGCTAGTAAGGCTATTAGGAATTCAAATGTTTCCATTGTGTTTCCATCGAATTTATTGTATATTGCAGCGTTATACAATAAATTCGATGGAAACACAACGGAAACATTTGAAGTGAAAAGAGGTTTGAGACAAGGTGAACCTATCTCCACAATCTTATTTAATATGTATTAGGTAATTCCAAAAAGTGTACCTGGGAGTATTAGTAAGCAATAATTGTAATGAAGAAAGTGAAATCTATCAAAGAATAGCACGGGGAAGTCAAAATGCAGGCCGATTATATATCATATTTAAATTCAAGTAATTGAGCTGAAAAAATAAGATAAGAATATATAAGCGAAACATTTGGATTAAACTCTAATAGCTTGGAAATCAACAACTCTAACCAATTAAACAATTGGTATACCTTCATCAACTTTTAATCCTCAACATTAATGGAACCACTGAAAATGCCTACTGCAATTGTCAGCGATATATAAATCCAACGCTATTCTACGGCAGCGAAACTTGAGTTATGGATAAAGTTATGTAAAATAAGATCGAAGCATGGGAGAGAAAAATACTGCGCAGAATATATGGAGGCAAGAAATGTGACTTAGGATGGCATACAAAAATGGAAGTTTATGAGCTGTATGGGAATCCACCAATCGGCATGGTAGTTGAATATAAGAGAATATAGTGGGCAGGCGATTTAGTAATATTGGATGAGAATAGAATCGCCAGGAACATCGCATGGAAGAAACCCGAAGGGACAAAGAGAAAAGAAAGACCACGAAAAACACGGAGAGAAGCAATTACTAGCGATTTACAAGACAAAAACATAACAGAATGGAGGACAAAGGCAGATTGAAAGAAGTGGAAGGAAATTATAAAGCTATCGACCTAAATCCAGGCCACTATAAATATATAGTCAGTAAATAAAAAAGGTAATTATAATAGACCATGTAGTGAAAGCCTTATTTTCTGTAAAATGTGATTTACCGTTAATAAATATATTATTATTATTAGAAGCGTCTGTTTCACCCCTTTGCAACTGGAACGGTCTTAAATAGTAAGCCGAGCCGGTTTATTATTTAGTACGGATCAAATGGATTAGTGGTTCCAGGTGGATCGTTAGACGCTGCGTGCAGCACTAGAAAACGATACGTTTGATCCCGTGCTTTGTAATCTGTTGCTTTGATAATAGCGACGGGTGTTAATATACGCAAGCATAAGTACACTATTGGGTTGCTAATAATGTATAGTAACAACGAACGGCAACTGCGTTCATTAATAAATTAAAAAAAAATAATTATAGCACTTAACAATTTATTTCATATAATATTCCTTATGTTGGCTGTGAAGACTTTTTAATTATATAAATAATTTATTTCATTTCCTCATATTTTGATTACATTTAGTTGTGGTGGTGACTATTTTTGTAGTTTCGTACAAATTACAATTAATTTTAATTAATGTTGTTTATGTATTATTCGAGGAAGCTTTTAAACCCACCTGAAATCAATACCGCGTCTATTCCACCCCCAATTAGCCCGACTTAAACCGCCACTTCAATTATCCTCTCCGGGTATTCCTCATCGCAGAGCCCTCCAGAGCGTGTTTGTTTAACTTATTCAGATCAATTATAAAACATAAAAGCGTCGTGTAATTCAGTTCCCGACGTGGGCTTAATATCCATCGCGAGCAAGCAAGCGAGAAGGGTAGGAAGAAGAAGAAGATGAGAGCCGGGGAGTGTCTTGAGAGTCCCGTCGCCGGGGCGTTCTTATATTGTGTGTTTGTTTCGTTCCTCTCTCGCGCCAATTAAATCTTCCCTTTGTTGTCGCGAAACTCATTGTTATTGGAATGTATAGAGGCAATAATGCCTCCGGAGTACGACTCGGGATGTTAATTGTGTATCGATTGAAATTTAATATTGCAGCGCCGCGGCGAGTGTTTGAGTTCGTGAGGGGGGAGTGGAGGGAAATACGGCTTTTACGTGTAGTCCTGGGTTTAATTTCGCAGTATAGACAATTACGGTTTTGTTTCAGAACTTTTCGGAACGTACGCCGGATTGAGTTACCATTTTTTTCATTTCATTCAACAGATTAATTACATTTTTTAAATTACGCAAATACAAGTTTAAAGATCAAAAAGAATAGCGTATTTTTAATCGAAACATTTTCGTTATTACAAATAGTTTCAATTTTAATATAAAAAAAACAAGTTATTCACGGTGATTCGATAGCAAATGGACATATATTAAATAAAAATGATTTGAAAATAATAAATTATTTCCACATTTAGCTCTGTGACATTTTGACTTACGTTACGTAAGTACGTTAAACAAATGCATATTAAAACAACTACTTCCCGGGCAAATACCCACGCCAGACATTGAACTACATAATGTACACCTGCTGTTGCACATCAATAAAGCCAGCGAGGAAATGGACATATTTTAAAAACACGTCCAGGAAGCAAAAATAAGTTTATATGTCTGATTTTCATTTATAGCAGAGATAAAGTTAATAACTTGATTAACTTTTTTTAAAAAAAGAAAAACCTCCATCCTCTTTTTTAAATTTTGTTTTGTGGATTCTTCTACTTCGTTATACATTTTAATTATTGTTTCTCTTTTTTTTTGTTTTAAACAAAAATTGATCCAAATAAATGAAACAGTATGCGATGTTCTCTTGAGAGTATAAACGCGTATCAGTTTGTAATTTTCACGTGAAATAATATGAAAACCAATTTTAAACATCCCTACAAACACACACAAAATCAAAACACGGCTACATTATTTATTAACTCAACACACATCTGTCCGCTACATCATTTATTTTTTTTTTTTCAATTTTCAATTAACACGGCACAATGCGCCGAGGTGTTGGTTGGCGGGGGTGTGCCGGTAAAAAAAGGGCATAATTAAATTCAGTGCGGAATTGATACATAAATTTGAGCAGCGCGCGGAAAGTGGGTGGCGGTGTTGCTATTGATAACAGACAGCCGACAGACAGCCATGATTGATGGATCGTCCCAATTTTTAATGGTGAAAAATCAATAAACACATTTCCTCTCTATTCCCCACACACCCCTCCAATTCCCTCTTCTGCCTCGTCTTTCAGCCCGTGTATCACAAATTGAGTTTTCAATTTTCGGCGCGAGATAAGCAACCCATCACTCTTAATCATACACAACGGTATATAAAATTTAAGGTAAATACGATTGGTGGATGAATAAAGTGAAGGAGTGAATTCTTAAATGTGTATGTATTAGTAATAAAGCCAATTAACGGATATAAATTATTCATTTGATTTTGTAATTTTTATTATTTATTTTGTATTTTTATTTCTGTATATATAAATAAACATTACTATTATAATTAGCAATATTTTATATTCCTTTCTGCTAATTAATGAATTTCGAAGACCAGCGCCTTGACCGCTCACCCACCGCGGCTCCACTTATCCACTTACCGGAATTGATCTCGGGAGTTCAACGTTTCCTGTTTTATCGACAAGATGACGGGGCCCAAGTCCTCGTCGTTCGTGAAGTAGTTCCAATGCTCCGAGCCGTAGAAGTACTTTTCGTACGTCTCCTGTTCGACGCTGGTCAACTCGAATCCCTGGTTTTTCTCCCACTGCTCCTCTATCGTCGTCTTCTTCCGCGGCGAAGAACCGTCGTCGTCCTCGTCGTCTTCATACAAATCATTACATCCTGGAAAAAACAAGAGAAGGGAAAAATATGAAATGGACTTTCTACATCAAGTAAGTTTAGGTTTTTAATAACACTCAAAGAATGCTTTTTTCTTCTATTACAGTTGGATGGACCTCATCCAACTGTAATAGGAGTGGAAAGAGCCAAACATATACAATAATAACATTCAATATTATATAATAATATATATATATATATATATATATATATATATAAGAAATTTAATAAAACAAATTTTAAATTCTCTTGAAAATGGGCTAATAACCCGAAACTAGTGGAGAATTTACAGTTATTCAATCTAATTTGTGTTTTATTGGTTGATTTTTAATAATTTATTTATATTTATTTTATACAATAATATTTATTATAGTGCATTATGTTCAATTACGATGAATAAACCCCAATGCCTTAAAAGATTCACGAACAAGCGTTTGCACATGTATTCGATTTTATAACAAATATTTATTTATCATTCATTGTGGAATTATTTAAAAAAAAACTAATAATTAGCATAAATTATAATTCACATAGAAATACGAAAAGGTTGTTCTAATTGGTACACGAAAAAATCGGAATCAACAGATGCGAAGCAATTCCAAATCCGCCGTCATTCCATTTAACCCCCTTGATACGTGAAATCAAGTTTATTACGAAACGCAATTCCGAGTTAAAGTCTCCCTGAAAGGCCGTAAAAGCGGCGAAGACGGCGAGCGGGAAGGGCGTAATCCCATTTAAAAAATGCAGGAAGTGTGTCGAATGTATCCGCGCGGCGGCCGTGGCCCCTGGGGGGAGGTAATAAGTGCCTTCCGACTGTTTCCCCCCCGCTTTTCGAAGCTGAAAAGGGGACGCGCAGAGTGTTTACTTTTTCTTTTAAGAGCCATCACGTCAACACACGGTTTTTAATGGGCCGGAAAGTTTTCCGCTAAATACTTTATTCACTCTGAATCAACAAATCGTTTAAGTCGCTTTATGAGTGCCTCCTCATCCCTCCGCTGTTTTTTTTTCTCTCCACTGCTCGGGTTTTCGAAATTTAATAAAAGGGATTTAATTGAGTTGTTTGGATTCGACAGAAAGAACGATTTTTATGTTGAATCAGTGTTTTTATTTTACGAAAACAAAAAATATATTTAAATTAAATAAAAATGATTTTAAAATAATCTATAAATTTAGCTCTGTAACATTTTGACTGACGTTAAATAAGTAATTTAAACAAACACACATTAAAACAACTACTTCTCGGGAAAATACCCCGCCAGACAGCAGCAGGTGTACATTATGTAACACCTGCTACTGCATATCAATAACATTTTGCAAAATGTAATTTTATTGTATGAAATAAATATGAATAAATTATTAAAAATCAACTAATAAAACACAGATTAGATTGAATAACTTTAAATTCTCGACTAGTTTCGGGTTATTAGCTCATTTTCAAGAGAATTTAAAATTTGTTTTATTGGTTGATTTTTAATATTTTATTCATATTTATTTCATATAATATGAACTACCAATGTCTAAATATTGAAACCATTAATTGTAATTTTATTATTATTATTTAAGATTTTAACACTTTGAATATTAAAAGAATAATAAAATTATATTTTACTGAGTGAGTTTTTTTTGCCTGAAGAGTTTCACAAATTTATGAATATTATGCAATATCACTGTAACGTGAAGCAAAATAAAAAAAAAAATCTAAACGAAATTCCGTTCTTTTATTTTTAATAAACGAATCGTTCATTAAACGTTTGAATGATTCATGACGCTTTATGAAATTAAACCGCCCAATATTACACCTCCTGAAATCACGCTCGGCTAGAAACAAAAGGGGCGAATAAATCCGGGCCCTCGCTACATTATCAACGCGACAGAATCATTCGTTCGTTCGTTCGTTCTCATCCATACTTAAAATTCATTCGAGTGTGCATGCAAAGGTCCCGGCACGAATTTTTGCTTTATATTTAAATTAACGACCGGATTCCTCTCAGCCGTTCTTTCAGCACGTCCCCGGCTTTTCGGCGGAAAAAATTGCCGGGGGTTGGTGAGGAGGGCGAACGAACGGTACGTGACGCCCTCGTTTTAACATCGGATCGTCAGCGCGGGGTGTTGTTGCGAAACGTGAATGCAATCATAACGTAACGAGAAAAATATATATGCCGGCGCAATATTTCAGGATGATAATAATAACTCTGGGATCTCACTGTGTTTGTGCTTGGAATTGTTATAGGAACTAATTTAAAAAATAAAATTAAAGATAATTTAAAATGTAAAATGTAACTTAATTTATTTCAGTCCAGATGACAGAAAAAAATAGTGAAAAAAATTACAGTGTTCTTAATATATTCATTAATCTTCACATAATTTACACCAAACTCTAGAGATTAGGATAATATCAATTATTTGTAGTTGACAAACCCTTCAACCCCTATACGGCACTCTAAATTTTGGCTATTTTCGAGTGAACGACTAGATTTGACTCGATTTAGAAAAATATCTAAAAAAAAATTAAAAAAAACTGCCGCACAGGTAATTTAACTATATCAATCCTTTAAATAGATACTATAGAGTAAGATAATGCCATTTTTTGTGGTTGACAAACCTTCCAACCCCTCTACGGCATCCCAAACTTCGGTTATTTTCGAATGAAGGGCTACATTCGACTCGATTTAAAAAAAATCTAAATATCAAAAAAAAAAAAAACTGTTGCACTGCTAATTTAACTACATAAATTCCTTAAATAGACTCTATGAAGTAAGATAATATCAATTGTTTGTAGTTGACAAACCGTCCAACCACTCTACGCCACATAAAACATTGGCTATTTTCGATTGAAGGACCACATTGGACTCGATTTAGAAAAAAAAATCTAAAAAATTAAGAAAAACTGCCGTACAGCTAATTTACCTACATCAATTCCTTAAATAGACACTAGAGAGTAAGATAATGTCAATTATTTGTAGTTGACAAACTTTCCAACCCTTCTACGGTACATCAAACGTCGGCTATTTTCGAATGGATGGCCACATTGGACTCGATTTAGAAAAAAAATCTAAAAAAATAAAAAATACTGCTGCACAGCTAATTTAACTAGATAAATTCCTTAAATAGACTCTATAGAGTAAGATAATGTCAATTGTTTGTATTTGACAAACCTTCCAACCCCTCCACGGCACATTAAACGTCGGCTATTTTTTGAATGAAGGACCACATTGGACTTGATTTAGGAAAAAAAAATCTAAAAAATTAAAAAAAACTCCCGCACAGCTAATTTAATTACATCAATCCCTTAAATAGATACTAGAGAGTAAAATAATGCCAATTTTTTGTAGTTGACAAACCTTCCAACCGCTCCACGGCACCCCAAACTTCGGCTACATTCCCTTTGGAATAACCAAACACCAGTCCTTAACATTGCCATCGAGGTAGACCAGCAGTGCCGAGGTTGGAAGTTCCCTCATTCATTTAATTCCGCACTAAATTAGGCGATAGATGGCGCTTACTTCGTCTTTCATTTATTATGATTAGTTGCTGATATGATTATTGCCATATCTGGCCATTCATGATCCAGCATGGATCTTTTACTAGACTTGAGAGTTGGGCAGTATCCAAGTATATGCTCCACGGTTTCATCCTCGAAGCAGCACCCTCTCTGTCCTACCAGGATAGGATTAATTCGTTTTAAGTTTGCTTTGGACAGTTGCAGGTAACGCCTCAAATATTTGGTGGAAGCGCCGGGCTTCCCGTTGAAAATTGAAATAATTTGTTTCAGGAAATGATAAAAAATAATTAAATATGTTTTTGCAATACGATTTATATATTATCAATGTTATCTTTATTTTCCGAAACAACTGAAATAGAGAAAAATGTCGCAATTGCGCAGTTAAAGGAGCGAATTATATAGAAACATCCATGCTTTAACAGATATATAAAAAGATTATTATAAAAAAAATAAAACGATATCAATACGAATATCAATAAGTACAAAGTTTGACAGAGATACAAAATAAATAGCCAGAAACAGAAATAAATTTTCAAAATTTGGAAGATATAGAAAATTTTTTCTGGCTCTATTCACTCTGCTAACACTTTATTCTTTAATATGTAAACCTTCTTAGATCGGAGATACAAAGGTAAATTTAAAATAATAATTTGAAGAAAACAAAATTCTTCCATTTCCTAGAAATGAAAGAAAGGCTTAAATCTGATTGATAACCCGGACGAACTAACACCTACATGTATTGTAAATATTTATGATATATTTTTTATACTACTTTTATAGTCTGAATAAAGCTAATCAAATAAAAATCCTACAGTAGCTTAAGTTTGAATAATTTATGAATTATTTTCACATTCTTTTTATTTAATTTATAGAATACCTAACATTTATTATTTTAATAAAGAATACTCTATTTTCATAATCCCAACCACTAATTGAATAATCCCAAATCCAGTAATTAAATCCTGTGTAGAACATCGTGTTTCTACAATGTAAATGTCTTCTTTGTGGCGGAGCGATTTCGATAGAATCCGTTGTGAATAATTTAGTTTCGAAAATAGAGTGCGTTTACATGGTATTGGATGTCCGTTAATGGACCGAGCGTGGAAAATTCGATAGCTTTTCCCCCTAAACGTATAACCGGATCCCCTCTGGTGTAATTGGAAACCGATGCCTAGCAATTGAGATTTGTTTTATTTTTAAAAACTAAACCGTTCTATAAACACATTACCGACGGGATAAAATGAATCGAGAATATATGAATAACAATTCGGATTTTTGATGAAACGATTTTATTAAAAACAGCGACACCGCTTTCGTAAAGCGCTGCAGCGCTACAGTTCCCTGAACGCGCCCATTAATCCCAATATGTCCATTTAATAAAATATATCATATCAACTTTAATGAAGCAATTATTTAAGTCGTAAAAAAAACTATTATATATATATATATATAAAAAATGTATATATATAATTAATAAAAAGTGGTAAAACATAGCATTTTTTCATTGAATTTAAATTTGTGATGTTTGTTTTTTTTAAGTAAGCCCGCTGAAAGGTCATTAAATTTGCAATTACGGCGACGCTAAACCGACCGTGACACAATAATTCACTCCCAACCGAATTTATTCAAACTCGTAAAAATAAAAGCAAATTTGCACATAAATTCGGATCCGACATAAATATTCGCGCAACAAATCCCACGTAGCCATACATGCGAACTCTCATTTTTTTTTCTAAACGTAAATCCGGAATAATTAGAAAATATACAGCAATGGGTGTTGAATTTAATTTCAATGAAAATATATGTGATTTAAAACAGAATGATGTTTGTGATGCAATTTAATAAAAAAGGTTTATTTTTATTATTTTTACACTCGTGGATCAAAAAAATCGGGACACCGAAATGTATGACAGTTATTATTATTACGAATAACTCTTAAATTGACTCACACGTTTTTTTTATATTATTTTTGAAAGCACAAAATAATCAAAATTATAGGAAAAATTACTTCCTTTCTGTTTTTATTTTGCAAGAAGTGAAATATTATGTATAAAGTAAGAATTGGCAATTTTACGAAATTTTAAGTTTTACAAAATTGCCAATCATTACTTTATACATAATATTTTACTTCTTATAATATAAAAACAAAAAAAGAAGAAATGTTCTTAAGGTAATAGAATTTTTGTATTGAAAAAAATATGTAAAATATAGTAACTCACCATGATCCCGTAACTTGTGTCCATTCTCCTGTTCCCCGAGATGCGTGTCGTCCTCGTCCCCCTCGGGGAGGTCGTGGTCGGACTCGCTCTCGTCCCAGATGGTGTCGGTGGCGATCTTCTGGCGCGAGCACTCGATCCAGTAGCCCGGCGTCGGGATGAAATTGTGCGGAAACTCCTCGCAGAATTCATCTGGAACGCAAATGTTTGTCTATAGTTCGCAATTATGTTAAAGCGAATCCGGAAAACAAACACACCCGGCGACGAAATGGTGAATGCGCCGGGCGAACGCCCACTATCCGAAACGTGCGCGTACGAATAATGTTCGTTTTAATTTGCAATTTGTTTGTATGAGCGTGTGTGTTTAGGGGGATTAATTAATTAAGTTTTAATTTGGAAATATTTAGAGTTTGAATATTTGCGTATGCATAATTAAAAGAGTAAATATTGTCAGAAGGAATATTAATTGGATGTTTGGTATAATAACTGCGATGAAATTCTCTAAACCGTTGAATATTACAATGAAAACTTATTTGAGTCGATGTTATAAACTTCTACAAAAGAATAGAATTTCAAGTTAAGCATCCCCATTTTCTCATAAACAAAAAAAATACATTTAACTAAATTAAATAAAATTATTTGAAAATAATTATTTTTTTCAATATTGTTATAAAAAACAGTGTTTTAGTTGTTGCCTCTTTTCTGTTGTAATTGCAATTGTTTCATTATTAAGTTAAATTTAAAGTAAAATCAAAGTGAGACTATTTATCAATCACTTTTCAGTATGGCCGATAAACACAACTGAGGAGAAATAAAAAATGCATTTTTTGGACAAATATATGTATACAAACATTGAATATATTATTATATTCATACTTTCTGTGTTTGTATGTTCTGCATGCAAATTCCTGTATTCTATCAATCAAAGTTTCCCTTTCATTGCCGTACGCAAATTTATTTCGATCCGTTGGAAACTTTCTGTTGCTCGCTCTATATGTAAACAAATATCGGCGGAATGGCGGGGCCTCGGCCGTTTTCAATCCCCCATTACAGCACATTCATTATAGTGGATTTAATTAGGGAATTTAATAGGCGCCCAGGGGGGGGGGGCGGAGTATTAAAATCTATCGCCTGCGGCATTATTACTTATTAACCGCGAATTCCGGCGCAGCCGCAATGCCGGATTCCACCGGAAACCGGATACTGGCACGCGTAAATACACGTCCCGGCCGGGATATCGGTTCCGGAGATGGATGAAGTAGATAAGGAAGCTTTCGTGCTTGGTTCTTTGATTATGTGAAATGAATGAGTAAAGTGATGTTTCAATTATTGTAAAGGGATTGTTATTGAGTTATTTTTTCACGAAATTTGAATGCTACTAAATCTATATTATCTGAAAAAATATTAGATAACATAACATAATATATTTTCATAATATATTCCGAAAATAAAGACTATTAACCATAGGTCTTTCTGCCCTTATTTTCTTCTTTTTTAATATATTTTATGGTACTTGGGATTTAGATAGGAGTAGGGAGATGTAGTAAAGCTATTGACCATAGGCCTTTCTGCCCTTATTTTTTTATTTTTTATGTTTTATGATACTTGGAATTTAGGTAGGGATATATAGGTGTAATGAGACTATTAGCCATTGGCCTTTCTGTCCTTATTTTTTTATGTTATAATACTTGGGATTTAGGTAGGGGACGGGAGGTGTAGTGAGGCTCTTGATCTTTCTGTCCTTATTTTCTTCTTTTTTTATGACCGGTGAATTTTCAAAACCTACGCCTTTGCCATTCACTTCTAATTTTAAGTTATTTAAAAATGTTTTTATTTTTCTTGCAGAATTTACATAAAACTTTAAGGCAACAGTTGAAATGGGAATAGTTTAATCAACACCCACATGTAGGCTTTCAGTAAAATGAATATTTTTCAATTTACAAATGGGATAGAAAGTTCCGGATTAAAGCATCGGATAGAGGAATATCGTACCTATTCTTCACATAAAAAATCATTATTGTAAATTATTTGTGATCTTCACAAAAAAAATCATAAAATCGAAATATATTTTTTCAAAAATTCAAAAAAAAGTTTGAGAGTGCGCTGTTCAAAAACTATTTATTTGCTGAATGTGATTTTTTTACAGAATAAACTCCCATTTATTCTGAATATTCTGGTATAATTTCAAGTTATTTGTAGATTTTTATTTTTTTGTCCAAATTTACATGGAGCCTTATGAGAACCATTGAATTAAAACAAGTCTGATTGACAATAACAAGTAGAGTTTTTCTTTAACACATTGTTTTCAACTCGTAGGTGGAATAGAAAATTGCGGCTTAAAGCGTTGAATAGAAGAATGTTGCAGCTATGTTTCACATAAAAACTCACTATCCTAAATTGATTGTGATCGCTATAAAAAAATCACTAAATCGAAAAATATTTTTTCGAGAATTCACTAGTGCTCACTTTGAGCATCTGCTGCTCAGAAACTATTTATTCTCTGGTTTTAAAATTAACACAGGTTATTCTCTTGTTAATTCTGAATATTTTGGTATAATTTGAAGTTGATTGGAGATTTTCGGATTTTTAGTGAAATTTGCGATTTTCCATGCATATACCTTCAAAAATTTAAGATTTTCGATGAAAAATAAATTTGCTCGAAAATTTCTGAAAAAAAAAATTCACAACACCTTAAATGTAATTTAAATATTTTAAACTATTTATTTATCTAATTCAGGCTCATTTTAGTGGGAGTCAAAATCAAGACGAAATCTATAAAATTCAGCAAATCAAAACATTTTTTTTAATAACTGACGTTTTAATTTATTTAATACTATTTCTTCTTCCATTCGTTCTTAGCATTTTGTATAGTTTAGCTGGTGAATAAATAAACATGAAATTGTGTAGGAATCATAAATTCCTTGCGATTGGGATTTATGATTCCTACACAACTTCATGTTTATTTATTCACTCGTGAAATTAAATAAAATATTTACAATTAATTAATCTAAAATACATTTATTTTCTATCCATAAAAAAAAGAAAAGAAAAAAAGGGGAGAAAGCAATAAAAAGTAGTGACGAGATTAAAAATCCGCCCCATCTAATATTCACCGCAAAGCATAATTCCGCCGTTGTGTTTACACAATATACATAATTAAACCCCTTTTGTGAAATCGTGGGACTCGACGCACCTGAAACTGTAATTTAATACGCGCTGAGAAGAAAAGAGCGGGCCGTCGGGGGAATTCATCCCCGCGTATATACATTTTTTTTTCTTTCCGTCTCTCACGGACGTCGCGTCAGCGAGCGCGATAAACAAGTTTTTATTTTCGCGCGCCCTCCTCTTATTTCATCTCGCAGCGGCAGGAAGACTCTTATCTGGAGCTCCAAAGCTCGCGAGCGCACTTTCGTGTCACGCGGGCCCTCGAGATTGCCCTTTTATATATATGAGAGCACGCGGGCGAGGTTTTTTTTTTTTTTGTTTGTTTGATTGAACGCCGCGTAATATTTCTGACAGGCGTATCTGTACTGCAAATAAAAGGGCAATATTATGCTGTTTTATTTTTTTTCTCTCTCTATATGTTGTTGTGTGGATATTTTCGTTTGATTCTTACGAAAGTGAATTGGATGTTCTGGAATGAGTGTGTCTATATCGATTTTTTATCAAGAAAGGAATGGGACAAAAATATATTTCTTGCATCTTGGAGGCGTTCACTTCTTGATACATTTTCAATATTGATACAAAGAAAACACAAATCTTTTATACCTTTAATTCAAGTGTAAATAAATTGTATTTTCTCTTTCTAGTTTCAAAGTTTATTTTTAATATATTATAAATGTTCAATATATCCACCGTTCCTCAACGCTGGATAGGTCGCAGGGGAAATGAATACCTGGTTCTAGACTTCTGGCCCCCGAGATCCCCTGATCTCACCCCATGTAACTATTCCTTATGAGGTATCTTAAAGAAGCTCTTTACGTCCCGCTTCTACCAATAACTCTGAATGATCTACTGAACAATTAGGTTCTTCTTTATCCTAATATTAGTAAATTATTTGCTACTATCTCCAGACACTCCGGGAACCCATGTAACCTACAGTTTTATTAAATATGGGATAAAAATTTGATGAATGGATACTTTAGCGCAATAATCTGAATAAAAAATGAAATGCATTGTAGTGTTGAAAATGATAAAATACATTTTAAACCGATAAATTCGCGCCGGTTTCTATTTTTGCAAACAATCCCTTTATAGTCTCCAAAGCGATGAATTATTTACAATCCGCTGACAGTGATGTATGAAACGCACGACTCAATACTTAAAACCTTTCACATTCTTCCGTACCGAATATTTAAAAAAAACTACACACAACCATATAGATAACACAATAACACTAAATAATAAAAAAATAAATAAACGTGATGTGCGTAACAAATGATTTTCCACGCGAAAGACGCTTTGATATATTAGATCTTCCATCCAATTTCCCGGGCAGACAGACACAATATGCATGCACAACAACATCGCAGGTGTAAGAAACGCATTAGCGGATGGCAGCTGGATCAATTCCGGGGCCGGGGAATGAAGATTGATCTCCTCCTGGATGGCGCAGGTGTTCCCGCGGGGGACGTGTGCGGCCGTCGCCGGAGATCACGCGATGACATGGTGTACAGTCAGCTCACTGTAAGGTAGAACACCAAACGAGTAAATGTAGCTTGGTGTTCAAACTTAGAGTGAACTGACTACACACATCTTCCCTTTGTGATGTGCGTTGTTTTACGCTCCAGATTAAAGATGCTTTTTAATTTAGAATCTTTTTTTTTATTACAGAATGTTACAAATTAATACTAAAATTTAACTTGGAAATAAAAATTAAATTACTAAAATCAATTAATATAATTAAGGGATGTCCGATGCCACTTGGATAACAGTTCGTCATTAATTTACTTGTAAACAACAACCTATAATTTAAAATTAATACAATTAAGCGTCAATTAAAACACTATAAACTTTTCTTCTGGCAATGAAATTATCTTTAATGTTGATGCTTTTGAAATAATTCTTATTTATAATCGGAGAAAACTAAAGTGCAACGAATAATCATAAAATGTGCGATTTTCTCCTTTTATACAAAAAAAAACTGACCCGAAGCATTATTACAATACATTTCACTTATACCTCCGAAGGGAGGTAATGTATTATATTAAAACTAGGCATAAATTAGTAAAGGTCACATTTACTTTAACTTCTTCGAATAAAATAATAAGTTTCTTAAAGTTCAATCTATGAAAAATAAGTGTTGCACTTTGGTTTCCTCTGATTGTAGCATTTGAAGAAGCATTATAAGGAATCCCTAATTGTATTTTTATATATAATAATAATAATAAGACTTTATTGCCCAACAGGAAATATACATCCCAATTACAAGACAATATACATAAATACATAGCCGTGTGTGTGTATATATATGGTATATATACATCATAAGGGCGATCGGACAGAAGGCAAGCGACCAAAAAAGGCAAGAATTAAATTTCTCTCAAACTTTTATTACTTCTTGCTGTGGTTACATCCATATTATTTATCAATTTATATTGTAAATATTTTTATTTTGTTTGTTTCATAAAATTCAAAATATAAAATTCAAACAATCTAATTTTCAATATTCGACGAAATTTACCTCGTTTGAATAAATATTTACAATTCCTGTAATTCAATTTGACTGCAATAGCAAAATGTAAATATTTATTCAGGATTTTTGTTATATTTAATAAAATTACAATGTGAATAAAAAAGGTGAACAAACAAATTCCGCTCCCAGGCAAATAATATATTTATTTATTTCCAATAGTGATGGCTGTTCAAAAAATACTAATTAAAGTAATAATTTGTAGCAATATTTTCATGTTTATATTGAAGGCAGAGTAGAAAATATCCCATTTTTTAATTTGAGCAACAACTGTAGAAATTGTGTGTAAATTTGACAAAAAAATAAAAATCTTCGAATTCTATCAACATATTCAGATTTAATGAAACGTTCAGCCACCATTCATCTAGCGCCGCCTTTAATTTATTATAACATATTCAGAATCTATGGGAGAATAAAATGTGTTATTTTTATTTTAGGATTTTTTTTGCAATCAATAGTAGTTAAAGTCATAGGTAATAGTTAATAATAGTCATGCTAAATAATAATAAATTGTTATTTTGTGGAACTAATCGAACTATATTTCAGGAATTATATTAAATAAAAACTAATGTATTATACCTAATGTAAATTTTACAATAAAGATTTTATAAAAGATTTATGAGTTGAAACCAAAGGAACTTTCTTATTAATTTCGTTCCTAATCTAGAAACACTCACTCTCACTTTTATTAAATGAATTGATGTTTGAATATTTTCCTGGAAAAGTTTAATGATTAGCGTTAAATAAATACATAATGAAAAATATTTAAAGAAATATTTATATCTAGAGTATATTAAATGGACTTACCGTTAATAAACAACATTACATTTTTTTGTTAATTTGTTAAGAGAGATTTGTGTTGGATCGCCTAAACAGGAAATATAGCCGATGATGATTATATAATATTGATTTATTATTATTTAGCATGACTAATATTTTTATTATTTTTTTTTTTAATAACATTTCTCATTTTGTTTGACGAAAAGCTTTACAAACAATAGCAACCCCCCAAAATAAAACACTAGTCTTTTTTATCCTTTGCTCGAGCCGTTCTTTTTTTTCTACATATATTTATCAGCATGTCCGGCATTCACATTGATATGGGCGGTCTGGACAATAATAATAAAAAAAGACAGGTCCCCACCTTTTTTGCGTACGGGATCGTTGGCGCCGGGAGATAAAAGCCCACATCCTTCCACCGGTTTTCCTTTTTATTGCGACAACATTGGGGAACTGCACACACACACACACATACAATAGGCAAAGCACAAATACACAACACACATAATCGCTTATTTCTCTTATTTCGCAATTCGAATATCTGTCATTGTCAGCGGAGTTTATTTTTTGTTCTATTCGGGTTTTGCATGAGGGTGTAATAAGTAAATAAATAAAGCAAGGAAGGGGGGAGAGTTTGTAAATGAATGATTTATTTGTTTATTAACAATAGTATTGGCGTATTTAAATTTGAAAAAATGATTAAAATCTTAAGTGTACGGTAATAACTTAAATAGTAGCCCGGCGCATTCACCATTTTTGCTACTAATTATTTACAGAAATAATATTTTTTTTAATTTATCCGCTCATTGGATATCGTTTGAGTGTATTATTTTTTATACAATTTTGCTTATTAACAATTACGTTGACTAAATTAAAGTTGAGAAAGGGATTAGAATGTTATAGATATATAATTTAAGCAATATCCCGGCGCATTCACCATTCTTTTACTTCAAATTATTTACTGAAATAACATTTTTATTCAGACAATAAGATTACAAAATTTAAAATAACAATATGCACAGTTGTGTTAGTAGTCTGTCAAGGGCTACCGACCATAGGTCTTTCAGAAATAATATATATATAACATCTTTATTTCTGCCGAAGACAAATTTATATACAATAAATTAACAATATAATTCTTATACTATGTTATACGTTGTCCTTAGAAAACGGCCTTTCTGCCTTTCAGAAATAATATTTTCTCATTTAATGAATAATTATAGTGATGAAGCGAGAAAACATTCCATTCCTCTTTTGATGATATATTAAAATTTACAATCTCGTGAACTCCAACTTGTTTACTTCATAATAAAAATTCAAAAAACCTAAAACAGCGGCATATTGCATTCGCAGAAACGAGGGAGTCGTACGACAAAGGACTCGCTTCTTTCATAACTTTGTATTATTTATTCGCACGCCCTAGTTGAACATTTTTTTATTAGCCAACTTTAATCTAGAAAGAATTCGAAAAAAAAAATATATGTGTATATGGAAAATTATTCGCGGTAATTAACTGAACTAGAACGAATGAATGAACGACGGGCAACGCGAAATATTTATCTCTCTTCCGTGCGTTTCGAGGGGGGGAAATATGTCGGGCGTGCGGACTGAAAGAATTTTTAATAAAGACGCAAATGAAACGCGCCCGCAATTTTCAGATAGCAAAAAAAAAATATTGTTGTCGTTATTATTATCTGCGTCGATACACAATTTTCATTTCCCGTCGGTGAAATGAAGCAAAAATGAAAAGGGAAAAAAAGAATGTCGTGATTTTTAGATTTTCTCATAAATTCAAATTTTTGTATAAAAAATATCTATATTTACAAAATATAGAGTAAGGATATATTTAAATTAAATTAAACAAAATTAATTCAATTTAAATCAAAGGTAAAACAAATTGAAAGGAAACGAATTAAATTAAATTATTTAAATTGTCACCCTGTATAATGACAATTTAATTAATTTAATTCAATTCGTTTCCTTTTAATTTTTTAACTTTGATTTAAATTGAATTGGTTTTGTTTAATTTAATTTAAATTGATTTAATTTGGCTGAGTATAGTTGATTTAATTTAATTTAATATCTTCAAATTATGTAAGGCATAGCTGTACTCGCGAGGGATAGATCCCGAAACACGTGTCTGCGGATGGTCTTACATTAAGTAACGTTCTTTTTCTGTTTATTGCATAAACATTTTTCTCGGATCAAAAATTTGTTGCACGATGCAATATTTTATTGATATGCAACAGCAGGTCTACATTATGTAATTCAATATCCGGCGGGGTATTTGCCCGGGAAGTAGTTGTTTTAATGTGCATTTGTTTAAAGTACATACGTAACGTAAGTCAAAATGTCACAGGCGTAAATGAGGAGATAGTTATTTTAAAATCATTTCTTATTTAATCGTGCTTTATTATTATTATTTATTTTCTTAGATTTGGTTGAATAAATTAACATTGGATATTTTTCTTTTCCTTTTCACAGGGCTTTGCTCAATAAAATCATTTTCTGTATATCATAAACAAAACCCGCCGCCGTCTGGCAGAATTAATTATCGCAACTATCTCTGTTTGTAATCACCGCCGAAAAGTTGAGCGCCGGGGGCTCGGTCGCGCTCGATTTAGTGCTGCGAGGAGGGTCGGGCGTTCCGTTCCGGGCGTGAATTATGCAACTCCTCACGAGTCATTACCCCATTTATCTTGATTATCCGAGACCCTTTGTTCATTCCAGAAATACACAGAGACGAACGGGGACCGCAAGCGGCACGCGTGTGCGAGTGCATGATCGATACATCAATGTCGTAATTAACATGAAAATTGGGTCAATTCCAAACAATGCTAAGATGAATAAAGCGACCGCACGTCGAGTCTGTGTCAATAAGATTAATCGGTTAATAATTGGAAATTGGTGAACCGTGGCGCGTTCGAGTAATGACGTGAAATTTGTATAACAAAAAATCGAGCCAAGTTAAAAAATTAATAATATGAAGGAGTAGATAAAGCTAAATTCATGCATGAAGATCATCTTCTAAATACCCCCACTTTTTTAATAGTTTTTAAGACATCTGCTTTGTTATATGCTGAAAATACCTTTTAACTTTGTACAAACAAATTTGATTAACCCCACTTTCACTTCGTTTTTACTTACTTCTAGATATAATAAAACACTTTTTTAACTTTGTTTGTATAACAGAATTTTATATTTAGTGACTATAGTTTCAACAATTTACACTTGTAAACGGTGTTCATGAATACGTTGAATATCTAGAAGTAAGTAAAAACAAAGTGAAGGTTAAAAAAATTGGAGTTAATAAAAAAAGTTTTAAGAATGCGTTGAAATAAGTAAAACTAAACTAAAAGTAGGGTAATGGATTGCCAGGAAACTATTCGGGCGTTTTCAATGCAGTTTTATGAATTTATTTACTTATTCATTCGGCCGACAAATATCTAGCGCATCTCTCGAGCACCCTAGCCTCGGGTATTCCACGCGCAATCTCTTTCCATAGATGCGATCTTTTTTACAAGCTGATGGGATTCTCTCCAATCTGCCACTTTTATCCATGATTGCCCCCATATGCGTCGCTCTGCATCGCGGAATTTGGGAAATTATTTATTACTATTTGAATATTATTAAATTATATAGGCTTACATGACTAGTGTAATTAGCAGTTTTTATTTCCGGGTTATTGGGCCGTGTTGGAATTTTATCCATTCGAATATACCTGTACTCACACTGTACAACTATATTTAGTTTAATTTATACATATATATTTCTCTGTAATTAGGCTCTGCTTCTTGAGAAATAAATTATTATTATTATTAATAGACCACAGCACAATATCCTGAAATATAATAATTCTATGTAATTATTATTATTTAATTTATATAAAAAGAAGTGGAAAATAATTAATAATTTATTTCCTCTTCAGCTACCGTAACATTTTGTCTGTTATTGTTATTATTTATTTTAATAGAAACGGCAGGGATCAAGAAATTTCTAAAAACATTTTTTATATATGTGTATTTATTAAACCGTATTATTAGTAATATTCCCAAAACGAATTCCGATTTATATAGTGTGTCGTTGATTAAGTGAGATTAGGTTAATATCGGTTTTATTGGAAGTTGAGCGGCCGTAAAGCGAAAAATCAAGCGGACCGCCGAAATATTAATAGCCGATTGTGAAGGAGATACCGTAATATGGCCTTTCGTCGTAAATCCGAATGGCAAACTTGGTCCCCATTAAAGCGCTATGATATATCTCCCTGGGCGCTTATAAATTCCGGATTGCCTGCGTAAAAGGCCGGCGACACTTAAAATATTATTAGTTCCGGGTGAAGTTTTCTCATAAAGTGTATGTTATTGGATGGAGAGGTTTATGGCGGTTGTAAATGAATTCAGATTATTCTTTCGGTTATTTCTGAATTTAATTATTTATTAAATATCAAAATTAATTTAGTTGTTGCACATAACCGTATTTTATATTAGATTTCATGAGATTCTAGTAGATTGAAAATTGTATTATTTTTTGTTGTCAATGAAATCGAGGGTGAATACAGAGATAAATTCATAAATTGGAGTAATGCTACAAAGCGCCATAAATTACCTAATCTCTAAGTAGCATCGTTAATGAATGCTATAGGGTCTAACTTGGATAGTTTGTATCATTTTATGCCATGACATTAAGGTCAGGACTGCTGGAAGGCCAAGAAAGAATGTTGAGTTCATCCGTTTCGCGCATTGTTGTATCACGGCAATATTTTTTTAATCAGTAACTCACGAATTTTGGAACTTGTAGAGATACCACGCATCATTTTGTTCAATAAACGCAGCGATTCACCCAATACGATAAGAAAGCAACTACCGATTCTGCATTGTTTTCACAGCTTGCTTGTCTTATTTTCTTTCATATTTAACAGTTACTTTATACCGTTCCAATATTTAGTTGCCGCACAAAATGAAAATTTTTCTTATTAATTAGAGATTATTGAATAGAAAAGAATAATAAAATGATTATCGTGTAATCTAAACTAGTCACGATTAATAAAAAAATCCAAGTGGTATAAAAAAGTAATTTTGTTTTCTTTATAGACTATATTGAAAATGTACCACCAAGTTAACGCCGACAAAATTAAAGAATTAATCATTTTGTTTTTTTGTGTTGCTGCTTGGCCCTAATTATTGTTAATTAACTAATTATATAGAATTAACCCCTACACCACCATTATGGTAGATGGGGATTTTAGATTATATATATATATATATAATATAAAAACAAAAATAAAAAAATTTTCAAATACCTGAATTATACATGAATTCGATTTTATCCAAATATATAGTTATTAGTGCTTGTGTATATTAAAAAAAGACTACATACAAAACACTTTTATAATAGTGTTTTATTTATATCAAAACTGATAGTGAACGCCTCCAATTTAAGAAATCTTTGTCCGCTGCGGTAGCGCGCATTTTAAGCCTCATTAATCATGGTTTCCTAGTTAGATTCTAGAATTGCTGTGCTCGTTGTATGAATGCCGTGATTGTTCCCCCAAATTGGAAATATAAATTTACAAAAGTTAGTGGATTAGAAAATATACCAATTTCCCATGTGTAAGTAGAAGTACAAACAAATATTTTTGTTGTATTCTCAATTATCTCAATCTTTTAATTTGTTGTTGTTGAGGACTTACCGGAACAGGCCTGGGGCGGCAGGGGGAATATGAGCGTGGTCGAGGACTTTCTCCTGGCGACCGCGCACCCCAGGGACTGCGGCTTGAACGACCTGAGCTGCTGCATGAAGTCGGAGCACTCCATGAGGGCGACGTCAGCGAAGTGCAGGTCGCACAGGATCTGATTCTTGAAGCGGCGGGCTCGCTTCTGATTGGGACCGGTCAGGTTCAGACCGCACGAGTTGCACCGGAGACATTCCTCGTGGTAGTGATTGTTGTCGTACAATGGCGAAGGTTCTGAAATAAAAATCGAAACAGAAATAAAATTATTTATTACTGTTCTCAACAATTAATAAAAAAAATCATATCAATATAAAAAATAGTATTGATTCAATGTATTGTAGAAATTTTTATTTTAATTTACCGACAATCGGCTATCGGCCAACAGCCTTTCTGCCAAAAACAACCATTTTTAATTTTCAAGAAATTCAATACCCGATTAAAAGAAAAAAATGTAAGACAGCAATCACTATCTATTTAAAGAAAAATTATATATAAACGCAATCAATGAATAACTTTCCATAACTCAACAAGTTAAACACTCCAGTTTATTCCCATTGAATGGTCTCTAATTGACGATTCAGCGAAGACTCCCGGTTTTTCCCTCCTTTCTCTCATTTATTCATATATTTTTTTTATTTCCCGTTGAAATCGAATCAATCGGTGTTTGTGCTCGTCGTGTTTTATGAGCGAGCAAACCGTGAGCGAGGGGATTTTATCGCCGGACAGAGATGTAAATTCGGGGCGCATACATGAATAATTGAGGACCTTTCCAGCGGAATTCGAGCGGGCGGACGAAATTGTCCCCGCCGCGTCGCGAGGGGGGCATTCGAATGCGGCACCACGCGCCCCGGTTAATTCCTGTGCTTGTACTTCTCACCGCCGGCATCGTCGTCGCCGCGTTCGGGATAAACTAAATTCTATTAAATCACTATGAATACTAATCATTTCTGCACACCTTTCGCTAAACTACCCGGCGCGAACACATCCAGCGGTGTGTGCATATTTAGGCGGGGTTAGTGAATGTCGGTTAATGTCGCCCGTGGGGTTGATTTTAATGGAAGTTTTAGTATGTGAAAAGAGGGATAAGTTAAATCAGAATATAATAAACTCAATTTCAATGTCGATCTTTTCGATATATTGTGTTACTGCAAAACTAAATATATGACAATTTTATTAATGATACATATTCAGTTACTGTTCCCCATTCATTGAAAATTATCAATCTATTGTTACTTAATGACTTTTTTTTAATTTCCCATTTAGAAATATTCGATTAATAATATTACTCGATTTTGCCCAACACTAATATAAATATAATTTATTATTGCCCGGCGCATCCACCATATGTTTACCCATTAATATACAGTAAAGTCTGGAATTATCGCAATAAATTAAATCTTTTTGAAAAAAAACATCTCAAACGGTCCAATTTTTATCTTATATGAAACATATCTTACTGTAAATATCACTTAAGGATCGTCTTTTGTTTTTTGGGATATGACGTCAGTGATTTTTTGCTAATTATTAGAGTCGCCCCTTAATGAGCGTGAATATCTGTTGAATTATAAAGGAGATCGTTGTGTAGAGGATTATGTGAATGCCGGATTTTTGTGAGGGATCAGAGGGAGGAACGTTTGCTGGCTTGAATGGCATGAAGTACAAGATGAGAGGAGTATGACTTAATCCAAACAATGACTATAAGATGGCATGTAATCTTAAATATTTTCGATTTATTTTGGCTTGAGTGGTACATTAATTAATTTCACAGTTTTTACATATTAAATTAAATGACTTTTCCAATTTGTCCGTATGATGCAGTGAAAATAGAAAAAAGATAAATACGCTCATTATCCACACTTTTGCTGTTGGAATAAAATAAGGAAAAAATAAAACACTTTTTTTTAATTTTATATAACTTGTTAACAAGTTAAAAAAGTGATTTATTTAATAAACTCAAAATGTATAACCAAGTGAAAGCCTTAACAATTAACAAATTGAGGAAAAAGTAATTAAATTAATCAATAAAAATTCGATCACTCCCATTTTTCAAAGTTTGTCAGGAATGTACTATATAGATTTTTCTTTCTAAGTTTTTTTTTAAACATTTACGAAAAAAATGACTGCGATATTTCCATACTACTGTGCATCAACGAATAAACATTTGGTGAATGCGCCGGGCAATCCCTCTGTCCTCACCTTGTGATACCTGGATGAACTCTGATCGCGGGCTAGCGGCACTGAAGAATACGTGTTTGATTTAGACAGTTTTCCTATTCATATTATAATTTGTGTGGCTTTGAAAAATGGAAGTGATCTGATTTAATTGATCATTTTCAATATTTCTTCTATATAAAATTTTAAAAAGAAAAGGCTGAATAGTAATAAAAAGCTGAGTAGAAGTAGTTTAATTTTTAAACTAATTTAGTTAAAGCTATATTTTATTACTAGTTATTAGTTAATAGATATATATATATACAAACGTCTTTAGATAAGCTTATGCATATATTTATATTTACTTAACAAGAATAAATACTGTGTTATTCTCTCCAGGTTTTCGACCTGCGGTCTTTCAGTCCTAATTAATAGATTTTCGTGCTTTTTGATAAACCGAATCAGTTCACATTCATTTTAGTCGACGAATAGCAATTTTGTAAAAACTTATTAATTATTTTCATTGAATTGCAATTAGTGGTGTCTACCTTATAGAATCAATTTGTTGATGATGTCACTTAAAAAATAAATAATATATACACACACTTTGTGTGATTAATTATTTTTCTTAATTGTTTATTTATTTAACTTCATTTTTTAACATGTTCACTTCACGTAACTATATTTTCTACTTAATAAGCCCCTCCAACATTATTCTTTCATAATTTTCACACCGCGAATTTAAATTTTCAACTATTCACCCTCCAACCCGTTTCCACATCGAAACATTTCTGTAAATATATCTGTGTGTATGTCGTTGTTGCGCATGTGTGGCAAAAATGTATTTAATTAATGGAGTGCATTATGTTGTAGATATTCATGTCGCGGGGGGCACTAATTAAACGATAAACTCTAATATACGAGCCGCGGCGTGTTTGCCGCTGAGCCGGCCAATTAACATATCTATTGTGCCTAATGGGAAAAAAGGGTGAATTCAGTCGGGCACAAAACGGGCCGCGCTCACGCAACGGTCGCGCTATTCATTACGTTTTTTTCGTTAATTGGCGCTTCGTTTGGTGCCGCGCGGGCGGACGAATTAAATTCGGAATTAGTCTTTTTTCGGGGTTGTGCGCGGATCGTCGCGTAATGAAAATGATTAAATGATTTTCAAAAAAAAGGTTTAGTTGAATTTATTGCAGTGATGTTAATTAAATTATTTTTTTGTAATTAAATTACACTGCAGTCGAAAATTACTGGAACGCCGAAAATAATTGTCAAACAGTTTCAACTAAACGTTTTTTTTTTATATATATAAGCCATATATATTTTAATAGAAAAATATTTAATTTTCTATTAATTTGTAGATTGACCAAAATCGTCAATAACTTTAATAAGTTATGTATAACGCTGGTTTTAGTAATATTAACCTAGTTATTCTAAAAGTAAACTAAAGTTATTTGTAAATTATAAATAATAAATAAAAAAAAAACGAAAAACAATTTACATAAATAAGTTATTTTTGCGTAAATTGTGTTCCATTTTGTATTTATTATTTGTAATTTACTTTTAGTTTACTTTTATATTAATGTATATTTTACAAATGTAATTGAACTTCTGTAAATAAATTAATAAATATATAAATTAAACATTAAGAGTATCGTGAAGGAGTTGGAGGATGTGATCGACACAAGCAATTGACATTATCTTACTATCGGAATCTTACTACCTGCGATCGGTATAATCATATTGGGCCTGAAATATTGTTTTATTTTTTTATATAATTGGAGTCATATGTATCGACCCTGCTAAACATAACACAAATTAATTTGGGAAACTACATATTCTAACAAAATAAAACAAATCGATAGCCCATAAGAGACTACTAACACAATTGTACATTTTGTTATTATACATTTTGTAATTTTTTGTTATATTGACTGAATAAAGATGTTTATAAAAAAGACCACCATAAGGGGCCTTTAAATGTATTTAATTACACCGATTGCTTAATTAAGCGATGAGATAATGTGATGAGTTCACAAAGAATACAGCTATATTTTTTTATGAAATAAATAATAACTTATTATATTATGTTCTACGAAGTAAGGGGGATTAATAGATTTTAATATTGCGCTGTTGAATCGAGAATTTACGAAATTTCTAAGCACCCTTAACAAAGCAGGTAAACGTTAAAAATTTTCCGGTTTACATAGGGGCCAGACCTCAACAACTTAACAACAACAGCAAAAATTAATAGTGTAACGTTTTGGTGGATAAGATAATTATAGTGCCACGATAACAATATATGAGCGCTCCGTAATTTCCCGCCGTATAAAACACGTCGACAGCGCGTCCATAATTCAACATGACAGCCCCTTGCGAATAATCGATAACTAAATTTGTTTACCTGTTGTAATTTTTACATTATCGAAACATATTCCACTCACAATGCCGCGTGAGGCCATTCCAAACATCCAGAAAAAAATACAATAATGGCTGAGCTGATAAGAGAGTTTACAACCGCAATACATTTAATAGTAGAGTAAATATGTGTGTTGTTTTAAATGTTTCTTATGCATTCATATGTCCTTGTCTTGTAATCGTCTACTTACTAGTCATGATCGTTAACGTTATCTATTTGAAGAAATTAAATGAGAAAAAAATAGGAAAATTTTATTTTAGAGAAATATTTGTTATTATCTGTTGTTTGTAGGAATCAGTAAAAATAGTTTGAAGATGATTTAACACGAATCTGTCGCTAACTGTTCAAGGGATATGTTTAGTTTCTGAAAGAGCAGGTTTTGTTTCATATCCTGACGAAATTTCTTGAAGATTTCTGGAAAATTATATTTTTTATGATTTTTCAAAATTCCAATATTTGAGAAAACCAACAATAAATCGTCATTTTTGCATAAAATTGAAAATAACTCAAAATCTGTGGAGAGGGTATTTTTAGTTTTTTACATATTCGGAAAGAGCAGGCTTTGTTTTATATTCTGACAAAGTTTCATGAAGATTTCCGGAAAATTATATTTTTTATGATTTTTTCAATTTCCAATATTTGAGGAAATCCACAAAAATTCGTAATTTTTGCATAAAATTGAAAATAACTCAAAATCTGTGGAGGAGGTATTTTTAGGTTTTTACATATTCTGAAAGAGCAGACTTTGTTTCATATCCTGACGAAGTTTCATGAAGATTTCCTGAAAATTATATTTTTTATGATTTTTCAAATTTCAAATATTTGAGAAAACCAACGAAAATGCTTCATTTTTGCATAAAAATGAAAATAACTCAAAATCTGTCGATGGGGTATTTTTAGTTTTTTACCTATTCTGAAAGAGCAGACTTTGTTTCATATCCTGACGAAGTTTTATGAAGATTTGCGAAAAATTATATTTTTTATGATTTTTTAAATTTCCAATATTTGAGGAAACCCACAAAAATTCGTAATTTTTGCATAAAATTGAAAATAACTCAAAACCTGTGGAGGGGGTATTTTCAGTTTTTTAAATATTCTGAAAGAGCAGGCTTTGTTTCATATCCTGTCAAAATTTGAAGAAGATACCCTGAAAATTATATTTTTTATGATTTTTCAAATTTCGAATATTAGAGAAAACCAACGAAAATTCGTCATTTATGCATAAAATTGAAAATAACTCAAAATCTGTGGAGGGGTATTTTTAGTTCTTTACATATTCGGAAAGAGCAGGCTTTGTTTCATATTCTGACGAAGTTTCATGAAGATTTCCAGAAAATTATATTTTTTATGATTTTTCAAATTTCCAATATTTGAGAAAACCCACAAAAATTCGTCATTTTTGTATGTTTCCCCAAGTGCTAAGTGAGAAATTAATTTGAGATATTTTATTAATTTAACCCTGTATATATTTTAATTATATTTTTATAATTAATCGGAGTCGATTTATCTTCCTTTGAAAAACCGCAGTCGCATAAACAGGAGAACGAACGGCCAAATAATAAATATTTACAGTGGAAATTTCAGCATCGCGCACGCCAGAACGTTTAATCATCGTCCGATTTTATAACGCCGCGTTTTCCCGGAATCGATCCGATAAAGACGGGAATTGCCACACACACACACACACTTCGAACGTCTCAATGCCAATGACATTCGCGGCGCATTGTTCCCGGGGGACAAAAAAAAACACACACAATGATATCGAACGCTTGTCACAATGAGTGCTTGTCATGAAAGAATTTTATCGATTGATAATTGATTTATTCGAAAAAGATAAAGAAAAAAAAGAAAAGAAATGTAATTCAATATTAACAGAATTTCAGGATGAATATATATTCGGAAATGTTCTTTGTATTCGGGAGGAAGTCCACAATAAAAGAAACAAATTCATTTAATAATTAGGATGTATTTTAATTAAGACACCTGGTTGTTTGGTCATTTCACTATTATTATATTTAAGTTCCGACTAGTTTCTACGAGTGGTCAGCTTTAATTCAATGATTTAAAATCTCTGTTAGGCTCGCATCCTTTGAAAAAAAAATCAACAATATAAAACAAACAATAACTGCCCAGACTCAATTATCTCAAAATTAATTAACAAATTTAAAATATCCCAAATCCGTAAATATATTTTTCTTTAAGGACACGCCGATAAAAAAATTCAATCTAACTTTTTTTTATAGACGGGGTCTCCAGTTATAGTCTCTTCTGCTCTGGCACTAAGGATCATTTATGGAACCAGGATATAGCTAGTGAAAATGGTAAGTTTTTTCCTATATATTTCGATTTCTACTTCTGAGTGTCGTTTATGGAACCAAGCTGATGAAAAAAGTTTGTTTTCCCAATTCTGTTCTCTACTCAAATATTGTGGCCAACCCTTGAAGTTTTCAAGAGTTACCTTACAACCCACGAGATTAAACCACAAGACAACAGAATTATTTGAAATATATTTTTTAAATGTATTAAATAGTACGCCTGATGAATCCGCGGAGTTGTAAGAGATTTCTGCAGTATCAACTAATTAACGGTGATTTATCAGTAGTACTCACTTCTTTTTAATAACTTTGGCAAAAAATCCTCAATATTGAATTTAATCCTGCGACACAAAACACTCTAATTTTCTTTTCCGCTTTATATTCTCGTTTATTGTCAGTTGCAAAATTACAATTCAAAACAAGAGAAACGCACTGAATGAAAACCCGCACTCGACTAAGCACCGATAAAAATGTTATCGTGTGCGCGTTTTTTTTTTTTCTGTGCCACAGCGGAAGTGATAACGCCCGAACGTGGACACTCGTGTAAATACCTGATCGCAAACAAACAGAAAATTACTCATTGTGAGGAATAATTATTTTAAATAGAATTTGAATAAGTGTGAAATGGGTTTAAATTTTTAAAATAAAAATGGAATTTTATAGATGATCCTCTTTACAATTTGCCAGATTGCTCTCTGGATTCTGGTGGATCATTTCTCCGGATTTATACCCCAATTTTCGCAGGGGTTGGAGGCTATTCATTGTGGCACGACTACCTATTTGCACTTTTCGGATTACCAAAATTAATGAGTTTCACGAGAAACGAGTAAAAATTATCCTTTGTCGCGAAACGGACCGTCTATTAATGATTTTGTTAATATGAAATCCAATTTGCAACAAAAAAAATTTTAAAAATCCGATCCCGAGAGTGGTTTCCATCCCATTACGTCGACACATCCACAACCAGCACATGTGTACACAAACCAAAGCCGGATAATAGAAAAGTGATCGAACGGAATAACTCGCTCGGTCGGAGTTAATTAAGTAAACCCCGAAAAGCCGGCGTTGCCGACCCGCGAGGAAATCTGGGGCAATTACCAATTACCACCACACGTCAAACCGGCGGGGGTGGCTGGTGAGAGAGGGTGGGAATCTGCGGCTGCGAAGAAACTTTTCTTTTCCCCCGCACACTAATGAAATTATCACCCGTTTCGAGCGCGCAGTGCGGGGTTGGGGGGAAAGAATCAGAAAGTGAACGTGAATAACACACGCTGCTGCTGGGTGGAAAGTTCGCGCAAAGTTTTTTGCCCCGCCGTGTGAAAAGAAAGTTGAGTACGAGAGAGAAAGAGAGAAAAATGAGGGGGAGTAAGGTAGAGAATATATTACGGTGGAAATTGGTGGGATTTTTTTGTGCGGGGGTTAATAGACGTTGAGTTTGCGGAAAGATTGAGCTTTTCTTGTGGAATCGGGGATTAAGTAATAAAAATGAATGGAAGTAATAATGGGAAAGTATTTTAATAAAGAAAGTTGTGAAGTTTGTTTATTATAGAAACTCTCGATTAATTTGGTTCATTTGGAAAAAAGAGAATCTTAAAGTAATGCTCTCTACAAAAACCAAAACATCTAAAATTCTGAATAGTCGTGAATTGTCATCAATAATTCTAGTCAATTCATCAGTGTCTGTAAGTTCTTTCAGAATATGTAAGAAACTAAACATACCCACAAATATTGAGTTATTTTGAATTTTGGGCAAACACGACGAATTTCCGTGGGTTTTCAAAAGTATTGTAATTTCGAAAAATCATAAAAAAATATAATTTTTAGGGAATCCTCATGAAACTTCATCAGGATATAAAACAAAGCCTGCTCTTTCAGAATATGTAAAAATCTGAAAATACCCCTTCCACAGATTTTGAGTTATTTTCAATTTTAGGCAAAATGGACGAATTTCTATGCGTTTTCATAAATATTGGAATTTCGAAAAATCATAAAAAATATAATTTTCAGGGAATATTCATGAAACTTCGTCAGGTTATGAAACAAAGCCTGCTCTTTCATAATATGTAAAAAAATGAAAATACCCCCTCCACAGATTTTGAGTTATTTTCAATTTATGCAAAAACAATGAATTTCTGAGAGTTTTCAAAAATATTGGAATTTCGAAAAATCATAAAAAAATATAATTTTCAGGGAATCTCCATGAAACTTCTTTAGGATATGAAACAAAGCCTGCTCTTTCAGAATATGTAAAAAACTGAGAATACCCCTTCCACAGATTTTGAGTTATTTTCAATTTTAGGTAAAAAACGACGAATTTCCGTGGGTTTTCATAAATATTGGAATTTAGAAAAAATATAAAAAATATAATTTTCAGGGAATTTTCTTGAAACTTCGTCAGGATATGAAAAAAAGCCTGCTCTTTCAAAATATGTAAAAAACTGAAAATACCCCCTCCACAGATTTTGAGATATTTTCAATTTTAGGCAATAACGACGAATTTCTGAGTGTATTCATAAATATTGGAATTTTGAAAAATTATAAAAAATATAATTTTCAGGGAATCTTCTTGAAACTTCGTCAGAATATAAAAAAAAGCCTGTTCTTTCAGAATATGTAAAAAACTGAAAATACCCCTTCCTCAGATTTTGAATTATTTTCAATTTTAGGCAAAAACGATGAATTTTTGTGGGTTTTCAAAAATACTGGAATTTCGAAAAATCATAAAAAATATAATTTTTAGGGTATCTTCATGAAACTTTGTCAGGATATTAGGGTTCGAAGTACAGGAGTAGTCCCTTGGTAGGGTTACACTAGAGTTATTAGCATGTTAGTATCATTTGTTATTATAAATAGAATATTTGCCCGCTAAATAGTTGTTTTAATATGCATTTGTTTAACGTACTTACGTAATGTAAGTCAAAAGTCACAGAGCTAAATGAGGAAATATTTTTTTAGTTATTTTCAAATAATTTTTATTTAATTTATTATTGTTATTATTTAGTTTAAGAAAAAAAAAACGTATTTATTTTATGTTTAAATATACATATTGTATATTTGAGGTAAAAAGAGGATTTTTTAAATAATAAAATTATGGGAACTTTGTTGTTTTTTTCTTTAATAAGAAAAAACAAACAAAATCTTGTAATTTTATTAATATTCAATTTAAACATTGTAATAACTTCATATTTTCTTCATTGTTATTTTTTCACAAGAAGCTTAAATTCTCATTACGTTTTTATATAGCAGAAATAAGATACGGTTTAAACAGAGTGTAATTTATTATTCCGTGCCAGTTTTCCTCCTCGTAGTGTATACACAAACTTCATTAAAACAAACATCCCGTTTTAATAAAGAATGTTTAACGAAAATTAATTTCTTTTTTCGTAAAGAAAATTTTAACAATGTATACATAACATATTATGTATTGTAGAAATTCATGAGATTTTTATTAAAAATTATAATAGTGAAACGAATAACCAATTGTCTTAATTAAAATACATCCTTATTATGCCTAATTGCTTTCTCATTTAACCAGTGGTGAAACATTTTTGTATTAATTTTAATTAAATATCCTGAATTGATACAAAAATGTTTCACTTGTTTATAAATAAGTGAAAGACACCAAGTGGTATGTGGCTTTTAAATATTTATGGAGTCGGTACGTTCGTTGCACCCTATAGAAAATGGTTTGGTTTTAAAAACGATACATTACTTTATTTTTCGCTCAATCATCTTGATATTATTTCTTTAACCCTTTAGCTACGTGTAAAACTATATGCGTCCGTAGTGCCAATCGCAAATATTTGCGAAAAAATAAATGTTACTCTAAAATGAATGTAACAATAATTTAAATATTGCGTGCCTTATTATATTCCTCAATGACAACTAAACTTTCTTCGACATTGCTTTAAAACGCCAAATTGTCTATTAATGATGTAGTTGAAAATAAAATACTTTTAAAAGTGAAGTAAGGAATTTCATTATACAACACTTCACATTACTCAACTTAAGTTATTCAGTAGAATTGTCTATTGATGACCGTCGGAAAATGAGGCTAACCAGGTAGGTAACTTATTGTCGACTGCATTACTTAAAGGGTTAATTATTTTGTATATTTATTTTGTTTATAAATTAATTAATTTATGCAATTTATATAATCTGAGATGAAGTAAATATTTTTTGTTTGTATATCGTAGTTTATTTTTATTGGTTCGTTTCATTTCGTCTTTGTTATTGTTGCGATTTGAATACCAAGGATACGATCCATATCTTTCTTCCGGTCAACTGTTGCGTTTTCTCCCTTTGTTTGTGGAAACCGCGCGCGCGACCGGTTTCGGGGGGATTTTCCGCGATTTTCCCCAACCGGACCACCACACCACACCAGACCAGACCGGTCTCTCGTGTCCGTATCGATTGACCCTCCCGCGAAAACAAAACACACAATCTCCCAAGATGGGTGTGGATTAACCTAACTTTCATCCTCTTTTTTATTCCGCTCTGCCCTCGCGGCGCGAATTGTTTTTCCTAGTTTCAGTGATTTACCCATTATTGTTCCTCCTCCTCCTCCTGGTTGGCAACAGTTGCTCGCTGGCACGGGACCAAACAGCGGCGGCGGCACTTGATTTCACACTGGCTCGCATTTACGCACACTTTACTCTGTCCTTAACCCGAGCACTGCTTTTTTATTGTTTGTCTGTTTAAACGTATTGGGGGTTTTTGAATTGCTGTGGGTTGTTTTTCGTTAGTTTTTTTGGGAGACAGATCCACGTGCTGCGGACGCCGCGGAACCACTGAGCCAGTGAGGAGGCAGCGTCGCGACGCCGTCGACCCCACCCCCGATCGATTACCAACCCTGTTATCACAAATATTACTAGGATATACCTCCCACCCACACGTCGGCAACCGCACACGTTTCGCCTATTTGTTTACATAATTGTTTATTTATTTCAAACGCTTAAGAAAGTTTACAAAATTAATGTTTCTTATTATAAACAAATCGAAACAAAAATCCCTCTTAAAGATATTTACCACTATTAATTAATTTTGTTACACGGCTCGGATTTAGATAATAAATTCTTTTATTTTCAAGTAATAACAAATATTTTAAATGTACACTCATTTTAAAAATAATATGTCGAATTTTCCGCCAAAATTGACTTTCCCTCCCCTTAGATAATATTCGAATTATGATTAAATTTATTGAAATAAAATTATGGAACACACAGTTTCCATTCACATAATGTTCCATCAGGAGTGTTGCACAAATGATATTATTTCTTCGGAATAAATTAGAAAAAAAATCAGAAAGTCTTCCGAAGCTATTAAAAAGTACGAGGGATACTCTTTTTTTTCAGAAATATTAATTTCTGATTTATGGAAGCAATTTGAACTGATGAGATATTTTTACATGGAGTCTTATGGGAACGGTTTAAATGAACCGCGCCGATCGAAGCTTTTAAATATAGTGTTGATTAAAGTAACATAACTTTCTTCACAGAAGATATAGAATATTGCGATTTAAAGTAATGGATTCAGCAAAGAATTGTTTATAATTCGTTTAAAAATTATTATAATAGGTGTTTTGTAATTGTCCACAAAAATACGCAACTTTAGATATTTTTTCGCTTATTTTTTTTAAAAGTTCACTTTACACACCTGCTGTACTAAAACTATATGTTTAAAGTTATTAAAACTTACACAGCAGACGCTTCCATTTATTTGAAATATATTGGTGTAATTTTAAGTAAATCCGTGATTTTCGGATTTTTGTCCAAAATCCACATTTTTGAAAATATTTCAATTTCGAAGAATTTTTTCCTTTCTAAAAAAAAATCTGAAAAAATTCTCAGATACTCTTAAATAGTATAAAAAAATCTAGGACATTTAATTTTCTTTAAAAAAAAAAAAAATTTATTGTTAATCAAGGCAATTTAAATTAATCAGTCCCATTGTTGAAGCGAGACGCGCCGATCGCCACTTTTAACCGCGGCGTTGATTAAGTTAGAATAACTTCGCAGATACGATAGAATCTTAGAACTTAAAGATTTGGATTAAGGAAGGTTTTTTCTACATTTTACCTTAAAATCATTAATATAGGGATTTATAGATTGCCTACAAAATATCACAAATTTGGACAATTTTTACGCTCATTTTTTGAAGACCTAATTTATATATTATTTGATCTATATTGTTTAAATTATTATAATCGATACTCCCATTCATTAGGAACTTTTGGTATAGTTTGAATTTATTCCGCGAGTTTCGCATTTTTCATCAAAATCCACTTTTTTCTAGAAAATATTCAATTTTCGTTGATTTTTTTTTTCTTTCGAAAAAATCTCAAAAAATTCTCAAATACTCTTAAAGATTTTAAAAACAGTACAAGACATTTATTTTGTCAGAAAATTCTATCTTCTGGTTCATTAAGGCCAATTAAATTGACAAAATCCCATTTATATGGAGCCTTATGGTAACGGTTTAAGCGAGATGCGCCTATAATCGTCTACGACGTTCATTAAAATAAGATAACTTTATTTATAGATGACGTGGAAAGCCGGAACTTGAATAATAATAATCAGAAAGGATTTATCTATATTCTATATAAAAACTCATTAAAATGGGAGTTTTGTACTTGTCTACAAAAAAATCCCAAATTTGGACAAAATTTTCGCTCACTTTTCAAAGGCTCAGTTTACCCTCCTGCTGCATAAAAACTATTAGTTTAATATTGATACAATTTATACAGCTGATGTCCCCTTTCATTAGGAACATTTTGGTATAATTTGAAGTTAATCCGTGAGATTCGGATTTTTCATCAAAATCCACCTTTTTCCAAGGGGTACCCCTTACAAATTATTAAAATTTCGTTGATTTTTTTTTTTTCTAAAAAAAGTTCTCAAATACTCTTGAAGATATTTAAAAAAAATCTGTTCCTTCTCATTAAGGCCATTTGAGATGATTCCTAATTATATGGAGCCCGCTAATAAAACTCATAAAGCCACGAGATTTAAAAGTTCATTAAATTTGCAAATTTATAAACTGTATAATAAAATTCCTCAGACCTACAGGGATTTAAGTAAATATAAGGCTTCAATTCTCAGAGTATCATTTTATTGTTTTTCCCATATAATGATGAATCTTGTTCGATCTTTTTTTATTCTCTTAAATTATATTTACTTTTGTGAAATAAAGCAATTATTATTAAAAAAATAATAAAACAATAACCCGAAACCAGTCAAACAATTATTAATTTTATTGGTAGATTTTTAATAATTTATTTATATTCATTATTATATGACGCGTTTATTCTTAAAATAAATTAAACTTTTATAATGTTATTTCTGTCCTTTTCTAAAGAAAAACTGGTACAAACCAAAAGAAAACAGAAATACGAAATCGACAATTCGTGTTATTTCACAAAACACTCTCCCTTATTATTTCTCCACTTCCTCTACTCCGCCGCTTAATGTATAATTGAACTCCGCATTCGAAAGGCGGACAAAGAAGTAGGCGAAAAAAAAGGGGGGGATTGGAGGGCGAGGTGGAGAGTTCGGTTCAGGTGCTACGCGTTTTAGTTTTAAATTGGATTGTCTTTAATTCCGCCGTTTCCCTTCCGCCCAGCCGCCAGGAATATTCCAAATTGAAAAATAATATTGCCGCCGCTCTCGTTCGACGTGCCCCACAAAAGACCACTTCGATCGCCCAATGAAAGTATATCTATATGTATAAATGAGTGGCGGTGGATTGGAAGTCGGGCGCTAATTTTAATTAGGGGCGCAAAACTAAAGCGCTCGGCAGAAGTGGGTTTTGTGTATTTTTTTAAAGGATACGATTTTTAATTGAATCGAATTTCATAAGTGGCTTAAAATCTTTTAAATAAATATACATTTTCTATGCGAAAGCTATCTCCTCATTGGTTTGTCGGGGTCCGCAGCACGTTTTTCTATCTCCCAAAAATTGAAACGATAATAACATACAATTTCAAAAATACGCAAATTTTATAACTTTGAATTCTCGCCTAGTCTTATGTAATATATTATTTGACTTACCGGTTTGAGTACTGGAATCGAAGAAGGTGCTCGAAGTCTCGACCGTCATGGAAGCAATAGTCCCGTCGGTGATCTGCGCGCAGGAATCCCTCCTACCCCTATACCTGGAAGTATCATCGCTCTGCGAACTCTGCCTCCTGAAATTCCTGCAACGGATCATCTCCTCGGTGGTTGATTGTCTGCGGAAGCCCCTCGCGATTAAGATCTCCTCGGTGGTAGACTGCCGCCTGATCATCGGCCGGTGCGTTTCGCCTTGATTGGGAATGGGACGGGCGCAGGGGCTGGGGTCCCTGGAGGAGCAGCTGGAGGAATCGGGGGAGCGGTGGCCGGGGCCCCGACCGGCGATGCTCGTGGATTGTCTGCGGAGGCGTCTGCTGTGGCGCATCGGGGAAATGTCGCGCTCGCCGGAACGGTCGGGGGAGAGGTGGGTGCGGGAGTCGCGACGGCTGCGGGAGGCGGAATCGGGGCTTAGGGAGTCTCGCCGGGATTTGCGTCCGGTGTCGTCCACGTCGGGACTGAGAGCTGTTGGTTGGGAGCCGCGCCGGCCCCAGCCTCCCGGTGGTAAGCAGCTTTCGTCGTAAGCGGTGTTTTGGCGTTGCAAGCGGGAGTTGCGGCGTTCGGGACTGGCGTGAGGGCGCGAGTCCCGTCTTCCTAGTCGTCCGCATTGAGTGGTTGAATCTCTTCTGGTTGCGATTAGAGGGTGTGTTGGGGTGGTTGCTTGAACGGTTGGGGAAGTTGCCGGAGGGGTGACACTCGACATAATTATGGTGGGTGGAGGAAGGGCTTGAGTTCCCATATCAGTAGATGTTGTTGGAAGGTGCGTGGGGATTTGAATGATTGGGGCTGAATCGGAAGCGGTTGAAGATGTTGAAGGTCTCTGATCCTGCCGGTAGTAAGAAGCATCGTTGATTGATCTAGAATCTCTGCGTTTTTTATGAGCGCCAACAATTTTAGGCGGCGGAGGAGTGATCAGAGTAGTGGAATCCCTACGCCCGCTTCTTCCACTCTCCCCAGAACCCCTTCGCGAAGTTGCACGGGAATGACTTATGGAATCTCTACGCCCGCTCCTACTTGATTCACCAGAACCTCTTCTTGGGGGCGAAGAAGGTGTTATTATAGTGGTTGTATTAGATTCTCTTCTTTGCCATAATTTAGCGACTTCAGTGCGGAAATCAGAAAGAGCGTTATGTTGGGATTCACGTCTAGATCTTGTACCGATGCTTTTTATCCCAGAATCAGCACTCGATTCCCGGCGTTTCCTGTGATGGCTCACTGTACCGGTTCCATCCGTTGTAGCTTGTCTTCCCCATGGCAAACTCCTAGCTAAATCCGCCAAAGTCTCCCTGCGACTCAGCGGGACTTTCCTTCTGGTTTTTGTGGAACCACCACCGCTCCATTCCCTCAAAATGTCCGTCAACTGCGCCAGGGAACTCCTCCTCCTCCTCGGCGGCCCAGTCGTGGGTGGGGAGGTCTCCTGAGTTTCCGTCGGCGGGGAAATGCTCGAAATTTGCGCCGCGGAATCCCTCCTTCCTCCGAGCCTCTGCTTGATGGTGCTCTCCTCCACCTGCTCCCTGACCAAATCGTCCCAGCCATTCCCGCCTTGCCACACCAGCCCGACCTGATGCGACAGTATCGGCAGATTGCACACGAAACAGATCGCAGTCATCGTCCTAAAAAAAGAAAAACCCAAAATCACCAAAAGCGAAACAATTTTTCAAAAAAATAAAAAATAAAGAAATTTATGTGCGCGCTAGTTGATGTTTGCGTGCAAGAAAGTAACGACAACCAACAACGAAACAACGAAAGACTCAAAAAATGTTGATTATATATACACATAATACAATAAATTTGCTGTTGATTTAAAAAAAATATGTCGATTATATAAACACCCAAACGGCAAACGAAACCCAATTCAGACAATCAACCCACACGAACTAGATTTAATCTGCTGCTTGGGTAATATATACATCTGCTCTGTGTGCAATGTGCATGCCTTTTAAAAAAAATGAAGAAGTAGAGTTTTGGAAGCGATTTTTTTTGTTTTGTTATGTTCTTAATTATTTTTTTGGTTATTTTTTATAAAATCCTGTAGAGTTCAATCAGCAACCTTTGAGCGTGCATACGAGCTAGTGCGGACCTGTAGTGGCGAAGGCGCGGCGACGGTATCTGCGCCATGGCTCATCCTGCTGGTTCTTCCCCGCTTCCGCTCGCTCCGGCGATCGCCTCCTCCACTCACTCGCCCCTCTGTCCAACATCAAACACCAAAAACATAAACATTAATACACATCTGCGGGAGGTTATGATTCAATGTGTTCTTACTGATTGAGTTTTTTTTTTTTGAGAAAGAGAGAATAATAAATTTGAAGATTATGGACTTTTTGGTGTCATGAAAGAGAGATATTTTTATGAGGAGCGATTAATTACATTTGATGGTACTTTTTTGTTCCTTTAATATTAATGATTTTAGTACCTAAAAAAAGGTACATTTTAAATTATTATTTATAAAATTTACTTATTTCTTAATACTTATACTCCAGATATATGAAATACTTTATACATTTTTCTTCACTGAAGCAATGTCGATGTACACTTTTCTTCAGTGAAGATATCCATATTAACGACACTTGTAAACTTTATCCTGTATATTTTTTTTATTTTCACTTGCGAGTGCAGTTCCGGAAGTTCAGCTTGCCATTATCAAACATGAATTGAAAAACTTCACTAATTCCCGTACTAATAGTAATGGATTAATCCGATATTGCGTATTAATTCTTAAATTACGACAAAATTTATTAAATGGTCAACATAATCCCGGATTATATTGAAAACAATCCGCGGATCCACCACTAATATTTGTGATTAATGAATCCTAAACTGATTTAATGATTAACCTGCCAATAATAGTAAGGCCATTAATAATGGCAAGCTGAAAATGGTAAAGCTGCAGTCACAAGTGAAAATAAAATATTTTACAAAACAGTATTAACAAGTGTTTTCATTAGTATAAATCTCAATTCTCCTTTTCTCGCAATCATATCCATCTGATATCTCGGTAAAGAAGGTGCATAGATTTTAATAGGACTTAGAAGAGAGAATCATAATAATTTTAAAGATAACGCAAGCGCCATCTATTTTCTAATTTATTACAAAAGAGAGTTAATGCTGTTCTCCCTGAGAGAGAGATATCTACAGATTTGTATTAATGATTTAAACTAACATTTCTGTCTTACTAGCAAAAGATTTAGTACTGGTGTTGATTAAGTTAAACGAAATGTGAATATAGATAATGAATATGAAGAGAATTTTGGAATGCGAAACACATGGAATGAATTATTCATCGTCTTAGATTGAATATGAATATACATGAGCGAAAGTTTGCATATGCAAAGTAACAAAAAAGTTCTGAAGGGGCAGACTGTTTGAAATGTAATCGAATAATTAATATTCTTACATAAAATAATAAATATAAAAATAATCATTAAATAATGATTTAAACACATTTCACTAAATATTAAGTGAGATGTTAATTCTAAAGTTATAATAATAATGTTAGAATGGTTCAAATATAATATCAAAAATAATTATGCGAAGGAAAATCATATATCTTTAAGTTAATTTACTTCATAAATCTTTCACGGATTAAGTTACAAATTAGTTCAACTTTTATTTTACTTCGCCGTAAAAATCTGATTCGACGAGAAAATAATTGTAAAAATAGAGATATTACAATAATTTCTCGACTTTAAATTAATTTTTAAATTACGGATCACTAAGGCTTCTACTTCATTATACATTATGTAGCATTAAAATAAAACATTTCGTTTCGCAGAACAGAATTTTTATTTTTTAGTGAATACAGTTTCAACAATACTAATTATAATTACTTTAAAATTCTTTTTATTTAATTTATTTTTTAATAACTGAGACCTTATTTATTTATTATTATTAATTATGAATCTGTCGTAGATTTACTTTAAAACTCTTTACTCTGAAATTTCTTAAAATAAAATAATTTATTAAAATTAATATATAATATACTTTCTTTTAAAATTCACGCAACGTTTATTTGTGAAAATATTATCCAACATGTAAATTTAATAGTTTATTGAATTGAATTAAAACACAAGATTTTTAGGTTTCACAATATCTATTATTAAATTTTGTAGAGCCTTAATAAATTATATATAAGTATATAATTTTGAATTATTATTAAAAAACTTGTGTTTTAATTGAATACATTTGAAACGGAGTTTTATATAATAACAGCCACTACCATAGAATTATTAATAATTTATTGATGACACCATAAAGTCCCAAAATTGAAGCAAGAAAGCGTAACAAAGCAAAACTAACAATTTTACATTAAGAAGTAAATTAATTTGTGAAAACCTCCTTAAGATGTAGGATGTATTTTTTTTTTCTGGGATTTTTTACTAAACACATTTCTGTTGGAATATAAGAATATAAGCTCTATATCCAAATAGTGGGTTGCACAGATATTCTAATAAATACTCGTTGTAAAGATAAAAAAATAAAAAAAAGTTTATGTTAATCTACCCATTGAACAGCTATATAAAAAAATAACATGGAAATTTGCTTTTGCGATTACAAAAAAAAATAACATTTATTATATTATATAGGGGAGCGTTGGCAAAATCGTAGGGGTTAAAAATATCGCACCACCCGCAAATTTCGCTTAATAATAATTTTTCAGCAAGTTAATGGATTATTGAAACAATCTAAGCCGAAATATTGATATAAAGTTGTATACAAGAGGGGTGATAAAAATAGATAACAAAATTGTAAAATTTAAGTGCTGTTGTAATTTCGGTTGTCATATTAATGGTAAATATTATTGTATTAAACATAACCCTACATGTCATGCTAATTGTGATAAGTGTAAAATTAGCTTAAAATACACTCTGAAAGAAAACTATTTCCAAATATCAACCAGTTCGCAAAATCGTACTTCGGTAAGTTCTAAAAATCGTACCAGTACGATTTAGCCAACTAATTATTCTTAAAAATATTTTAAACCATGGCGAAAAGAAAATACTGAGGAGAATATGACAAAAGCTATTGAAGTTTCCAAAAATAAAATACATGGCTTTGTAAACTCATTTTACTACCGTTTAAACTAAATGTAGTAAAATAATTAGTTTAAGGGTAAACAAAAAAATTGGTAGAGTAGTGAATTTTTTTGTTGCACGAGTGCGTTAGCGTTATTTGTAAAATGAAGCGTTTAACGCCTCTCTTAGGCAAACAAATTCTACCAGGCTGTAGAAAAATCAGATACCAGGGACAACCGTTTCTGTTTAAATATAATTGAAGTCTCCACAACCAACATTAAGAAAAATTGTGTTAATTATTTAAAAATTAGGCGGAAAGACCTCCAGTCGATAGCCGTTACTCTTAAGAATATATATTTGTTTAAAATGTATTGTATATTAAATTGAATATGTATGTATTCTTTTGGAATAAATATGTATTTAAAAATTAAAATTAAGCTGTATTTATTATGTTCATAAGATAATTGATAGTGTACACATGTTTATTTTTTAATGCCATTATATGAAACTACTAAGCTAAACTCTCAGAAAGGCTTATCCAAAATGTGCAGTATAGGTTAAAAGTTAAGTGGTACGATTTTGCTAACTCCCCCCTATATAAAAAAATAGGGCATTCATTTTATAAAATAGGCGAATTATTTAATTGCTATTTTTTACTAAATATAATTGCAGAAAAACGGTAAAGGCGCATTAATTTTTGTTTAAATAATACAGCGTAAATCGTGAAATAATTTTGACAAATACAACTATTTAGCGAAACAGTTGTAGCAAGCAATAAAATATAATCAAAAAATCAATTATTGAATCTTAAAGGCATTCATTTCGTGTTAATTTCGATATTAAGAAATAAAGAAAACACTTTTACTTTTTACATCACTTTAAAGTGGTATACAAGTAAACTAAAAAGTGCTTCATTTATAAAAATTATGTCTTAATTGATTTCCTGAATCGGCACATATTTCTTTTAATTTTTTTATATATCACTTTAAAGTTGTATAAAAAGGTAAAAGTGTTTTATTTGAGATTCAATTCAGTGTTCGTAAATTGGAATTCACTATATTTCAAATATATTTCCAGCCGTTAAATATATATTAATTGATTTCCTCATTCGGGAAATATATTTTTTTCAATTTTTGTAGAAATTGTTAAAGTATTATAAAATGTATAAGTGTTGTATTTATTTCTTAATTAAAAATCAACCATCTTTCCCCTTGTTTTCATTTTTTTTAGAAGAAAATAATAAATAAATTGGTCGAGAATTTCTTTTTTATTCAATTATATTATAATAATACCCAAATATAAAATCTCACGCCCGGCGCATTCACCATTAATGCACCAGCCTGTTATTCTAAATTTATACTGTATCTAGAACGTGCGTACCCGGCGCATTCATCATTAATACTCCAACCGGTTATTCTAAATTTATATTGCATCTAGAAGGCGCGTACCCGGCGCATTCACCATTAATATACCAATATGGTATTATAAATTTAAATTGAATCTACAATGCTTGTTCCCGGCGCATTCACCATTAATGTACTAGCCTGTTGAAGATTTATATTGCATCTATAATTTTTTAAGTGAAATATTTCATATTATCAATTTTCCAAATAGAAGTCCTTCAGGTATTTATCGCCTGTCGTAATTTAATTTTCCATTACATTTGTTTTTTTATATATATTTTGTATTTTAATTTTAATAAAAAAAAAACAATCATAAATTAAGAAATACATTTAGTAAAAATAACAAAACGTAAGAAAAGTATAGATTTTTTTATATCTATATTTTTCCTTATTTTTACTAAATGCATTTCTGAATTGATGATTGTTTTTTTTTTTAATTTTAAGTAGTGTTAAACACTAAGACTTCGAAATATATTCAGTATAAAATAAACTAAAATATTGGAGAAAAGAAAGTTTTTTTATTAAAATTAAGAATCATCTTCACAACCAGCGCATACTTTTTATTTAATTTTTTGTATACAGGGTGTGCCATTAACAAAACAATAAAAAACACAAATGTTTGTGTCATATCTCCGAAAATTAATAACGCCTGTACCCGGCGCATTCACCATAAAATAAATTAAATTATTAATAATAATTGTTTATTATTTTATTAGAATCTAGCTAAATTATAAATATTTCGCCGTATATTGAATAAATAAAATTAGGGTGAAACCAAGTTCCTTTTTTAATTTCTAAATCCGTGTAAAATTGTCTACTACTCAGTCCTTTGCCGTTCTTTTCTATATGTATTATTATGACATATAGAAAATATATATTGATTTAGAGAAATTGACATATTTTACTTTTTTGAAAATATCTAGTTACCCTTGATTTTTTTTAAATATTGAAAGTGTCGTTTTATTCATCTCATAAAACTACACTTCTTTCCCCATTTAATTGATTTTCTTTATCTTATAGTTTCCGATATTCGCATAGAGAATTTCGAAAAAAAAAAACTCACCCTGTATATTTGAATTTTTGTTTTTAGTTATTTGGCTGTTATGCCTTAATTATTTATTATTATAAGTGATAAATGAAAACTTAAAGAGAAAGGCATTTTTTAAAAGTTTTTTTTTATTTTATGGAATTGCGATTATTACGTTTTGTTTTTTGTTTTTTTCTTCTGGTAAATGATTACTTACACGTTACCAATATTTCTCGTAGAGAATCGCCCTTGACGGCGAGTTTAAATCAAGTGACCGTAGCAGTGTCAAACAGGTGGTTTTCCGTTTGGAGCGCGTGGGCCGCGAAAGGGTGCCATCATTGCCCCCGGAGGGTTCCTAGCTGGCGGTGCCTCCCGCCATCCCGACGCACTTTCCCGGAGCACACTCTTCGAAAAATTTCAATACACCGAACCCCGGCTGGAGCCTGATAGCGGAAACGGCCCGAGAGAGCTTTCCAACTTGGGCAGAGCACTGTAAGCTGTAAGCGTTCGCGCTGTACTGGGTTAGTCTGGGGGCCGACAGGCAGCGTTCCGCTCCCGGCGCGCGCCAGCGCCGGCCACTTATCGATCCCCTCCTCCTCCCGGGACACCCCGCGCGCCTCGCTCTCCGCCTCGTGCTCCTTCAACTATCCCCCCTTTTTCCCTCCCCTATATCTAAGGATTGTTTTTTTTTCTCTTTTCGAGGGGGGCAGGGGAGGAAATTTCGTAAGGATTTAGGTTAGATGTCTGTTTTAAGGTTGTGTGTGTTTTGTAGTGGAGGCTCGGCGGTGGACTGCCTGTTGCGCTTCAGGTGCGCGGGGTGGGCACCCTCTTCGCGAGGGTGGCGCGGAAAATTGGGACGGCCCTTTTTAGGTCCGCTGACATGCGTGTGCAACTCGTCATACCTGCGATTTTGCCTACGTTAATTTTATGCCGGGAATTCCTCCTGGGATGCCCTTATCGCGGGGCAACCCAGCTCACTTGATTTTAACCTAATTAAACGACACACTTTATATAATAATAAGTTATCAATTAACTTTTCTTTTTCAATCATCACTGAAAGGAACTTTTTTCGACTGATTTAAGCTATTTACATAATTAAATAGGAAAATAATTTTTGTGTAATATACTATACATTTTAAATTCTCTTGAAAATCGACTAACCCGAAAACTAGTCGAGAATTTAAAATTATTCAATCTAATCTGTGTTTTATTGGTTAATTTTTTAATGTTTTATTCATATTTATTTCATACAGTATGAACTACCAATGTCCAAATATTAAAACCATTAATTATATGAATTTTTATTATGATCTTGTAAATTAATCCTGCATAAATACGTTGAATTTTAATTAAACAATAAACTTATATTATATTGAAAATCTTTATTTCTGTAATACTCAGAAATAAAGATTATATAATTTTATAACACATATAAATACAATCATTTATACATTGTTAGACCTCAGAAAATGGCTATCTGCCTAACTTATATTAAATATCAATATTTAGTCTTTCAATGTCTATTGTAATCTCGTTACAATTGTTTTTCCACGCTGTGGCTTCTTAAGGTGAAGAAATGGAAAGAAATAAAGAAAAAAAAGCTGGTTATTTAAATGCTACGTGCATAATACAATACTTTATATAAGTCAGAATTACGGAAGTGAAATAAAATCCAAGTATTTTCAATTTTGAAATTTTGAGCTTGTTAGCCCCTTATGTTATCAGAGTAGGCTAAGGTGATTTCCCTCCTATTAACCCCTTTTTGTATCCTTCTAATTAAAAAAATCGCCTCTTCTAAGCATGACTATTTTTTCATTCTGACAGATCTTTAATGTGTATAGTCTGGTTTTATCCTATTGTATGCTTAACTTGACAAAATTATATTTCCGCTTCCTAAAGCGAAGTAAATTCTTACTGCCGTACTGGTTGCTGCTTGCTTGTAGGACAAGTTTAGGGGGGTGGTATATTTAGCAGTGTTTCTAAGACCTAGTAGGCAGAACAATAGATCTTACAGGTCGCAGTTCACATGAGGCTAACTTACGTCTCACTAGCCCCGTATAACCTGTAAGACCTAGTAGGGGTAGGCCCCTGTGATTAGCAGTTTCGCCGCCCTTTGTATTCTCCTAAGTGTAGCTTTATTGTTCAAGGCAGTTCACCATACCCCCTAGAGCATAATAGACCTTACAACTGCTGTGTAGATCCAGTAAATAGTACTCGGGTTCATGCCCCATTTTCTACTTAGGGATTTCTTTTCTACTACTATTCTATAAGGGAAATTTATTTATATATTTACGACGCGACCTTAGTCATCAAAGAGTACTATACTCTGGCGGTAAGAAAAATGAAAAAAAAAATATATGTATATATAACCCGTGGGTGTCTATAGAAACAAACAGAATTTTCCAGCCTACTTCGCTTTTACGCGATTTACGATTATATTTATAAGGATTATGTATATATTTACCTCGACACCCAATACGGGTAAAAGAGGATACGATTAAGAAAGAAAGATGTATATATTTATTATATTACAAATGCTGCTGAGATTGTTATAATACAAAATAACGTGCACGTTATACTTAAAATTTCCCTTCGAAAATAAATCTGATTATCAGGTAAGGTATCCTCCCTTTCACTACTATTTGTTTTCTATATGACACATTCATTTTATTGTTTTATTATTATTATTATTATTATTATTAAATAATCCAATGCAGCAAATCAATACTATTACAAATTAGAAAAATATGTCTAACATTCCTTATCTACTTTCCTAATTTATTATTTATAATAATAAATATTGATATGCAACAGCAGGTGTACATTATGTTCGGTGTTGGTATTTGCCCGGGCAGTAGTTGCTTTAATGTGCATTTGTTTAACGTAAATCAAAAGTCACAGTGCTAAATATGAGAATAATTTATTAATTATTTATCATTTTTATTTAAATTTAAAAAAAAAACTCCCTTAAAATCCTTGCGAGAAAATGTAAAAATTGAAACGTCTGGGGCGACGCTTATAAACGTTGACACGTTAAAGCGCCGACTAAAACCCTGCCAATCCCTTTTCAATCATAAAATATCGCATGATAAGAAAACACTCGCGGATGATAAAAATGCTCGGATGTTACGTACACACGTACACCGTGTAAAACCGATCCGCACTTGTCGCCACGTCGGATGTATGTGCCGAAATTGAATTTGAATTTAATGCATTAGGGAACGGATCCCGGACAGGAATATTTGCAGTTGGTTTAAATTGAAGTGAGCTGCTGATTTTAATAAGAAATGAAAGCTCATTTAGCATTAATAATTTCACTTCTTTTTTAAAAATACGGACTTTGATAATAACACTAGTGATCATCACAAGAATGTAAAGTAGACCGGATGAAATTCCTCTAATAGATAGCCGATTCATATTCCGATTTCAGAATATTTTTTTTATCTATGAATGGATTACAATAAAAATAGACAGAAAAGATTATTCATTTACTTGGTCACAGTTATTTAAATAAATTAAATAAAAATACTTTCCCTTGGATAGGGGTCCGGGGAAAGTAATAATTAATACATTTTTCTCACATTTACCTCTGTGGTGACTTTTGACTTACGTTACGTAAGTACATTAAATAAATGTACAATAAAACAACTACTTCCCGGGAAAATACCAACGCCGGACATTGAATTACATAATGTACATCTACTGCTGCATATCAATAAAATATTCCATAATGCAACACATTTTTTGATCCGAGAAAAATTTAATACAAAAACAACAAAAAGATTACAATGCAGGTGTAATATTATAATATATTATTATAATCAGAAAAAAAAAATAGAAAATTTTAAATTGATAAAAAAAAAACAAAATGGTGTCCATAAGAAATAATAAAGTTGATGATGGTCCAGAAGAAACGAAACATGCTATTAGTAAAATGAGTACGCCTTCGATTAGATCATAAAAAAGTGCTATAAGAATACCTTCATTGTATTGAAATATTGCTTAAAATAACGAAGATATAAATAAAATAAGAAAATCGCATTTTTCAGTTTTTTTTTCCGCAATATCCCTAAAAACAAAGAAACTTAGCCCAGTTTTCTCGACGGTATATTAATCAGCATGAAATTCTCTATCTCTTACAATAAGCGAGATCCCCAATGGTTAGACTCGAATTTGTACACAATATTTTTTTCTTTTAATTTATTTTGATTTTAAATATTTGCAGAATCATTTCAATAAACCATGCGGAACTTTCACAAACAAACTTTATCGACTCCCTTAATTTTTCACAATCGCTCCTCTTTGAAGCACTCCATCGAAACGCGCGCGGGGACATTTAAAAAAATAAATAAATAAAGAGAGACGGCCATAAATTCCGGGGTGGATCCGCGGCGATGATGGATCCGGAAAGTTGGACATTAGTTGTGCGAAAGTTGTAAATGGACACGTTTTTATTTTAAAAAATCACTTTGATCTGGCGAAAGGACGTCTGCTGACTGACTGAGGCGGGGGGGTGCGGTAAATATTAAATTTCGCCCAGTTTGCGGAAAAGTTGCGACTCCAAGTTTTCCCGTCTCCGAGGAGGGAAATTTATTTTACCGCGACCACCGCAAAGTTTTATATAAACACGATTATTGTTGATTCGGTAAATAAATATGATTAAATCGGTTACGTGGTTTGTGAGCGAGATTTTTTTTACGACAAAAAGAGTTGTAATTTGTCTGATTAAAGCTTTATTTATTATTTGTTCGGTTTGTAGCAAGTAATTACAGTATTTACATTATTTCTGATTACTTAATCTGTAATTTATTCTGTAAATTGTCAGTGTTATTCGCTTGTGAAAGACCATTTTAATGTGTTATTATTATATCTGTCTATAAGGTTCAGTCTTACGTATTTTTCATCAATTATTATATTATGTTTAATCTGTAAAATATATGTAAATCTGTAAATCATCTAAAAAGGTGATTATTGTAATAAAGTTACTATTATTATTTTATTATTATTATTATTATTTGCATACTGCAAATATAGGAAATAAATAAAAATACTAAGATAAGTAATTGATAAAAACTGCATTGCAATTTTGATTTTATATCTACATATCACGATTTTTAAGAAATAACATAATTATATGGACATCAAAATCGGCTCTGGTCTAAACAAAATATTCTTTCTTCGCTTTTTACAACAATGTATAATTATGACTATTTATGTTTGAAATTAAGGGAGACATTGAGTTTTTTTTTAACAATTTATTCTAATTTTTAACAAACATTCTTGTAGGAATTGGCTATCAAACGGAAGCCTTTCAGCCAGGATCTTAAAGATCTGCCCTCATTTTTACAATTAATATATATATATTATTGAAAAATTCAAGCCACTTTAGAGATGCAAATATTTCGGTTATACTGCATATCCAACTGAGCATTTATTATTCACTTTCAATTAGTGCAAATGCGATTTCTAAATATAATTCGCTGTAATAAAGAGCGCGCGCATTTTTCCCGGAATATTCATTTGGCATATCCGTCGAGATTTTCCTTTCGGAAAACCCGGTACGTATGCATTTGTCTGCGCGTATTTAATGGCATTTCCGGGAAGTACGTCCTTTGCGAGTGAAAATAAACCGTCCCCGGCGCATTCATCATATTTTACGAAAATATGTCGACGGTTAGTGAGGGACGGAGGGAGGGAGGGATGGATGGGGAATCGTAAACGGGGGGGACGTGTACGTGCAGGTATATCCTGCTTCCAGTAAACTAATTTACTTTTGTGTAATAGGTTCAAGTGGGTATTTGAGAGGGAGATGCTCGTTTTGTAAACATCTTTCTGCGAATCGTGAATTCAATTATTTAATAATAAAAATTATAATAATTTCCATTTACAAATATACACAGTAAAAAAAATACAAAATAAATAATAATATTGACAAAATAAAATATATAATTTATATATATTATCGACCTGTAAAAAGTTACAATTAAGATATAATATCTAGAAAGGTGGCTTTCTTATAGGCAAATAATATTAAAAGCTTAAATTGATTGGGTGAGTTACGTGAAGATCAAATGAAATTGATAAAAAAGCTTGGGAAAATCTATTCATAATGCGCATATTTTCACAATTGAAGGAATATCTGTTACGGCTATGAAAGGAAATTTAATTCATTTGTTAATGATGGGCAAGATATTTCTAAAAAAAAAAGTGTATCAACGAAGAATTCATGCCTGACGTGAACTATAATAATAAACCGCTAAAATAATAACTCAGGCACCATCAAGAGATGATTTTTTTTAAACACTTGTTTATGATTATACAGTTTTAACATTTTCAACAATTAAGTTATAAAAATGTGTTATACATTTTCTAATATAGATGAAGAAATCTACAATTACAAGCCAACTTGATTATGTATAAATATGTGACCAGTCCTTCGATGAGCGCACGACTGACAAATTGGGTCTACAAGGTAGACGATCGAAACTCATTTAATTTATTAAATTTAAGTGTATTAAATAAACAAAACATCTCTTTTATTTTCGTGTGCGTGTATCAAAACTGTAACTGCTTGGCGTTAATTCCTCTTTAAAATATTTTTTGAGTGAGGTCTTTGCGTGTTGCCCTTGGGTGGGCGTTTTCGCTCCATTCACGCGTGATGATCTTTTTTTTTCTAAAGCCCGAAAGTAGTGGAAGGAAAACACTTTTCGCGAGAGTGAAGAGAGGGGAAAAATCGGGGGCGGAATACAAATGGTCCGGAAATTGAATCGGCGCGATTACAAAAGCGTGAAAGATAAACCGTGTTTAACTTGGGCGAGATGAAGAGGTTTGCAAATTATTTAATGGAAATATTTGTTGGGATAATTGATTCATCGACACGCCGGATTTAATTCAAATAGTCAATCAATTCTTACGATGGTTTTTACCGATGCTAGGTGGTTTTTCATTTCAGATTGATTGATTTAATGAAATGTTCAACCACTATTCATTAGTGATGCCACATAAAATTAGGCAAAAGATGACACTTTCGTCGTCTTCCATTTATCAGATCCATTAAATGAATATTTAATTTGTTAAATTAGAGTTATATGAAGAGATTTTAATCACAATTAAAAACACTTTTCATTCCTAACTTTACTTTTATTTTTATTGTTTTCTTTATATCAAACTTGAAAATGTTCCACGAAGTGAACGCCTCCAAGATCCAAGAATTGATTTATTTTAATTAGTGAAATGAACAACAACCAAGTTTATTAATTAAAATATCCTAATTATAATAAATTCGTTAACAAAAAAAGTGTTTTCTACATTTCTTATTTTCCATCACTACACATAAAGAAAAAGGAATGATAGCCGCGCAATTATGCGTATTTGTCAAGAATCGCCCTATATAAATCAACTCCTTTTAATAAACCCCACAAGTATTTTCTTTTATAATTTTCAATTTGTTTCAAAAGGTGCCGAGTTTTTGCGTAATCCGAGCGCAGAGCCGACGTGGAAATTCAACGGCGGAGACCCCTCGACTCGCGAAAGTTTCAGTGTTATTAAAATTGTTAAGGTGCAAAAAGTTTTCGAGGACAAAAGTTATGACAAAGAAATAAACTCTCAGTAGTTTGTTCGCCGGCTAAAGTTTCTCCAAAACGCTTTAGCAAAACTCTACGAGCGCCTTATATTAATTAATACAAAAGTAAATAAATAACGCAACGATGGAGTGATAAGTATTTTAATCAATGTGATATTGAAACCGGCGATAAATGGAAGGAAACGTTTCGTTTTTTGTTGTAAAAGAAACTGCGGATTTTTTTACAATCAGATTCCTCTTTTTTATGATGTAACATTAAATTCTTAAAAGAGTTAAGTTTTTCTGCATATATTTATATCGAGCGTATAACAAAAATCTACGACGAAGAAAAAAAATGAAAATTTTCGCTGAGCAGTATCAAAATAGTCATGAATCACACATAGATAATGTATTTTTTTTAAATAAAATCCCTATTTGTGTTCTTTAATAATAAGTAAAGAGTTTTTATCTCACATAACTAGTTTCTTTTAAATCATCATTTGAAACGTAAACGAACTTTCGGTCCACCCTGCACAATACATGAGAGCAAAGTCTCGTTAGTATGAAGTAAAACGACTTTTTTTCTTTTCTTCAAACATACGTCGCTATAATAAGTATTTTGAAACATCACAGTAAAAGTACAACCGTTTCGTTCTTATCCTGTTAATCTACATGACATAAAAAAATTAAACCAGTACATTTGGCCTTATTGTATTTATTTTTATTTTTTAATTATCGTGGTTTTCATATATATATAATAATTACGGTCGCAATTTCCCCAATTTGCATGCAAATTTCAGGAATGAGGAATTGCGGCGGACGTCCCGCTGGCGTAATTAAATATAATTGTTTTGGTGTGGGGGGTTACGCCGGTGTCAGAGGCACGCGTGCCCGAATAAAAGAATTTCATGATTTTTTAATGGCCGCCGGGGGAATTTATTAATTAGAAGGATTGCCGACACGAACACCCCACAACATAAATAACGGACATTCGCGCGGCTGCAGAAGCGGGGTTTTGAACGCCGGGGGAAAAAACGTGCGAAATCTGGGTGTGTTTACCTTTAGGTTCGAAACCCACGGCGGAATTGGAATCTTGATTATCTGAAACAATAGAGAGGTTTTATTAGATTTTTTTTGCGGATTTTGTGGACTTTAAAGTAATAATGCACTCATGATGAAAAATGGTCATAGAAACTTTCCACAAGAGAGTATATACACGGTGACGCAAGATTACGATGAAGTCCAATATCTCAGTTATAAAGAAATATACAAAAAAATGTTACTTACATTATTAGTAGCTACCGTCAAAATTCACATTTTAAAATTAGTTTCATATATACAAGGTGTCCAATAATCACGTAACGTATCAAACATATGTTTTTTTAAATGGAATGATATATTTTTTATGAAGATTTTCGATTCTACGTTTAAAAATAATCATTTTTTATATAAGATTTAATAGGTCAATTTTTCATATTTTAAAAGTTATAAACAAATGAATGTTGAAATCGATAGATGTTTAGAGCCTAATATTTCAATAATGAAAAATGAAATAAACATTCTGTCAACGCCATACAAATGCAAAAATACTTAATAATAAAAGAAATACTCTTTTTTTTCTCTTAAAACAATTTTTTATATACAAGATGAAGCAATACGCAAAATGATTTTTTTCTCTTTTTACTTAAATGGGACACCCTATAGTTTTTATACTATTTTAATAGAAAATTAATCACTCTTCATTTTTTATATAACATATTAAATAGCTACCGTCTACCGTCTCAAATACAAATTTGGTATAGAATTTTTAATCAAAGTAGGCTGTGCCAGAACAACTAATTTATTTAGTTGTGAAAGTTACGCGAACACAAATATAAAATAATTTAGTGAAACGAATAATCAAGTGTATTAATTAAAATACATCATAATTCATACATATTTTTTTACCACGGGATAAATGAGAATTTAATAAAAAAAGTAAATAAATATTAAGCTGTAATTATTTTAATACGCGATAATATTGAAAATACAACAATTTAAATAGGTATGTTCTTGGCTGTGCGCCAGGATCCAGGTACAACGAATCTTCCTATCTCAGGAATGCGTTCTCGGAGTGAGTCATTGATCGTTTTTTTCTTCTTGATTTGCGATAATTGCGCTCTTGTCTTTCGATTCAGTCGTCCGAAAACGCGCAGTGTTCACTATTCCGGTTTAATTTTTAACGTTAGAAATTATTAATAATTAAAAACGCGATTTATTTTTGTTTATGAACAAGTGGTAATTAGTGAGTGGTGGAGGTGAGTTGGTTTTCGATTCACCAGGAATGGGTTGGAAGTTATTTTTTCTATTAAGGTATGTTAATATTAATAATTTATTTTTAAACAGATTTTACGATTCCTATTATTATCATCAATTTATTCTCCAAAATTGCATTTGATTAAATAATTTGGTATTGAATTTTTAACCAAAGTAGGCCGCGCCAGATCAACTAATTTATTTAGTAACTTTCAACGCTTAATATTATAATTAGTAAGTAAAGTACTTTTTACGTTATATTTTGTAACACTGGTGCAGTTAAACATAATTCTTCAATAAATGATTAGTTTAATTGTTAAAAACTAACAACAACTATATTTTTTTGGTTATTATTCGAAAAATATTTAAAATATTAAAATTAAAATTTAATAAAGAAAAATTGTTGAATATGATCGCTAAACTTTAAAATAATTTTTGCAGCGATGAAAAATGGAATGATCGCATTTTAACATAAGCGACAATTATTCCAACTTTTATATAAGTGTACTAAACTTTATTGGATCTCCCTAATTCTGAACAGAATTAACGTTCCCCAAACACACTGAGTGGAGTGTTTCCTGTTGAATTAGTAATTACATTCAACAACTTCTCAATGACGTGACAATGATAGACGTGATGTTTTCCTTAATTTACTAGTAGTCCATTAGTCGCGCACCGTCGCATTGTTGTAGTTATCGATTAATTCCATAATATATGCATGTTCTTTTTTTATTATTACTACGTTAAGATAAGCACGCGATGTTCAGGAATATCCACTACACGGTTGTTTAATATTAAATGAAACGATAATAAATGGCTTTATATTATTGGATTAGTTTCTGAATGAAAAATGGAATAAATATATATGCAAACACATATTTATTTCTAGTACAAATAATATAAAATAAATATTTACAATATATTATTCTAGTTTAATCGAAGTCGCGTCCAAAAACTTCGATCTGTGCGTCTCGTTTAAACCGTTTCCATAAGGCTCCATGTAAATAGAACTTATCAATTTAAATGGCGATAATCGACTGGAAATGACTTTTTGGGGCAAAATAACTATCTCACTCTCTTTTTAATACCTTCAAGAGTCTTTAAGAATTTTTTCAAATTTTTTCGGAAGAAATAAATTTTCATCGAAATTTGAATATTTTCAAAGGGGTACCCCTTAGAAAAAAGTCGATTTTGACGAAAAATGCAAAACTCTCGGAATAATTTCAAATTATACCAAAATATTCCTAATGAATGAAAGCATCGACTGTATAAATTTAAGCTTTATAAAATAACTAGTTTTCGTACAGGATGTATATGAATTAGGTCTTTGAAAAATGGTCGAAAAAATTGTGCAAATTTGCGAATTTTTGTAGGCAATCACAAAATCGCCATATTAATTATTTTTAGATGAAATATAGAAAAATTTCTCCTGAATCCGAATCTTTAAGTTCGAAGATTCTATCGCATCTGTGAAGAAAGTTATCTTAATTTAATCAACGTAGCGTCTAAAAGGATCAATCGGAGCGCCTGGCTTACTCCGTCCCCATTAGATTCCATGTAATTATGACTTATCTATTCAAATTGTCTTGATGAACCTGAAAATATTTTTTTCGGGCAAATTAAATATCCTGCAATCTTTCTATACTCGTTGAAAATATGTGAGAATTTTTTCAGATTTTTTCGGAAGAAAAAAAAAATGCATCGAAATTTGAATATTTTCAAGAAAAAGGTGAATTTTGATGAAAAATGTGAATCTCGCGGAATCACTTCAAATTATACCAAAATGTTTGCAATGAATGGAAGTATCAACTGTATAAATTTAAGCAATGTAGAGTAAATAGTTTCTGTACAGTATGCGTTTAAATTAGGTCTTTGAAAATGAGCGAAAAAATTGTGAAAATTTGCTAATTTTTTTAGAGAAGTAAAATACTTCTATTTTAACGATTTTTACGTGAAACGTAGACAAATTCTTCGTAAATCTTCTAGTTAAATCCCAATTGCATATCTCTTCAATGAACAAAGTTGTTTAAATTTAATCAACACTACACCCAAAAGCACCGATTAGCGCGCCTCGTTTAAATCATTCCCATAAGACTCCATATAAACAGAAATCATGCATTGAAATGGTCATAATGAACCGGATTTTTTTTTTTGGCCTTCTGACATAAATAAATAATGAAATTAATAAATTCCGAATTAATTCGTAATCCGCTTATCAGAGCAAACTTTTCTAATTAATAATTATTTATTATTTATCCAAGACTTCGCTACCATCCGAGATGTTGGAATTCGCCGAGTAAATATTGCACGAGCAAACAGGCAAAGTGTATTATTAATATAAATTTAATGTTACGTCTGGATGTGTGCCGGTGAGTGTATTTGTGCGATTTCCGGGCATCCTGAGTTGTTTGAGCCCGGAATCGAGGGTAGCCGAGGGTGCGTTGCGAGAACCGCTGGGCTTTGTTGCCCGGGCAACCCCCGATGCCGTTGTTCTTATGAAAACATCCCCATCTGCGATCCGTCACCGGTGATTCTACGCCAATTACAAAAAATAACAGCCGTGCGTATTTCTAATGTGTATTATTATTTTTTTAAATAATATTTGTAATGCATAATATTTTATGAAATACGAGTTTTGTTTTTTGTATAAGGTTTTTAACAACAAAAAAGCAATCTTTGTTTTACTATCGTCCAATACAAACATACGCGCTATTGTGTAGTATGTTATGGGTGACTGTTTTATATAATTATTTTCTAGATTATTTTGAACATATTCCATATATGTTTCGCAAGAAATTTATTATAAAAATCGCTGTATTACACTTGCGCAGACTTATAATAATAATAATGTTTATTTCTTACCATACATACATACATTAAAACATTACGGTAAGAAAATGGCGAGGTTCAGTGTAATGATGATTATTATAATATTTTTCTATATATAATTATATTATGAATTTATGCGAGTATTCTTGTGTTAGTAAAACTGCTCTTAGAAAGATTGTATACATCTGTATGTAAAAATAATGTTAATAATACATTAGGTTCAGTATAAATTATTGTAATCTAAATAAAATATTTTCTTAAAATTTAAATTACTTGAAAAAAAAAAACGAAAACCATCAAAAAAAAATCCCCGCGTTTCGGCTCGTTCACGGGGTTAAAAGAAACCCGATATTAAGCAAACACAAACATCGCAAGGGCTAATTATCAGTGGAAACTCGGCGCGAGCTGACTTATTTATTTACATTCCCCGGATCCGGAGGGGAATGGGGCGGGAAACTTCATAATGATCCCATTTTAAGTTCCCTTTCATGTCGCCGACGGGAAAAAAGTGGGACTTCATTATTAATTGGAATTAGGGTCGGATTCCCCGTGAAATGATTAGCATTTATTCGGAAACGCCTGCTTTGATCCACGGAAATATTCATGTAGTTCCACTCCCCCTCTTCCTTTTTTTTGCATTTCGCCCCTTCGCGTGCACCGGGGGAATGTTGATTAATCCAAGATGCAGGAATTTTATTTTGAGTTGTAATTATTTCTCGGGTTTTATTTTTGGATTCTTAACTTGATAGGTCTTAAAAAAAATAATTAACGATTTTTAGTATTTGTTTTTTTATTATTAAATCGTCTCGATTTTCTCCCAGTTCATCCGAAACAATCGATCCAATTTTAGTAAATAATTAATAATATAAAACCATTTCTTCACATAATATACCACTTTTTTAAAATTCTGGTCTAAGCTTATTTTAATTAATCTTAACATATTAAGGCATGTTTTTCTTTGATTTTGGCGTGTGCTTCGTTAAATTAATCTAGACGGTGATATTTTGTAAATTTAATTGAGAATAAAATTCGCTCATGAAAATATGAATTTTCATTACAATTTCTGTAAAATTAAATAAAAATGATTTGAAAATAATAAATTATTTCCACATTTACTATTTTCTATTTTTCGTTTATTAATATATATATATAAATATATTTCTGTGAAATCTATTTTTTTTTTTTGTTATTTACACGAAGCCATTATTCTTTCGAAGAACTCTCTTTAAATAGAGTATACACGATCAGTAATGACCGACTCTCCCCGTACTCGCAGGCATCCGGAACGGAACGGAACACAGGCTACAAGGAATCCGGGGGTGGATTTTAACTGCGTTAATAATCGCGCGCGCGGCGAAGGGGACGCGCGGGGCGAGAGCGTGATCCTACAGGTTGTTAGAGGGTGCAAGTCGGGGGGGTCGCGTGCTCGGTTCTATTTTTAAGATCCACGCCTTCCCCACCTCCGGCGCGCGAGCCAGATAAGCGATCCATACAGGAATACAGGTGGGGATGAGAGTCGGATGCGAGAGGGGGGTGGGTATTGCGTTAAGGGCTCCGGCTAAAGCGGGAATACGCTCCGGATTGCTAATTTAATAAATAAGCGCGCGGCAAGGGAAAATGCTCGGGGTGGGTACCAAGAATGTTCGATTAATTACGCGCAACGGATTCGGGTTTCATGTGCGTATAGATTAGGATGCTGATAATGTTCTTACATAAAAAAAATAAACAGAAAATCTGAAATGAACACATTTTTTAGTAACCAAATTATTTTAGAATTTAAATATATATTTATTGTATACTCTTCCTCATTTATCACTTGTTAAAACTTATTTACGTAAGTCAAAATGTCACAGAGCTAAATGTGGAAATAATTTATTAATTATTTCCAAACCATTTTTATTTAATTTATTTAATAACCGTTTGTTATAATGAAATGACTTGGTTTTGTTTTACTAAAATTAGTAATAATTTAATTGAGAATAAAAAAGTAACATTCAATAAAGAAAAAATCCATTTAAAAAGTTTTTCACCCATAAACCACAGAAGTTCTACAATGATGGAATTATTAAGCTACGCGAAAAATTAAAAAATGATAATAATGGACAATATGTACTTAAATAAAATTGATTTTCAATAAAGAAAATTTTCATTCAAAAATGATAAAATATCGGAAATTATTTACCCAATACATAGAAAAATATGAAATTTAACAACGGTTTTTAAATTTAAATTATTTGCAATTTAAAATTGTTTTAATTTCATATTTTTTTCTCATATCCATAGTTTTTGATAGTATTTGATTTTGTATATTTGACAATAAATTTGTTTATCTAATTATTAAGGAACAAATTCCTTTCAGTTTAATTACAAAAGACGAGCTGAATTAATTATTTCTAGGTGTAATAACCATTTGTTTGCAACACACCGCGTTTAGATAGCATCGGTGCCGATATCATCAATATTCATCATTAAATAATTAAATAAGCCCCGAATATAACATAATTATTATCGACGCGTCCATTAGTTTACGCAAACAACCAAAATCACTCGATATTTCGGTACGTACACGTGATGGAATTAATGATTTTATACGAACCAAACTATTTATACTGGATATTAATTAATGATGCATACATTTATTCTTTTACATCAATATAAATTCATGATCGATGGCCTAGATAGACTAACGCTTACATGAATTAATTACAAATAATTTAAAAATAATTAATAAATTATTTTCTCTTTAGCTACTGTGACATTTTGACTTATGTATGAATAATTTATTAGATGCAAGAATCGTAGTAGAATCTTTTTTTTTTTTAATTATAAAGATAAAGTCAAAGTTTCTGGCGGCCATTTTGACACACACATACATCAATTCACCCGGACTTAATTTCTCGTCGATAACAATCTGCTAAGTACGTGGCAAACCTTGATTTTTCATAAGCGACGATTTCAATTTAATTATTTTTTCTTCGAATAACTCGATTTGCAATTACTTTTTCATTTCAATCTGCGCAAGGTGTTCTGTAATTAAAAAAAATATGGACATTCATTTAAAAATGTCAAAATTAATATATAATTCTTGAAATTTTAACTATTAATTATTACATATTTATCTGCATTAAAGATTAAATAATTAAATTTTACAGTTTTACAGCGTAGTCTCGTTTAGCCTCTTCGTACATCTGTAGATTATATCAAGAATTCTTCTTGATAATGACATTAAGCCGAAACTAGTTGAAGTTAAAATAAACGTAAGTAAAACAAAACTAAGTGAATTTAATTTACAAGTTTAATTCTAAATTTAATTAACTCTATATGGCTGAATCTAATGAAGGAAAATATTTACTAATCCACCACAGGAGCATTACACCGTGCCATTGATAATTCGAATATCCAAATATTCAATACCAAACATAAATTCTCATTACGAGTGTAATTATTTAGCGTCAGTTAGTTTAAAACAGAATCCCGCTCCGAAATACAAATTCCACGCAGATGAAACGGATAGTGTAATTTTTAAGTACGCAGGAATTAATAACATATAATTAATTAACAACAACAACAGCCACCGATGATATGACTGCAATCGCATATTGTTTAACAATCCAATTAAATTATGCAGCGAGGAAATATGGGATGCACAGGGATTTACGTTACCTTCGTCCGCGATTCGATTGTTTTCGAATGTTCTCCGATGAAAGGCTTAATTAGTGCCTGCAGTGCGGAAAAGCGATTTTCCAGTTGGGAAATTGCATTTTTTTGTAGGTTGTTTACTTTTTTTGTTAAATCCGACGACTCGCTCGATTATTGCATGGATTGGGTTTGCTCTGAATGGGTTGGGGGTATTTCATGTACAAAGCATGGTATTTTGTAAGAAATATGTATTTAGACAATTTGCATTTAACAATAATTTATTTATTTAATGTCTTGCGCGTCTCTCGAGCGTCTTAGCCGCGGATATTCCACGCGCAATCTCCTTCCATTTTTTTTAATGTCAATCGGAATTTTAGTTATGTACTTATTTTTTTAATTTTATTTAAATAGCTTATATTCAAAGCAAATTAATTATTTTATTATTTAAATATTAATTATTATTATTTATTATTTAAACTGCTCTGATTAAAACAGTTAGCTATTAATATATATATCATATAACTGAATCTATAAATCACTCCTTTCGCGAAAGCAATTAATCAACAAACAATATAAATAAACCAAATGACGAATTGCTACACTTATTAGAAGAAAATATCGACAGCCCCTCGAAACTTTGTCCTGGGAATTTTCCTTCCGATTTTTTTTCTCTCTGTGTTTTGTTGTTCTGGTCGGTCGATTTGATGGATTATCCATCAGCCGAGACTTTTATTTATTTACAAGACCTCATCAAATTTTCATAGGCTCCCCGAGCAGGGGCATGTGTTTTGCCCGACACCGGGTAAATTGGGATGATTAGATCGGACCCGGAATATCATTCTTGTGTTTTATATATAAACCACACAAACAAAAAAAAAACAAAAAAAAGACATGGAGATACAAAAAAAAGGTGAGTATATTTTATGCTGCGCCGCGATTCTTAAATCTTATCTGACATGAAATGAATATTTTAAATTATAAATTGAATAAAAAAGCATTAAATAAATCATTTCTTCTTTAGCTACTGTGGTATTTTGACTTATATTACATAAGTACTTTAAAAAGTTTTCAATAATGGACATTTACTGTTACATAACATTAAAATATTGTATAATGCAACTTTTTTTTCTATAAATAGTAAAGGGTATTCATTCACCTGGTCACAGCCATTTAAATAAATTAAATAAAAATGATTTGATTTTTGGAAATGTGGAAATAATTTATTAATTATTTTTATTTTTTTTATTTTAAATTATATTCCTCGCTTATAACCCGCGGTGAAATATGTTTTTGTATAGAAACTTTTCAATAAACACTTGATTAGTTTGAAAATATATTTTTCAGGATTAATTGTGAAATTAACCACAGCAACCTCTTTGCCATGTCTACTCTTGACTTAAGCAGCACAACAATTATTTAATAATAATAATAATCTTTATTAACAGATAAATACAGCAAAAAATATATTTAATTTTAATCCAAAAATGTCAATGTATAGCTTACGTTTATATCAACTTCTGTGTTTTTTTTTAAGGGAAATCATTTACGATCTTCCAATTAGGAAACGGCAATTTTCTTAATGGTGAATAATTATGTTTGCTCGCTAATGGATTCGATTCGTGCTTAAAAATCGTAACGAAGTGCAGTTGTTCATCCTTAATTAAAACAACCCCGCGCGCGCAATTCAGAAGCACCCCGACCACCGGCGCCCTAATGAATAATCAATCCCCCCCTTTTTAATACTTTAATATCCGCCATCCGTTCCGCGCCATTCATTATGCAGGGTTTTTTTTGTAATGAAATTTTCATTACTACTTAGCTAAGCACAAATTTGCGGAATTAATTCGGTTTAGTATAATAGTTTTGTTTGTATTTGCATTACAAACGGTAGTAAACGGCAGAGGAAGTTTGTTGTACTTCCGCTTTTCCTATCGTTAATCAATGATTATCATTTAAAGCTGCGGTTTAGTAGAAATGAAATGTCTATATAAATATTGACAGTCACTAATTCATGTTACATTCATGCCCTGGTCGATGGACTATATTGTATTATACAGTAATCTTAAAACAATCAAAAATTTGATGATATAAATTATTTTAACGAGTAGTTTTTGTGAAAAACAATTTTGAAACAAAAACGATCATAATTATAGCAATTTAAATTTTAATTTATATTTTAATTTAAATAATAATTTAATTTAAATTTATTTTAATTTATATTTTTAGTAATAAAAACGTATGCAATGAAAATTTCAATCATTTCACTAAATTCTACATTCAAACAACTTCGTATTCATTATTTAGTAACTTGATTATATCTTACAATGTTCTTTTCTAACAAGAACTAGTATATTAACATAATACGCGATAATTAGTCTTATTTTTATTTCGACGGATATACAAACATCATTATTCAGACAGCAGAATTACAATTCTTTACAAATATTTATATTTACAATACATATTGGTGGGTTAGTAGTCTGTCGTAGAAGGAATATACCAAGATTTAATTTATTGATATAAAACACTTCATGTAAACTGAAACCAATTTATAGTTATCCAAACGCTATTAAATAAAAGTAATTGTTTCCTGGTTTCATCAACAGGATAAGTTTGCTTTCGTTCAATCGAACAAAAGAACATTTTCGCCTGTCTATTTTGTTTCAACGAAACTAAAACTCAACATACTTATACTTCGAGAAACTTCACTTACTCCACACGTCAGGTTTCGGCGCGGGAGAACGGGCGCGAAACAAATATAAAGAAAAGGATAAAAAAAGGTTGGAAGAGCACCCTCGTTGTTTACCGCTGTGCGATGGAAGAGGGAAATGTGTAAGGAAAAGCGAGTTTCCTAGTCGGGCTGGCGGCGCGGCACACACGGCACTTGCCAATTAACCCCGATTGCTTTCATCTCGAACATTTTCCAGTCACTCAAACGTACGGTCCCTCGAAAGCGAAAGCCCTACCCTCCCCCGACCCTACCACCCCGTTTTCTCCCTCTCGCTCTCTCCGCCACTCGTTCCGTCTTTTTTCACTCTCATCCGACATAAAATGAATAATACGAGAGAGGACCACCGACGCCGTGTGGTCGATAATTGAGTTCGCTTGCGCAAATACCCTCGCGTACTTTTTCGCCCTTATTCAGCTAATTTAATAAAGTGTATTAAAAGGAAGGGTTTTTTTTCGGTAAAATAAATAATATGAAAAAGAAAGAAACGAACAAAAAAAATGTAATTTCATTTTGGTAATCATTGATCACTTGGTGAAACATTTTAACTGATTTTTAAAAACTTTTACAAATTAAATAATATTGTAATAAATTAAAGATGACGCAAGCGCCAACTTTTGCTTAATTTCAAGTGGCATCATCAACGATTTGGGTCTATAAGGTAGATAAACGAGAATCATTGTTTCGTCCACTAAAGGAAGGCTTGTCATGTTTATGTAAATGTAAATTAAACACTATACTATACTAAAAAAATGAAAAGTTTAATTAAATTTTGATGTTTTTTTATTGTATGTATTTGAGAGAATTATTTGTAATGTATTATTTCTAAATCAAAATAATCACTAGTTATCCATATGCTAGATGAATAGTGACTGAACATTTCATTAAATGTGCTTTCTAAATATTTAATTTATTTTATGGAAACTTTTGATAGCACTTGTTCACACTTTATTTGATTTACCATATGTACATTTCGGATAAAATGTGAGCATTATCAATGGATTAACACAGTGTTAATCTAACTTTAGTCACTTAAATAAAAATAAAGTTATACAAACAAACTGTGTTTATGTTAATAATAACTGAGGCTTCAACTTTGTTATACATTTATCAATTGAATTTATTCAAAAGTGAATTTGTGTTTTTATGAAAACTTAAAACAATGTGTAACGAAGTATAAGCCTCTATTATCAATAAATAATGTATAACTTAAAATGAGTGTTTTTTCCTATTGGGTAAATTGAAATACTTGTGTGATTTTCTCTTTTAAAAATAAAAGAACGTTAATCATAAGTCTGTATCTATACAGTTTGTAATTACTAATTTAAATTTCCGTAACCCGATTAGAAACCCGTAACGAGCAAACACGCGCGCTTTCCGCCACCTGTAAAAGCGGACAAATTTCGAAGGGTGCATAAACCGCGCATAAAACCCACCCCGTATAAATATTAAGTCTGGCGCTGATGGCAGCGCCGGCGACGGCAAACACTCACATTGTGTCAATATTTACGGACCACCTGTGTCTACCTGAATAGTTTGATACACTCGAGCGCTGAGATAATAAAGGACGGGGAGGGCGGCATGCACACAAAGCGTCCCTCGGTGCGCGCCCCCCGGGGACGCCGGGCATAAAAACGCTTTTTCGCGTGTCCGGTTCCCTCCCCACTTCACGCCCCACAAAACCAAACTACAGTACGTAATTAATTTCAAATTCCGAATGCGCGTACATACCGTGCATACTACATATACGTATATACGCGGACACTCGATTTCTGGTTAATTAAAAACAGCGGGCGCCCGGCGCATTCACCATTATTAACTGGATGCTTTTGATGTATTGATTCATTTTTTTATTGTTTTATTTCAGTATAGCAAAAGTTAATCCAAATAATATACATTTTATATCATATATAAATTAAATGCAAATATATACTTGTTTTTTTATCTTCTTAAATTAATTAAAGTTATTGCCATGTGACTAGATATTGAATTAAAGTGGGAGGGCATCGCCTTGCATCGGAAAATCGGAGATCGGAAAAGCTTTAGATTACAATCAAAACTCATTAAGTACAAATTTACTTTTAACTTTTTTTTTAATTTTCCACAATTGTTTGGCCAATATTGATCGCATCGAAGAATATTTCAAATAAAAGTTGTATATCTTGAAGAAATAAGTATTTTATTAACTCTTCGGTTCTTGAGTTATACTCTTAGCGATTATTGAATTAATCAAATTGAAAACTTTAAAATAAAACAATCTATGCTCATTAGAAAACTTATTTCACCGAATTCACCAGGGAAAGTACCATGATGAACACATCACCTTTTTTTTTTTTTTTTTTTTGATAATCTACAAAATATTACTTTAATTATTTTTTTATAATCAATTCCACACGATAATGCACTAATTATGTACATTACATTAACTAACGACCGCTCGGTCTAATTTGTATTATTCCTCCATAAATAATTCACGCCCGCGCACCCCGATGCGATGTCCCGAATGATAACAAAGGAAAAAAACCGATCGCGCACAAAACTTCAGAGCCCGACAAACTCATACAACAACAAACAAGAAGCGCCGGATAATGAAGGGCCTAATAGGGCCCGCATCGATTTTTTTTGTATTTAATTCAGCTTAACCGCATCGGAATGATTACAAATTGCGCGGACGCCGATAAGCGGCGTTTTTATTTCCCCGACCCTCCCGTATCAATTACTGAATAATTGCGGTTTTCCATTTTTTTTGTTCATCCCTTCCCCTTGCTTGATCTCCCGTGTGGGTTTTTTTTTATTTGTTCGCGTATTTGATTTAATGTTTGTTTTTGTTGGTGATTGTTGTTGGTTTAAAAAGTGATTTGAAACTGTCGACGAATTCCCACGGTTTTAATATTTTAACTGTTGATGGAGATGCGTTTTTCGCTTTTAATTTATTAAATTGATAAATTGTGTAACAATAAAAAAATAAACGTTGATCAATTAAAAATGAAATTGAAATAAAAATAAATATAGAAGGGAAACCTATGGTCGATAGATATTTAACAATTATATAATTGCGACATGAAAGTATTCACCGGGTATGTAAATATAGAAACATGTACTGTAATATAGAGGATGAACCATCTATTTAGGGATTTAGGTTACTTAAAATTTTAAAACACAATTCAATCAGATCGCAAAGAATTCTGTAAAAACGGAAAATTTTGTTATTTAATCAGAGTTAACTTTTGATATTGGACGCATAGTGTCTGAAGTTAACGTGCTAAAAATAAAAATAGCGAAGAAAGGAATCATAGTTATCATCATAACAGTTATTTTGATTTATATCAGGTATTTAATCACGACGCAAAAGCCGTTCAGCCGTCTTTCATCAAAGCATTGCACATGGAACACAATAGTCTGTTGAGGTTCGAAAAACCGAAATGGCCAGCACTAGTTACGCTATAGGAATGTTGGTTGAACATTTTATTAAGTGAAGATAGGAATTTAACCAGCGATACCTAATTATATAAACATATTTCATCAAGTGTTAACTGAGTAATTAATTAAAGTTGAAGCCTCAGCTATTAATAATTTAATTATTTAAAAAGTTACTAACCATTTTTTTATATTATAAAAACTAAATTATTGAGATAACAAGTGTTTTTTAAAAAAAGTAGACTTCATAAACAAAGTCAACAAGTGTTTTTATTATTTACTTAATGCGAGGTTAATTCAAAAATTCCTTAAAGTAATCGATAATCAACAGTATTTTCTAAAACATTTCCTCCTTTCTTTATGTGCTTTATAAATTACCAATATTAAATTTAATCTCTTTTGTGAGTGCAGCCTGGAAACACATTAGCGAAATTTTAAAAAGTTCCCAGACACGCATTATTTTTCACGCGAACATTAATACTTTGAAGCATCTTCGGGGGTGCTCTTTCTTTTTCTGCGACGGGGGATTATTTTAATAATTTAGCGTATAAAAATCGGATTACATCTAATGGAAGAGAACGCTTTTTTAGAGAGAGAGAGGGAGGAGTTTATTCCAAAATTTAAATTTATAGATTCATTATCGTCACTCTTCAAATCATATTAAAAAAATATCTGAATGGTTTCAAAAATACTTTGCACTTTTTCATCACCAATATTCCATTTCCCTCAATTCGCGTGTTTCATATTAACTTTCGGTTTAATTTGTCGGTATCTCGTTGTTCTAGCTTTAGAACAGCGGAGACACACGCGTGTGTGTGTGTAGAGAGTTGATTTAGATGAAAGAGGAGAGGAAGGTCTATAACGACGTTAGATAACTCAATTATAAGACATATAACAACCGCATATGTTTCCAACATATCCTCAAAATTTAATTATAATGCCTCTGCTTGTCTGCCGCACGCTCACACAACACTCTCCGACACGAAACGACGTTTCGCGTATAAACACATATACCTAGTGTGTGCTTATAGAGACTGTATATCATGCACGTGTCTTATATTAAATCATATTTGTGCGCAATGATATGTAAGTAATATCAATCGAAAAGAGTGTTCATTCACTTGGTCACGGTTTTTTAAATAATTTATATAAGAAGATTTGAAAATAATTTAAAAAAATCGTCACAGAAATGTAAGTCAAAATGTCACAGAACTAAATATAGAAATAATATCACAGAAATAAATACAAAATGAAATGTTATGAGCGTAGGCGAAGTTCAGTGATCTTAAACTGTTACTGATCTTCCACTTAATAATCAATTATAATGGAGAATTCCGTAAAATAAAGTTAAAGTTAATATACAAAAAATTAAATATAATTATAATTGGAACATGTAAATATTAGAGACTACTTGATTTATTATTTTTCTTTTAATTACTACTGGGATAATTATATAAGAATCTAATAGAAAAAAATATTGAAGTGTAATAAAATAATTTAAATAAAAATAGCTGCCCTTTCTCCTACTTATTAAGTTACACTCCAATATTTTTTCTATTAGATTCTTATATAATTATCCCAGTAGTAATTAAAAAAAAAATCAAGTAGCCTCGTTTATCTTCGAAATATTTATAACGCATATTCAATCGCGTTACGTCCAATATCCGTTAACTCTATAAACAATAGTCATTTTCAATAGACTCGACTTGCAGTTCGTGTCTCCGCCGTTTCATTATCAAAACTATCCCGCTGTGCACAAGCAAGCAGGCAAGCAACAATCGCCCAAAATGATACGATTCGAAACTCCTCGCGAAATCTTCAATTTGTTTTCCATTAATCACTTGATGGAATATCTTTAGAATATTGATAATTCAACAGGAAATAGTATTTATTCACTTGGGCACAGTTATTTAAATCTGTCCAAAGTAAAAAATAAAAGAAGTCTCTCCACCAAGTGGACGTTATCAATAGTTGTACTTGAATCAATCTACACTTAGTGGTACAAAATGAGAATAAATCCGTGCAGAAAAAGAATACTTGTTTCATTTTTGTACATTAATTCAACTCATCTTCATGTAACTCAAATCACAACTGTCCAAAATACTTGCATAACGTAAGTCAATATGTTACAGAGCTTGATATGAAACATTATGTAATTCAATGTCCGGCGTGGGTATTTGCCCGGGAAGTAGTTGTTTTAATGTGCATTTATTTAACGTAAGTCAAAAGTCACAGAGCTAAATGTGGAAATAATTTATTAATTATTTTTATTTAACTTATTGAAAATACAATAAAAGACGCTTGTTTTATTTCACTGCCACTTTTTATTCTCCTTGAGAATAACGATAATAAAATTTTAAAAAAAGCAGAAATACCGACGGTTGATATCCATTTTCGGATATTTAACAATATGTATTTATATGGATTATAAAATTAAATAATGTAATATTCCGAAATGAAGATTTTCATTATAAAAAAATAAAAAAAATTATATAAGCTATCTTTTATTCAATTATCAATATTCCTCGAGATATTGAAACGAGTATATTTGCGTGCGCGCTTATGGTTTGTGTGTGCGTTTGCGTTTGCGATGAATGCAAATAAGGAGAGGGTGCGGCCCGACAGCCGGGCTTAATTAATATTCATCCATAATTTAATATTTGAATTGCAAATAATTTCACTTCAATATTTCAGCGGCGTTTTCTGGGACCGTAATACAACCGGCTACCGCCGAATAATGATCCGCGATTGTAAGTGGAATATTTAATGTTAATTAACAGCAACTCGGTTAATAATGGCAGTTTGTTATACGCAGAAAGTGAAAGTGAGTTTGTTGAGGTTTCTGTTCCTGTGTTAAAAAAAAACGATTTGTGGTTAATAGTAAAGAGGATGAATTATTTTAACGCATTATATTTTTTAATAAAAAAATTGTCAGCGCATGTTAAATAGCCCGTGTTTTATAGATTTTGTTGGTTTTACACAAATGGTTATAAAATGTTCACCCTGAGTCGTTTATTTGTTGCAAAATTATTATCTTTTAAATTATTTAAAAAAATGGTGGAAGCGCCGGGTTATTCCTTCAAGCAAACATAATGCGGAAAATATTATTTTTTACGTGTATGTTATTAATTAAATTCACATTTTATTCATTTGTAAATATACATATTGTAAAAGTTGCGTAAACTGTGATGATTAAAAATAACGTACACGTTAAATTCAACATTTTCCTTAGAGAATGATTGGGAAATATTAAATAACCAGCTAGAAGTTCGAGCACTTTTTGTCTCCGATTAAAAACGCCTCCTAGTTAAATAACAAGATGAATTCCAAACGAGACGCGCGTATTTATAAATTCAATTTTTAAATATTCATATACTTCGAAAATTCTTATAAAAATATTTGCATTTTCCGGCGGAATATCCCCGAAAAAAAAAATGAGGAACGAAACGAACAAAACCGCCCTCCCTCTCGTTCCGAGTGGCGTGCCCGGAAAATAATTTCCATTACCCCCACAACAACCGAAGAGGGCTTTAAAATATCGAACGCGAAAATAATGAATCTAAAAATAGTTCCCCTCGACTCGCATTAACTGAAAAAGAAAGAGCCAAAAAAAAATCCGCGCGTAGGAAAACTTTAATTCGAAAACTGCGATCCGTAAATGTTTCTTTCTCGTTGCGACGTTAATTAAAATTACAATAAATTATTCCATGATACGGAATTGAATGGGGAGGAGGGGTATCGATTTCGAAGATAAATTTAATTGGCGTTACGGCGATATGCAAATTAATTAATTTAATTGATAGAATCGGATAGATTGGGATATGTGTGTTTCTGAGTATGAATACAGTATGTCCTGGTAATATTTCTCTAAATGCAGTAAATTCTGGAATCTATAATAATCCACAAGAAATTTTAATAAAGATGCGATTTTACACCTAATAAATACTACATATAATTTTAACTATAGAATAAGTTGAATATATTAAATTGCCAATGCTACAAATTAGAGAAGGAATAAACCATCCATTTTGGCGATTTCACAACCGAGTCAGAGATAATATAATTTCAATTTACCGACAAACTACTAGATACTGTTCCACAATAAAAATAATAAAGTGTTATAATTAAAACCCTACAACCATATGGGTCATTGAATTATATAAATAGAAAAGAGTATTATTCATTCACTTGGTCACAGTTATTTAAATATATCAAATAAAAATGATTTGAAAATAATTAATAAATTATTTTCACATTTAGCTCTGTGACTTTTGACTTACGTTACGTTACGTTACGTATATATATATATATAATTAAATATACCATTATTAATTCTTTTCAGATTTTTTTTAATTTAGTCTTTTCATTATTCTGCGAAAAAAAGCATTGTTCTATTTTCTAATACAATTCAAATAAGATTAATGATTTCATTCTTATAAACTAAATTTAATTCTCGCAACTTCCTTTTTTCCCGAACAACACTCGACGCGAATATTACACGGACGTAGCCGTCCTGTAAACAGGATCGCTGTTTTAATTAGAATATTATCGCAGCACTTCCGTATGTACGTTCGCGTCTGTTGTGTTACTTTAATTACGAGCAACACCCCCGACACGTGATTTATACAGAGAACGAGGGGCTCAACGGCGACTTAAACCGGCAACTAGTTGCACTCGACGCCCGCGATTAATTCGCTAACGAAATTAATTGAATGTTTCAACGACCACCTGTATTTATCACAGAAAATTTATTAATAAAGAAAAAAAGAAAGTTTGTATTCTGGTCAATATCACAGGATGGACAAACACTTTCTTTAATAATAATAATAATACAAACTAAGGCGGAGAGACCATTGGTCGATAGCCGATTAACAAGTAATGTTTACATATTTAAAATATTTTTATATTATTCTCATTGTTGCAAACTCAAAAAAATGTCAATAAAATAAAGATATATATTACATCTTTTACATTTTTTATCTTTCTGTTTTTTATTGCAAATTATTTCGTCGTTGATCGTCATTGTTAAACTGTCTTTTGAAATAATCAATGTCGATTTAATTGTCTATGTCTTGAAAGGATATAATGAAATGAAATATTGTTGTGGAGGGATTTTTAACGATTTATACGTAATGTTTGAAAAATGTGTCTGAATAAAAATATTTATATATACATATTTAAAAAAAATCATTTCATAAATTATAATTCTGCAAACGAATCGCAAAGTATGTTTGTTTCGGAATAAATCAAGCCCCGGAAAAAGAAAAACTCGAAATGGAGATTTAAAGCCGACTTTTGTGTTACGCTGCCCATTCAACGGGGAGACGGAAACCTTCCTCCTGAACGTGTAATAAACTTTTCCGTACAATTATATTAAAACGTCGGCGGGTGTTTGTTAAAAAGCGGAGATAATGGGACTGGCGGATCCACGGGATACGGGATTGTTATTGTGCTTTCCAGAAAGAGTGAGAACAAAAACGAAACAATGTATATTAAATACGGTTTCTGTGAAATTTTTAAATGATGTTGTTTTAGAAGAAATCAGGGTGTTTTAGTTTTTTATTTCGTCTGGTTTAAAAAAAAACAATAAGTATAAATAAGTGAAACAAACCAAATCTTTTAATTTCAATTAAATCATCCTGAATTAATAAGTATGAAACATGAACATTTTAATAATAGAAAAGAGCAGTTATTTATTCACTTACTCACAGTAATTTAAAATAAATTAAATCAACAATAAAATTAGTAATAATGAAAAGTATTATTAGAATTTAATATAAATTAGTTAATGGTATTATTGATTGCTGTGATTTATTGTCATCTTAAAATTTCTGCTTTCCATCCAGAATAGAACAAGATCTGTATTTCAAGAAACATTCGACAGAACTAATTATGGTAAAAATAAACTATTATGTCGCATGGTTAAATTCGCGAATATTTTATATACATCGCCTCATTTTAAGTTATTTGGTACATCCTTCAATATATTTAAAAGAAATTTGATGTGAGTAAATTTAGAGTTTTAATATTAGAAGATTGTCTATATTTATATAGGTATGAAATATAATTGCGCTATATTTATTGTTAATTACATTTTTGTTTAAGTTTTCAATGTTTTGTAATATTTTCTAAAAAGTATTTACCATCAATAAAGTTATTGTTATTATTGCAAATGAACTTAAATTAATTAATAAAATTAATGTGGGAAAAAACATATTTTCATATACAAATTTATAAAAACGCAAAAAAATAACAACGTTGATTTAAATGATGAACTTGCCCGTTCAACAGGTACCGTCATTATTCACCTGATATGTCCTGTTTTTTTTGTATTCCTGTCTCTCTCATTTTTCATGTTTACATCCACACAAAATATCAACAATCAAATACAGGGTGGAAGGAAATTAAAAAAATCAATGGGGGCCGAACGTGCAAACCCTGAATACAAAGCGAATGCAAACCCCGCGGGCATAATCAATCACTCGAAACGGTGCGGTGGCGGCGGATCGGATTAAGCCGCGAGGAAATTTTATAATTTTCTAATTTCCAGCTCACGGGAAGGACGCTTTCGGGTTTCACCTCACGGCCGCGCGTGTATGCCGTGACGTTTCAACTTTGGGAACGCCGCAGGAATATTAAATTTCGCGATCTGTATTCCCTCCTCCTTTTCCCCTCCTTCTCGGCGAGTGGGATTTCGTCGAGTTTTGCGCGATATTTGAAACAAGATTAGTTTTCTCGAGTGGTATTTGATTTAAACCGGGAATGATGTTATTAAAGGGGAAAAAAGGTATGCAGAGGTGGGACTCTCCTTGGTTTCCTTTTTATACCAATAATTATATTTTTTATTGGTTTAATAAGGAAACTTTTCATATAACAATATTTATATTTCTATCTCCCAAACTAGATTTAGGTTTGTGAGACAAAAACATTGATATTGCTATACAAAAAAGTTTCCTTATTATTGTTTTAATGAACATGTCTTCCTGAGTCAGTCATTTGTGCGACGCTTTCTGATCTGTAAAGTAATTTCTAAGATCATTTGGGTATAGTGCTTTTCCAATCCATGCATTCTCGCCTTTCTATAATCTACATTTTATTGCAGTAGTTGATCGTTTGCATGCAGTGACGTGTAATTATTACATTTTCGTGGAGAGGAGTGGAGTTTGCTTGCTGTGAAAATATCATTGCAGTTTCTTAATCTGCTTTTTATCTAGTCTCTCAATATCAATAAGGCCTCGGCCTCCTATTTCACGCAGAAGGTGTATCCGTTCTATTGTCGCCTTTGGATGGTGGGCATTAAATTTAGTTATAGTTGTGGTCTGCATATTTTCCAGATCGGTTTTTGTTATTATTAATATTATTACTATTTGATTTTCTTATTAATACAAAAAGAAAACTAGAGAGAATGTTACCTCTGCATAACTTATTTACTTTTAATAACATCAAAACTAGCAATAATTACATCGATAACCCGGCGCATTCACCATATTGTTTCTCCAAAATAATTTAAATAATTATTTTTACAACAAATAAACGACTGCTCGATAACTGTATAGTTTCGTTTTCGTTTACGTGAAGTGATTGATCAGAAAATAAAAAAAAATCAATGAAATAAAGAAGACTGTTATTCGTGACACAAAGTGCTCATTGTCAATAACAAACTGCTTGATTACGATGCAATCATTTTCCTCAATGGCATAACGATCGGCCTTTAGAATACGATTTCTCAGCAATCTCTTGCATAACCCTTTAACTTACTCCTATACAAACAAAAACGATTTTTTTTGATAACTTAAAGAATCACCCAATTATGGCAAAAAATTCCCGTCGATCTAATCACGTAAGAACTATTAAACCTCCCAAGCTTTAAACAAAACACTAAAATCCTTCTCAAAATACACAACCCATTATTAATCAACTAATTTAATTTTCAAGTATTAGCTCTGACTGAAATACCAACGCTCAAAAACTATTTAAATTGTAAATTAATATATTTGTAGAATTATGTATATATTAAATAAAATGAAACAAAGATGATTCACACATTTGCAGTCATTTAAATTACAATGAAATTAAACATGGAAAATTTTTTCTGGCAATGATCAATAAAATTCGATCAATCCCGTTTTCCAACTGCAAAAAATTACTTACACTGTAAGTCTTACAAACATCTATTGAAACAACTACTTCCCGAGCATTTACCCCGCCGGACATTGGATTACACAATAGATATTTGTTGTTGCATAGCAGCCCTACTGCTTACTGATGTTTGTAAGACTTACAGTGTAAGTAATTTTTTGCAGTTGGAAAACGGGATTGATCGAATTTTATTGATCATTGCCAGAAAAAATTTTCCTTGTTTAATTTCATTGTAATTATGTATATATAATAAATTCACAATTAAGATGGATGTATACAAGGTGAGTCACATTTCTTAAGACACTCAAGTATGTCAACAAATAATGATATTATGAGAAAAAAATTCAAATAAACCCCGCATACTCTAAAGAGGCAAAATGATCTGTAGTGGAAAGAAGGAGAAGCCCTCGGGGACAAACTTCATATTTTTAAATGGGAACCCCCATTTTTTATGTAAAATATTCGTATAGGTAACTTAAAAAAACAATAGCTTTTGTTTAGAAATTCGAGTGCCTGGAGATAAATTACTCACCTAGTATAAATAAATATTTGTCAACGAAAATTATGAATGAAAATAAATGGAAAACGACGCAATCGCCATTTTTTGCATAATTTTTATTAAACGGGAAAATATATTTTAAATATAGTGAATCTCATTTGAGGAATGAACGAATTGTATGTTGAGTAATTGTTGTTAAAATCATTGTCAGGGAACGTAACTCCATTACGATTGAAATATAAAAACCCACATACATATAAAAACAGCAATATTCTAGGAAAGAATTCAAACAAATTAAATAATTTATTTAAATAACTGTGACCACGTGAAAAAATTATTTTTTCTATTATTAAGAATTCAAACATTCAATTACACTAATTGTTAAATAAAAACATTTGGAATTCACAGTATTTTACGTTTAATTCGACCGTTTGTGTTTCGCTTTGTGTTTTCGGTAATATATATTTTTTTTTTTTTTTTCAGAACTCAAATCAAATTAGCGAACTATTGTTATTAAAACAGCTCTTCACTGCGTTTTGCACAAAAATAGATAGTTTAATATAATTTAATGTTTATTATTGACGATTTCATTACCATATTACATTATTCGTCTATACAACGTGTTTATAGTTTGGACAGTTCGATTATTCCAATCCGTTCAATCGTTTCCAACGGATCGAATTGTTTGATTCATTGGAACAAATGTCAGAAAGCTAAAAGAGGAAATAATTTATTAATTATTTTTTAAAATTAATTTCTATTTAATTTATTTAAATAACTCGGACCAAGTGAATAAATACTCTTTTCTATTATCATTGGAACTGTAATATACGTCTGTACATTTAAATTATTATTACTACTATTGTTTTTATAAATGTTATTGTATTTTTATTGTTCTTTTTATTTAATGTAAATAGTAATCTTATTCGCACAGATAACATTGGACCCACAAACAAATAATTAAGTTTAAATTAAAATATTTTTCAACTCTAAAATCGATTCACGAGTAACTATAATTAAAGTCCGCGTAATCAGTGTCATTGCATAAATATTTTAAAAATATATTTTTGTCAATAGAGTTTGATAAAAATCCAGATGCTACGTTACAGAACAATTTGCCGTATTCTAACAGAGGTAGGTTATATCTTTGATCAAACTGTTCCGCCGACGCGAATTGTTCGAACGAAAGGTATGTTCGATCGAATCAAATAGTATGATCGGCTGGAAACGATTGCATGGCTCGAACTTTCAAACGGGTTAGAATGATCGAACTGTCCAAACTAAAAACTTATTGTATACACGAATTACGTATGCTTTGAATTGAATCAAAGGTCAACTGCATTGGCTGTGTATGAGAGGTGATCTCATTCTGCAGGAAAAAAGTCCTATTATAGAGTGAAACTAATGATGGGCAAAATCGACTATATAAATAATCAATTAGGTTAAAGAAAACAAATATGAAAACACTTTGTACACTTTTCTTCACTTATTTAAATAAATAAGTGAAGAAAAGTGTAGAAAGTGTTTTCATATATCTTTCAAATCTTCACGAAACTCACATTTAATTAAGTATTAAAGAAAACACTTAATATTTTTTCTATACCACTTAACGATTTATTTCACTGTGACTAGTTTCGACTACACGATTACACGATTTGGGTATGATTACCCAAATCATGTAATTGAAACTAGTTAGAGTGAAATAACTCGTTAAGTGGTATAAAAAAGTTTTTTTCGTTATCTTAATATTGAAAATGTACTACGAAATAAACGCCTCAAACATTCAAGTAATTATTAATTAATTTAAAAATTACAAAATATATTGAAATTTTGTTTTAAAAATACTCCAATTAATTATAGAAATAGTAATTATAATAACGAATTTTAAGTTTTTAATGATACATGTAATAAAAACGATTAAATAAACTTTAGATTATCGAAAATAATTGATTATTTCTTTTAGAAATGGTTTATTTAAGGCCAAAAAAAAAAAAAAACACAAACAAGCGATTATTGCGTCGCCGGTTGTACGGTATTTTTTGCATTTCCTTTTATTTCCATTATCCGTGTTTGTATTAGATCCCTCTATCGTGTCCTAAAATTGAACAAATCAATTCCGTTGTTTGCTTAATGCTCAGGATGTGATTGCGCGATAAATTGAAACTGAACAGTTTCTATATGAATTGATGCAGTAATTAGTTTTTGATTGAAATGGCCGAAACATTAATTTTATAACAATATTTATTTTTCATAAAAAAAAACAATCTATTAAATCAATATATAATAATAGTAATAGTAATAGTAATAGTAATAGTAATAGTAATAGTAATAGTAATAGTAATAGTAATAGTAATAGTAATAGTAATAGTAATAGTAATAGTAATAGTAATAGTAATAGTAATAGTAATAGTAATAGTAATAGTAATAGTAATAGTAATAGTAATAGTAATAGTAATAGTAATAGTAATAGTAATAGTAATAGTAATAGTAATAGTAATAGTAATAGTAATAGTAATAGTAATAGTAATAGTAATAGTAATAGTAATAGTAATAGCAATAGTAATAGTAATAGTAATAGTAATAGTAATAGTAATAGTAATAGTAATAGTAATAGTAATAGTAATAGTAATAGTAATAGTAATAGTAATAGTAATAGTAATAGTAATAGTAATAGTAATAGTAATAGTAATAGTAATAGTAATAGTAATAGTAATAGTAATAGTAATAGTAATAGTAATAGTAATAGTAATAGTAATAGTAATAGTAATAGTTTAACCGTCTGGGATCGGATTAGAATAGTCCCAGGGTAAATCCTGCCTGTCGTAGAAGGCGACTAAAAGGATCCTCGGGGGTTATACCTACCCCTAGAGGACGCGCACCCCGAGGTGGCGGCTAGGGGGAAGCCATCACGAACCTCCGTTCGTGATGGTAGGAGGGTACCTTTGTGTACTCTCCCGCGGACCAAAAAGGTAAGGAGGGAGTGATGCGGGTGATGCCTTGGTGTCACTGGCACATCCTCCCTCAAGACCGGTGTGTCTACGCAAGTGGGCACATCGGATCTAGAGGAGATAAACCTCGATAAAAAATCCGAAATCCAAGGTGTCATACGAACCGTGCCGAGGGATGAATGGCCATGCGAGAGTTGGTCGTGAACGGTGTCTTCCGGATACCAGGCGCCCTCCGGTCGTATTTAGCCTTCCACCGGTATGGGAGCACTGCCGGTGGCGACCGTTTATTTCTGCCCTACTCGTGGGACCAAGATGAGTATTTCCATTTCCACTAAAACAAACACCCCAATCAACCAGCAACTGACGGGGGAACCAACCCCCCGGTTTTTGCTGGTGTGCAAAGCCGAAGGAAACTTCGATAGAGATAGCCCGTTTTTGATACATAAATTAGTGTATAATATAATTGGAGAGCCTAAGAATTTGAAAAAAGTTAAAGAAGGACTATTAATAGAGACTGTAAGTAATGCCCAGTCAAAAAAATTGATGGAAATTAGAAAACTAGGCGACTTTGAAGTAAAAATAATCCCTCACAATTCCTTGAATTTTTGTCGGGGCGTTATATTTTGTAAAGATTTCCTCAACTGTACGGTTGAGGAAATACAGGAAAATTTGGCAGAACAAGGGGTTATTGAAGTAAGAAGGATTACTACAAGACGAAATGGAGTAATCCAAGATACCCCTAGCCACATTTTAAAATTCAATAGAACAACGTTGCCACCACACATTAAAGGAGGGCCTTACATTCTGCCTGTAAGACTATACATACCAGCGCCACTCCGTTGTTTTAAATGTCAAGGGTTTGGACACACGGCAATTAGATGCTCAAAAGACCAGGTCTGTGTTTGTGGCAAAAATGTACATGAAGGAACCAGCTGTGAGGAGCCAATCATATGTATTAATTGTAATGGGGGACATTCGGCACGTTCGAGAAATTGCCCTAAGTATAAAGAGGAGGTCGCCATACAGGAGCTTAAAACGAAAGAAAAGCTTAGTTACTTTGAGGCAAAGAAACGTGTCGTACCGAAACTCCCCACAGCTGGCGTTTCGTACTCTCAGGCAACGTCGTCCAAAGTTAATATTGTCGAGGAACTATTAACACAGTTGTTGCCTCAAATAAAAAACACTGTGTCAGAGGTCGTCAGGGAACAAATAAAAATAGTTTCCTCACAAAGGGAGGCACATCAGATGCCTCCACCGTCAAAATCGCTCGCTCAACGAGCGATTGAGAAGCAGCCACAGGCTGCCAAACAGAGGGGTACCATTTTGGTACCCCAACATCAGGGAGCGCTCCAGGCTCCTCATGACAAGGGTGCCACAACAGTGTCATCCTTGTCTTCCACGCAGCAGAAGTTAACTGCGTCAACTCCTGCGGTGGAAAAATACTTGGCGGCTGCGGCTGCCGGGGCTAAGCCGTCGACGGCCGCTAGCAGGCCCGCCACAATTTCGACACCGGCTGAGGGTGAGTCCATTGACGTGGACCCACAATACTCTGCCGGAGACCTGGGAGTTAAGAGGGGCGCCATCGATGCCTCCCTCTCCTCAGATGACCTGACCGTCGAGGACGCAACTACAGACGGTGAAAACGGTAAACCCGAAAGGGTTCACAAAAGAAAACCAGGTTGGAAAAAAGGGGTTCCAAGGAAGTGAGTTTCCCTCCTTGTTGTGTTATTGTCATTCTTGTTAATTTATTGTTAATTTATTTATGTTTATTTTACTGTCGTAAAATGTCTTATGTTATTTTTTATTTGTCTTATGTTCGTATATCTGTGATATTAGTTTTAAGGTTTTTATCGTGTGATTGGTTTGGTCTCAGAGATTTTCTATCTCTGATGTCTTTCATGTTGTTAGGTTTAAGGTTTTATTGTATTTTTTCTTTGTTTTTAGGTTTTAGGTTTTATTGTGTTTTTAGGTGTTTAGGTGATAAGTTTTATGGCGTCTCATTGCTTTTAGGTTTTAATCCTTATAATGTGTTGTCGTTATTAGTTTTAAGTTTTTATTATCTCGTGTTAGTGTTATTTATTCTAATTTATTATTATCTGTTTGTGAAGTCTAAAAGTCAAAATGGTTGAACAAATTGTCCAATGGAATTGCAACGGTTGCAGAAAACACTACCACGAGCTGAAACTGCTCTTGGCAAGACACGCACCCTTTTGTGTATGTCTCCAAGAGACCCATTTCAAGCCAAACGAACAGTTTCAGCTTAGGGGGTTTGAGGTAGTGCGAAGGGATGTGGTACCAAACGTGCGAGCCAGGGGCGGTGTTGCCATCCTTCTGAGAGAAGGTCTCCCATTTCGGGAAATCCCTCTCAGAACAAGGCTCCAAGCACTGGCGGTACACATATCACATCCCTTAAAGTTAACAATATGCACCGTATATCTTCCTGAATTCGATTGGACAACGCAAGAATTACTCGACCTAGAAAACCAGCTTCCGTCACCATACCTATTGGTGGGCGATTTCAATGCCCACCACCCACTATGGGGATCTCGCAGAAAGGATCCGCGGGGTCGAATGATCGAGGATTTTCTCGATCAACGTGACTCCGTCCTTTTGAACACGGGATCCCCCACTCATTTGTGTGCGAGAAGCTCAGAGTTTTCTGCTGTGGACTTATCATTTTCTTCTCCCCGTATTGCCACGAATCTTACGTGGCAAACCCTGAATGACCTGCACGGTAGTGATCATTTCCCAATATTAATTAAAACCATCTCGAAAAGGGTTAGACATACCATCCCCCAGAGATGGTGTTTCGACAGGGCAGACTGGCTTGGTTTTCAAGCCAGTCTCACACGCCCGATGAACTTATCAGACGACGTCGAAACGGCCGTGCAGGAATTTACACAAAGGGTCTTAGAAGCAGCTGGCAAAAATATCCCAATTTCAAGTGGAAAGTTGGCCGGTCCACCGGTTCCCTGGTGGAGCCATGATATTAAGGTGGCTATAGAGGAGAGAAAGCGAGCTTTAAATAAGTTTAGACATAACTCTACCCGGGAGAACTTGATAGCCTTCAAGAAGCGGCGAGCAATTGCTCGTCGTAAAATTCTTGAAGGTAAGAAGCTATCATGGGAGGGCTACGTGTCATCAATCACGGCCTCCACACCTATGAGCGAGGTGTGGAGGAAGGTGGGTGCAATAGCCGGGAAAAAATTCCCTGCAGTAGCACCCATCTTAAAAATAAACAATCGTGATGTGACTGACAGGGCGGAGATTGCGAACGCAATTGCGTCTCAGTTTCACTCCGCCAGTAGCTCTCAAAATTATAACGCTAGATTCCTGGGTAGTAAAAGTAGTCTCGAGGTTGCTCTGGATTTCTCCTCTAGGGAGTCCTTACCCTATAATATTAATTTCTCGCTTAAGGAATTAGAAGAGGCAATAAGTTCAACAGGTGCATCCAAAGCGCCAGGACCTGATGGAATCCCATATCAGATGATCCGACAATTTCCCTCTAATATGAGGGAATCTTTGTTGGATCTATACAATCTGATATGGGATAGGGGAATATATCCCTCAAATTGGAAAATAGCCACTATTTTGCCTCTTCTAAAACCTGGTAAGGACCCCACAAACGCGAGTAGTTACCGGCCAATTTCTATAACCAGCTGCTTGGGGAAAGTTTTGGAGAAAATGATAAATAATCGCCTGGTATGGATCCTAGAAAAACACGGTCTCTTGGTGAAATACCAGGCAGGATTCAGAAAATTCCACAGCACGATCGATCAGTTGGTCCATCTGGAGAACTCCATTCAGGATGCCTTCCTAGAAAGGAAACACCTCGTTGCGGTGTTTTTCGATCTGGAGAAGGCATACGACATGACCTGGAGGTACGGAGTTCTCCAGAAGATACATGAATGGGGACTGAGGGGCCGTCTGCCCCTCTTTATTAAGTCATTCATGTCTGATCGGTCGTTTCGAGTAAAGTTGGGGGAAACCGAATCCGCACCCTTTGTGTTGGAGAACGGTATCCCCCAAGGTTCAACCATAAGTGTCACCCTATTCGCTATTGCTATAAATGATATTGCAATGTCTGTCAAATCCCCTATTGGAAAATGCCTGTACGTCGATGACTTAGTTTTATATATGGCAGGAGATACTATCCCTGCCATTACACGCCAACTTCAGGCCGTCATCGACAGAGTCAACAACGACGCTGAGTCTAGAGGTTTTCGCTTTTCCACTGCGAAAACCTCATGTATCCATTTTTGTAGACTCAGGCGACCGCATCGCGACCCCGGACTGTCACTCCGGGGCACCCCGATACAGGTCGTTGAAAGTATCAGGTTTTTGGGGCTGAGGCTCGATAAAGCTCTGTCTTATCGAGCCCACATTGAAGAGCTGGTAGAACGTTCTAAGAAGGCACTGAACGTTATCAAGTGCTTGGCCAGCATCAACTGGGGAGCCCGAAGAGAGGTACTGCTACGTCTGTACACGGCCCTGGTTCTATCCAGGGTTGACTACGGATGTGCAGTGTACTCTTCGGCTCGAAAATCCTGGTTGAAGCCCCTCGATGCGGTCCATAATGCAGGCATTAGGTACGCCACAGGTGCATTTCGGACAAGTCCCTCACCGAGCCTCTGCTGCGAGTCGGGCATCCCTCCTCTGAATGCACGCCGCAACCGCTTCGTGCTTCAGTACGCGGCGGCAATGCGTGCGAGGAGGGGGCACATAAACCGACGTCATTTTGTCAACATCACAGAGCAGCAGAGGAAATACGCTAGAAGACCTACCGTCAGTAGGCCGGTGTGTGTCCGATCGAAGGAGCTTATGGGGAGTTTAAACCTTAGTCTCCCGCGGGTATTCGAGGTCGGATTCCTGGAGATACCACCTTGGCTAATGCCAAGCGTGTGTTGTCGACTGGATCTGACCTCACACAAGAAAAGCGATACTAGCCCCTACCTTCTTAGGGGCAAATTTTATAGTATTATCGCCGAATACCCTAACTCCCCGCGGTTGTACACAGACGGCTCGAGAACCGACCGCGGAGTAGGTTGTTCCGTCATTATTGACGGAACGCCGCATTCGTGGTCGCTGCACGAGTCGGCGAGCGTGTACACCGCAGAGTTATATGGAATTTATCAAGCCCTTCGTTACTGCATCTATGACCACCACAGCTCATTCGTGATATGTTCCGACTCTCTTAGCGCCATACAAAGCTTGACGTCTCTATTATCGGTCGATCCGCTGGTCCAGCTCATACAAGCCTCGATATTCGAATTGTTCCGAGTCAAAAAGACGATTGTCTTCGTCTGGACTCCGGGACATGTGGGTATCGAGGGGAATGAGCTGGCCGATGAAGCTGCCCGTCAGGCAGCAGATGCGGATTCAGTTGATAGTATACCTGTGCGACCAGATGACGTCAAGCAATACATCAAAAGCGCAATAATGCATGATTGGCAACAGAGTTGGAACCGCTCTGAGAGCAAACTTAAATCTATTAAGCTCTCCGTGACATCCTGGAAGTCGCCGGTGGTCCTTACAAGGCGGGAAGAGGTTGCCCTATGTCGTTTACGCATAGGGCACACAAATATAACCTCTCTATACCTCCTTACCGGCGACGACCAACCAGAATGCCAATATTGTCACGACCTATTAACGGTAGAGCATATATTAGTAGAATGTCCAGCCTACGCAATTCAACGCGATAGGCTGAGGCTGGGTGGTAATGTGGCGTACTTATTAAACAATGAAAAGGGGTCCGTAGAGAAACTTATAAAGTTCCTACGGGAAACAGATTTATTAAAGCGAATTTAGGGTTTGTCGTTGTTTTTTATGTTAATTTATTATTATTTATTCTTTGTGTCGTCCTGTGGTCGGTGGTATCGAAGTCTCTTTACAACTTCGGTACCACTCTTGTCTGTCGTGTTAGGTTAGGTGATTTTTATTGGTTTCGGCACTTGGGGTCCATTTACAACCTCGGTGCCGTCTCCTTTTTGTGATAGTAGGTTTAGGTTTTAATATGTCTTAGGTTTAGGTTTTAATATGTTTTAGGTTAGGTTCTTTTAATGGTTAGTTTTAAGTTTTATTTAATTTATTTTAGGTTTAGGTTTTTATTTTAGCTTTAAGTTTGTGTAATTGTGTTGTCTGTGGGGCTCTAGTGTCAGGGTCCTTTTACAACCCGGGCACTATCCCCTTTGTGATATTAGTTTTAAGGATAAAAGGGCAATGCCTGACATCACAGTCCAATGTTTATTACACTTCGAAATTAAGTCAGAGCATTAAAAAATCTTGAGACCGGCTAATGACCTTAGCAGTCGAAGCCGGTAAAGTGGGAGGGGTTTTAGTGGGTAGGCTTTCAGCCAAAGTTTGACTGGAAGGAGTCCCACACTCCGTCCGTAACTGGATTTCCCCTTCCACAGCCCAAAAAAAAAAAAAAAAAAAAAAAAAAAAAAAAAAAGTAATAGTAATAGTAATAGTAATAGTAATAGTAATAGTAATAGTAATAATAATAATAATAATAATAATAATATATATAATCTAAAATCCCCATCTACCATAATGGTGGTGTAGGGGTAATAATAATAATAATAATATATCTTTATTCCACACAAGTAACAGAATTATTTACATTCGGGTCTATTCTGTAAGGGAAATGTTACATTTAACGTGTTCGATTTCAATATTTTTGGGAATTATATTTATTGTAGTTGTAAATCCTTTTCCCTTCCTTTTAAGTGCGACCAAGTGAATAAATAAATCCTTTTTCTATTAGTAGTAAATCCATTTATTGAATCTAAAAGAGTTACCGACCGAGATCTTTCAACAGCAATATAATTATTTTTTTTTTTTTCATAATATTTGCTTTTAATAATCCAGTGATGACTTGATTTATTTTAAAATAAACGAATCGACCAAACAAACAAAAAATCCAACCATCCGAATCCACACATTTCGCACCGCGAACCGAAATAACGAATGTATTTGTTTAGTGAAAAAAAAAAACGTGGGGGTAGATAACAACATAAATAATGGATTTCTTATCAATGCGGTCATACGCAAACAGAGGACCACGGTCGCTCGGCCGTCCGTTCGTTTTTTTCACGAAATTTCAATTCCCATCCATATATGCTTTTTTTCCGGTGTGCGTTATTCCGAAACGCTGACCATTCGGGTGAATGAGATGGATATATGGATGTGTATACCGGGCGGGCGAGCCGCTGATTCAATACCAATCAATCAGTGTCACCGTGGAAATTGATTATTTTTCAGGCCGTTCCTGAAGTATCAGACTCGAACCTCCCCGACAAAAAAAAAACGCGAATTGTAGGTTAATTGAAAAATTTGCATTTTTACTCAATTACCTAACGAGGATTTGGATTAAGTGTCCAGATTTTATATTAGAATGTTATATGGAATCGAGAAAAAAGTGTGTTTGTATAAATTGAATTTAAGTGAACTGAATGAAGATTTGATATCACATGTCTCTGTGGTGTAGTTAGTAACGCACTCGGCTAGAAATCGAGGGATATGAGTTCAAATCCCATCAGAGGTTTTTCTTTTCCACTTATATTTACTTAATTTAAATTATATCTCAATAATAATAGAAAAGTAGCTAAGAGGAAATAATTTATTAATTATTTTTAAATTCTTTTTATTTCATTTATATCTCAATGTTGCACATTGAAATTTCTTTAATTCATAAAAAAATTTCGGTTTTCATAAAACCTATTAGTCTCAATAAAACTTACTTTAATGGAAAAAAGGAATTTTATTGATAATTGCCAATAATTTTCTTTGTTTAATTTTATTGTAAATCAAAAAATATTGTCTGTAAAACCAAAAATAATTGAATCTAACAAATGTTGACAATTGACCTTAGGCGTACCCTAAGACGAGGCGTGTATTTTACAACATACTCAAAGAATCCATTGATGAACGAATAATATAATCCTTGTTAACTGGCCTTCAAGGTTGCATCATTATAAGTATAACTTGGTCATAGTTATTTAAATAAATTAAGTAGAAATGATTTGAAAATAATTAATAAATTATTTCCACATTTAGCTCTGTGACTTACGTTACGTAAGTACGTTAAACAAATGCACATTAAAACAACTACTTCCCGGGAAAGTACCCCGCCGGACATTGAATTACTAATGTATAATGTATGTATATAATGTGTAATTCATTTATCTAAATAACTGTGACTATGTGAGTAAATACTCTTTTCTATTTAAATCACTTGTAAATATTTTAAATTGTTTCAAAAATTGTCTGAATAAAGATGTTATATACATATATATTCTCAACTAATTTGTTTCTCAATAAAGATAATGTATATGTAATTTTTAGAGTAAGGAACAAATTTAAAAGTAAACAACTTAACAGGTGGTTGCTTGGAGTGGAATGGGTTTAAGTAATAACAAAGAACAACAACAACAACAACAAAAAAACGACAAACAAAAATGACGCCGACGACGACGTAGAAGAAAAATCTACAGAAAGACGAAAAGGTAAAGTGTGTGGTGGACGGGGGAAAGTCATAAGAAGAAACAACATTCCTTATTCTTTTCATGTTCATGCAACTCACTTTTCGAAAACCGCTTCGACTTTTGAGGCCTCTCTCTTTCTCCCTCCCTCTCGCTCCGGAAAGAAAAAAAAACGACAATTCTGTCAGGAAGATGAAAAGTTTTGTATATATATATATATTTTTTTATGAGTGTGTGTGTGTTAAGCGGCGTTTCGAACAGCACACACAGCGAGAAACGGCATCGCTGGGTTTGCACTGGAAACTGTTAGCGAGGCGTCGCGACGCTCGCCGGATTTGCGTCGGCGAGCGTCGCTCCACGATCGGTGCTCTACGTCGAACCCAACTAATATTCCAGGTCGGGGCTTTTTTTGCAGAGGGAACGAAAATAATAATAAAAAAAATCAACAAGAGGAGTTCGGTCTACATTTTATGGCGATATTGGGTTCCTTTATGTGATGGAAATATCCGCGAAATTTTTGCGTAACGAAGTATTTATATTGCTTAGCGGGGAGAGGGGCGGAATGATTTTTTGTTTGTGTATGAAAATAAACGGATTGTTAAAGGAAATAATTTTACATGCGTTTTTATTAGGATTTAATATTAATATCAAAATAATTTTATATTAAAATTTTATAAATAATCAATTAATTTGAATAGAAAAAAAACAACAAAATATTTATATTCTGAATAAATTCCTCATATGGTGAAACATTTTTAATTAATAATGATAGAAAATTTAAAAAAAAACTTGTTTTTTTTTTATATATATTTCACAGATTTTATTAATTAATTTTTTTAACGAAACTTTCATCGTTTCTTAGTTGATAATAAATAATTATTTCACCGAAAATTCAAAATTGTAGTCTTATTCTTAATGAACACCACTCATTAAGAATTTTTATATAAAAGTCAGTTTTCTTTGTATCTGAAGGGTTCCTTTCCTTTTTAGAATTATCATTACTGGCATTACGAATTATTCTCACAATTTATTCCAGCATTTCTCCACAAAATCGCATTTTCGTGTTCTTCACTCGTTGCCTCACCTGTTATTATATAATCTCTTTTTTTTATTTTATTTTTTTATTATTATTCTCCCTGTTTTTAATTCAACGTTATATAATTTCATTGCGAAACAGACCGAGTATATTCTTTTGTGCCGTAAAAATCAAACCGGTGTTCTTTACTGGCCGAGCTCCTGCGGGAATATAAAGGAGGCACAATACACAATGACACGATTTTTACGAGGTATATACCTTTTTTTATTGGCGGGGACGAACGGCGGGGAAGTCGAGCGCGAAAACTACGAGAGTAATCAATTCGGGGCTTACACCCAGCCAGAATTTTTGATCGCGGAGAATTCGATTTCGATCATTTTAATAATGTTTTCGTGAGTTTCAATGATGCAATTTTGTACAATTCTCTAAGCGATTGCAATATACGTAAGTACTTTAAATCATTCATTGAAACAACTACTTCTCGGACAAATACCTCGCCAGACGTAGAATTATTTAGGTTAGGTTAAGTTAGGTATTGATACCAACAGCGCTGAGACTGTGCCATTCACTTTTCCTTCCGTTATGAAATATATTTTATTGATCCGGGTAAAGGGGGTTCTTTTATTTTTTTATTCGGCATGTCCATCTACCGCGAAAATTCTCGAGCGCTCCTTTGCATAGATTTTCCACTCAGTTACTACATCTTGCTAGTGCATATTATTTCCTCACATTTTTCACGGAAAAATGTAACATTTCCCTGTGGAATTTCTTCGATGAACACAAATTATTAAGCACAAAAAAATTAATTAAATAAAAATTATTTGAAAATAATTAATAAATTAAATAAAATGAAACTATTATTTGTTATTTCCTTTCATTAAATAATTTCGACTCAAACCGTTGCAATTCGCAGTAGTACAGTTATACAGCAACAAATATCTATTGTGTAATCCAATGTCCGGCGGGGTAAATGCTCGGGAAGTAGTTGTTTCAATAAATGTTTGTAAAACTTACAGTGTAAGTAATTTTTTGCAGTTAGAAAAAGGGATTGATCGAATTTTATTGATCATTGCCAGAAATTTTCCTTGTTTAATTTCATTGTAATAATTAATAAATTATTTCCACATTTAGGGTATTTAACCGGAAAGTAGTTGTTTCAATGTGCATTTATCTAACGTAGTTACGTAACGTAAGTCAAAAGTCTGAATGTGGAAATAATTTATTAAATATTTTCAAATATTTTTTATTTATTTTATTTAAATAACTGTGTCCAAGAGAATGAATACTTTTTTTTCTATTTATACAAAAAAATAGTTTGAGATGATCTAAAGATTAATATTATTAATATATGTATACATTATTTCATTTTACTTATGACTGCTGTTTCGGCAAATTCACTCCATATTTGATCTAAGCTGAATTTACCGTAACTTCAGTCATAAGTAAAATTAAAATGTTGTACATAACAAAGTTTAGATGTGTTTTCATTATCAGGCAAGCTGAATTTACCGAAACTTCAGTCATAAGTAAAAATAAAATGTTATACATAACAAAGTTTAGATGTGTTTTCATTATCAGGCTCAATTAAGTTGGAGTTGTAGCATCAACAAATTAATAACATCTCATCGGATTTCAGGATTTCAGTTTCACCAATCCTGTTTTTTTTTTTTTTTTATTATTTTCATCCATTTTTCCTCCGTACAAAAACGGATAAAATACAGCGTTGTATCGGTGCATTTAGCGGGACCGAATGTTAATAGTGTGATCTGAGGAAAATAGAATGTTATAAATTGCTTTTATCGATTTCGGCCGGAGGCATCTGCGGATTTGTTTCCAGTTGGAATTGTCGGGCGGGGAATAAATTCAATAATCGGGTTACTTGCTGTAATGCCGTTCCTTCCCTTTTTCCTACGCGCGGCTTCCTTTTCTCCTTCTACTTTCCTTCTTTTTTCTGCTCTTTTCCCCGATATTATTAACGAAACAATACGGCTCAGACCGTGACTTCGTTTAAGACGCCGATAATAATACTGTCGTGAGTTTTGTAAAAATACAGAATGAATGATTGGAATGAATAAATGTTATTAGCTGTACTTTTTTGTTGTTGTAAATTTGAAGATTTAATTTGTTGAAACTGTAAATCAATAATAATATTTAATGTTATTAATATAGCCTATAAAACCTGTTGACTTTCATTAATTCATTAAAGTTTCGGGTTATTATTATTAAAGTTATTCAATGTAATCTGTGTTTAATTGGTTGATTTTTAATAATTTATTCATATTTATTTCGTACATTAAAATATAATTTTTAAAATAGGCTGAAAGACCTCCAATCGATAGCCGTTTCCCTGAAGTACATTGTGCGTATATATAAATTGTTGATTTTAAATATTCTGTATAAAAATATAAATTTGTTGGTTACTTTTGGGAATAAAGATGTTTATATATATATAATTTTTATAGCAATCAAATCATAAGAAGTATATATAAATTAATTCTATGAATTCTAACACAATACATGTATTATATAATTCTGCAAGTGTTTAGCAGAAGTTCTTGCCTTCCCTGTCCTCGCCGCAGGAGTTTATATATATATATATTTATTTTGAATTAAATTCTCACTTATCCCGTGGTGAAACATTTTTTATGTAATAGCATTTTAATTAATATATTTGGTTGTTTGTTTCACTAAACTTTTAGTAATAATTATGAAGTGTTTTAATTAGTACACTTGGTTGTTCGTTTGACTAAAAGTTTAGTTAAAATACTTCATAATTTTTATATATATTTAATTTTATTTGTTATATATTTATTAATTAATTTATTTATGTATTTTATATTTTACAAATAGTGTATTATTTAGTTTTATCAAGTAAAAGCCTCAACCATCAATTATCAACCGTTTAATTAAATTCGCAGTACTACGATAATCGATAATTACAGTCTAAGCAAATTTGAATTTATTATAATTTATAGAAAATCCACTTGAATTAGGATAATTCACGCATAACGATCACGTTATGTTGAACGTTATTCATACAGAATAGCCCCGAATGTCAATTATTTTGTACCTCATCACCCTATTATTTAACTTCCCAGTTTTCTCTTTTTTTTCTTGTAATAAACTAAAGGATTCATTTGCATCACCCACACAGACAAATATTTAAAAATCAATCCAGAATCAAGATTTTTTTTATTCAGCAAAGCCGTATTTACGTTTTCATGGAGTAGGTGGAAAATAAGTAATCATAACTTTTGCCGGGCTGAAACGCAGATGTGTTCATTTCACATAAAAGTCGGCGGCGTTGGTGGAAAGAGAAAACTCGGGACCCGCATAAAAGTTTCACTGCGCCTCTCTCTGTCTCATTCCGGTGCGGCGAACAGAGAGAAAACCATCGGGGATCTTGTATGTATATATAAAATATGGAACTTAATATAATCGCAGAGTTCTTGTATAGATATACAGATACACACACAGGTATGTGCAGGGTGTATATATTATTTATGGGCTGATTTATATACGCGATGGAAAAAAAAATGTCCTTTCGCTGTTCGAAGGGATGGGGCTCGTTCTCGGCGTGAATTCGATTGAAATGTATGCATCGATTATGTGATAATGATAATTCCTTTCATAATTGTTTCATGCCTTAATTAAATTTGTCCCATTTTTTTAGATTTCCTTTTATATTAGTTTCTTTAGTATTTCTATCCTATCTTAAATAAAAACACTGTTAAATAAAAAGAGCTTGAAAATAATTAATAAAATATTTTCTCTTTGGCTACATATGAATAATGCTTAAACATCTCTCGATTTCCCGATATGTCGCATGACGATCTTCTTATATATTCTTATATATATTTTATTGAGTTTTGAGATTCAATTATCTTTTTTGTTTGTCATTTATACCCCAAACTTTATTTATAATGTAATAGTCGTTTCAAATTTCTATACCCTTTCTTACTCTGGCGTTTTTTACTGATTAATATGTAATAAAATATAATTATTTTTATCTTGTGTTTTGCAAGCATTCACTTCGCAGTACATTTTCAATTTATAAAATAGAAACACGCCATTTTTTAACCCACTTTTATTTAATATAATGAAAAAAAGTTGCGTATTTTCCATTATTTAAATTAATTTCATTATTACACAGAGCAAGCAAATATTATATTTAATATCCAACACTGTAGGATTATTAATTGAACCATTATTATCACCGTGAAATACACACTGACACACACACATACATATACATATATATAATAAGAGCAAGAGTAAATAGACTAATTATTAGCAGACATTCGTAATAATTGCGCAGTGTACTCATGCATCCAGCAGATGTTGTTTGAATACGTGGGCGTTAGATTAGATAAATAGTTCGTAACTAATTGTTGCAATTCAGTGTTAGTAACGTGTATAAATTAGGCACAATGCGAGCGTCAAAATTAATATTAATTAACAATATAACGCACCGGTGAAAATTCATATTAAATGTATACCAAGTATTTCTGTTAATGTGGGTTAAATTTAATCATACGGAATATTATGTTAAATATTATTTTTAAAATAATAAATTAAAAATAATTCTATTATTGAAAATATAAACCAATGTATATTAATTCTTGAATCATTGAGGCCTTCACTTCACAGGACATAATTATTTTCTTCTTATTTAAACTAACGAGAAATAATAAATTAAATAAAAAGAATTTGAAAATAATTAATAAATTATTTGCTCTTTTAGCTACTGTGACATTTTTTTTATAACGAGAAACAATTTGATGAATAAAACGCTAATAAAATTCTCACTTTTATTCGACTTACCAAATGTATGTTATTTTAACGATCACTTTGTGTCCGAATTGTATATTTAGTGATTCAAATAAAAGTGTGAAGAAGAAGTGTGTTTTATTCGTTAAATTAATTTGATCTTTGCGTAACTTAATCAATCAATTTAACTAGCATAGTTTGTCTTTCGAATGGACCACTTGCTTCTTAGTAACCATTTGGTCATCTAAAAATTATTTCACGCGTAATCATCTAGAGGATCGAAGAAGAATCTGGCAGTAAAATTGAAATATTAAATGGAAACCCGTATTTTTCATCACAGATTAAGATAGTTTTCTTATTTCATCAGGACTTCAAGAAGAAATAGTTTAAGCTCAAGTATCACGGCTTTAAATTTAAGCCGTGTTTGTTGAGATTGCAAATTTTCATCAAATAAGCGAGATCGTTAAAAATATATCTGTCGACCGTAACATTTATATTAGTATGTAAATATTTCTATCGCACGACGTAGAGCATCTTGTTAACGTTGTCGATCTTATTATTATAACCTGAAAAGTTAACAACACGAAGTGATAATGGTTAGGATTTTATTTAATTCAAAACTAAAAAAAATACTCGTATTAAATAATATTGTATAATAGGCGAAAGATGGCGCTTGCGTCGTCTTTTATTTATTATGATTAATATATACATTACATTAATGTATTTTGGAATTATCCATTATTCATATGGTTTATTAATATTTCATTAATGATAATAATTTATTTATTTAAATTTACTCAATGTCTTTAACTAGTCACATGACGAATTTTCTATTACACATTTTCTGCTTATTTCGACTTAACGCACACTCCAATAATTTCACGAGTGCTGTAAAAGGGGAGAATATATACAGGAAATGCGAAAATCTAAAAATCAATCAATTTAACAAGCCAAATTTTTGTTTGATTTTGCGATTTTTTTGTTACAGTCTCAGATGCCCAGCAAAGATAACCATAAATGAAAATATAGCTGCATTAATATACTGAAAATCCCCTTCTTATACTTTTTTTGTGAAGCATGTAATCCAGGTTTAACCGCAGACGCGTCGAAAACGGTTAATCGGCAGGCTTCTTTTAAACCATTCCCATATATTTTTTTTTCCTCGGAGTGATTTAAGTAGCTCCACATGAGTAAAAATGATTATTTTAAGGAAAATTAAGTTGTCCACTTTCTTACTAGTATCATCAGGAGCATTTGTGAATTTTTTCAGAATTTTTTGCAAGAAAAAAATTTCACCGAAATTTGAAATGGAAAAAAGTGAAATTTCGACAAAAATACGAAAATCGCCAAACTGCTTCAAATTACACCAAAATAAAGCTAAAGAATGAAAGCATACGCTATGAGAATTTTGACGTGATTGACTCATTTGTTTTCAGCCAATTCGTTCTCATATTAGACCTATGAAAAATGGGCGAAATTTTATCTCATTTTTTCGATTTTTTTATGGCAACCACAGACGATGCAGAAAGATGATTTTTACTGAAAATATAGCTAAATTCCTTAGGAATTGAATGCTGAATATCCCGTTATTCTGAGTTGTCTGTGAGCTTAGTAATGTTTATCCAATTGCAGGCACGTTCAAAACAACCAATCGGCGGGTACTCACTAAACCGTTCCCATAAGGCTCCGTGTTAATTTCGCGGAGCTATTAAAATGATCAAAAATGGTGAAACATTATAATTCCTCGGGAAACTAATAGTCTACGTTCTTTCTACCAACATCAAGAGCCTTCCTGTTTTTTTTTTTAATTTTTTTGGAAACAAAAAAAAATTCATCGAAATTTGAAAAAATCGTAATTTCGATGAAAATGCGAAAATCTCCAAACGATTTCATATTATATCAAATTGTAGCTAAAGAATGAAAGAATAATCTGCGAGAAGTTGAGCCTCATCAAAAGTTTCGTTTTCGATCAGCACACTCACAAATTTAGCTTTAGTAAAGTGGGCTAAAATTTTGCTCGATTTTGCGATTTTTTTCTGGCGGTCGTGGAAATAGAGTCAAGATGAGCATGTGTAGGAAAATAGCTCTATTCTTTACTAATCTAATGTTGAAAATCCCATTATTCTATGTTTTTCGAGAATCGTGTAATTTTGGTTTAACCGCTGAGGCGTCGGAAACACCCAATCGACGGGCCTCCCTGAAACCGTTTCCATAAGGTGCTATGTTAATTTCAAGAGTCGATTGAAGTGGTCCGAAATTGACGAAAAATGATTATTTTAGGATGAAATAAGTAGTCAACGTTATTTCTAGCATCATAAAAGGGCTTACGGGAATGTTTTAAAATTTCTTTCGAAACATAAAAAAATTGATAAAATGTGAAAAAAAATCCGAAAATCACCAAATAGCTGAATAATATAGTAAAGTATAGTTAATAAATAATAAATTACTACAAGTCTAAAAGTGTATTAATTTTGAGTTTGATCGCTCAGTGTTATAATTATTAACGTTTCTTTGAAGATAATTTCGTCTCGATAGATTTAGGTAATCGTAATCGGATCGATGTTCCATCCATGCGTGGTGTATCAGGTTTCCGTGTCATTAGGATAAGACGTGAATACGGCATGCGTTTCGTGGGGGGAGTAGGGCAGAGAAGCTGCTTGAAATTCACGATAATGCGGATCGAAGTATTACACCGGCTGCCTTAATCCCCCACAATGGAAAAGCGAAACACCAAAAGTCACTCAACGGAAAGATGGATACAATAATGAAATTAATTAAAAAAAAATAAATAAATAGATTAACACTGACATTTAATGGTTTTTTTGAGTTTACGTGAAGTTTGTAGGATGTTTACTGCGCAATTAAAAATATAAATTAAAACCATTTTTTCAGAAATAAATCACTATACATTTGTTTCATTCTGAACGTACTATTTACTTATGTAAATATAATTAAACGCAATTATTATTTTTTTTAATTTAAATAATTTGTCTCAAGAACAAACATAAAACAGATTAAACGCAAGTCTTATTTAAGTATATGCCTTTACGTGCTTGCATTATTATAGTTTATTTTTACATTTTTTTTCTTGTTTTAAGTTGGAACAGACGACGCTTTCAGGTATAAATCGAAAATCCATAACGGATGCGTTATAAATATTGGATGCGCTCCGCAGCCCCCTCCGTTCACCCAAACACTCACACATACACACACACACACACAACACCCCCGGATAGCAACCAGCCCTCGACGTCGATACATAAATAAAGCCATATTAGTCCTGAAATGTGTAATCCCCGTATTTACCTCCACGGACCATTCATTAACGTGGAACGTATTGGCCCGATAAATTCACTCTTTACACTTGTATTTGTGTGTGCTTTTTTTTTTTCTTGTGCCGTTTGAATTGTTTGATTTCACGCCAAGAGGGATTTTTGTGAAATATGGAATAGACGAACACAAATGGGTTTTAAGAAAGAATTTAAATGAAATCTAAATAGCAAATAGTTCATTTTGTTTTTACTACTTTCACGGGTTTTCTTCAATCTTTATTTGGAGAGAAAAATATTGTCTTCGAAATTTGTAAATTTTTTAATTGTGAATTATATTCACATTTGACATTTTAATATCTTACTCTTTTATTATACGTTCGTATATTCGACTCTTTTAATATGTTATAAACGTTATTATTATTAAAGAAAACAAAATTACTTTTTTTATGCCATTTGGATGTTTTTATTAAAAATCTCCAAATGATATCAAATTATACCAAAATGTAGCTAAAGAATGGGAGCATAATCTGTGAGAATTTTAGCCGAATCGAGATAATAGTATTCAGTCAGTCCTCTTTCAAAGCGGAGCTTTGAAAAATGATCGGAATTTTTGTTCGAGTTTACGATTTCTTTTCTGGCGGTCACGGATAATTCAAAATGAAAATCTTTATCGAAAATGTAGCTGCGTTCCTTAGCAATCGGATGCTGAAAAATTCGTTGTTTTATCTTTTCTTTGAATCCTTTTATCTTGGTTCAAACTAAGTTACATCTAATACTGACAGCCTGTGAGTCCTCATTAAAGCGTTTCCATAAGGCCCCGTGTTAATTTCGCGGAGCTATTTAAGTGGCGCAAAACTGGTTCAAAATGATGTTTTATTGGGAAATTAAATAGCCCATAATCTTTTTACTATCATCAAGGATATTTCTTAATTTTTTCAGATTTTTTGGAAAGAAAAATTTTTGCATCGAAATTTGAAAATATCGAAGGGGTATGTAAGGAAAAAAGTGGGATTTCGGTGAAAATCCGAAAATCTCCAAACGACTTGAAATTAAGCCAAGATATAGCTAAGGAACAGGATCATAAACTGTGAGAATTTTAATGAGATTGAGTGATTCGTTTTCAGTCAGTTCGCTTTCAAAATCGGCCTTTGAAAAATGGGCGAAATTTTGTCTCGTTTTTGCAATTTTTTTCTGGCGACCACAGACGGTGCAGATAGATAAATTTTTCTGGAAATATAGCTGAATTCCTTAGCAATTGAATGCTGAAAAGCCCGTTCTTCTGAGTTGTATGTGAACTTTGTAATTTTGATCCAACCGTAGACACTTTCAAAATTACCAACCGGCGGGTCTCCAATAAACCGTTCCCATAAGGCTCCGTGTTAATTTTAATAAAATGATCAAAATTGATTGAAAATTATAATTTCTCAGAAAACTAGATAACCCACGTTTTTTCTACTATCGTCAAGAATCTTCAGGATTTTTTTTCAATTTTTTTGGAGAGAAAAAAAATTTGATCGAAATTTGAAAATAACGTGTAATTTCGGCAAAAATCCAAATATCTTCGAACGACTTAAAATTGAACCAAGATATAGCTAAGGAATGGGATCATAAGCTGTGAGAATTTTATTGAGATTGAGTGACTCGTTTTCAGTCAGATCGCTTTCAAAGTCAGCTTTTGAAAAATCTGCGAAATTTTATCGCGTTTTTGCGATTTTTTTCTGACGACCACAAGCGGTGCAGATAGACGAATTTTGCTGCAAACATAGCTGAATTCCTTAGGAAATGAACACTGAATAGCCCGTTTTCCTGAGTTGTATGTGAACTCAGTAATTTTAATTCAACCGTAGACACGTTTAAAACGACCAATCGGCGGGTCTCCACTAAACCGTTCCCATAAGGCTCCATGTTAATTTCACGGAGCTATTTAAATGATCAAAAATGGTTGAAAATTATAATTTCTCGAGAAATTAGTTAGCCTACGTTCTTTTTACTATCGTTAAGAATCTTTATGATTTTTTTCAATTTTTTCGGAGAGAAAAAAATTTCATGGAAATTTGAAAATATCGTATGGAAAAAAGTAGAATTTCGGCGAAAATCCAAAAATCGCCAAATGACTTCAAAATACACTAAAATGAAGCTAAAGAATGAGAGCATAAGCTGTGAAAATTTCATTAAAATTGTGCGGTTGGTTTTCAGTCAATTCGCTCTCAAAATGCGCCTTTGAAAAGTGGCTGAAATTTAATCTCGTTTTTGCGATTTTTTTCTGGTGATTACAAGCGATGTAGCGAGATTATTTTCTTACTAAAATATAGCTGGATTATTTATGAATCTAATGTTAAAATTCCCGTTTTCCTAAATTGTCTGTAAATTTAGTAATTTAGGGTCAACCGCAGATAAGTTCAAAACGTCTAATCCGCGGATCTCCCTCCACTAAACCAATCCCATAAGGCACCGTGTTAATTTCGCAGAGATATTTAAGTGGCCTGAAATTGTTGAAAATCAATATTTCTCGGGAAATATAATTAGCATGCGTTCTTTCTGATTCCATAATTTTTTTATTTAAATTTGGAAGTCGATTTTTTTTTTCAGTCGGTAGTCGAGAGCTGAGAGAAATTCGAAGTAAGTAAATACATTTAACGACATAAAAACCTTCCAAAAAACAGCATTTTTTTGTAGATATATATATTTAATAAAAGAATATTTCTATAAAATCTGAATATTTTTCTCTCTCTTCGTAACAGTAACAACAACAAAAAAATCTAATAAAAGTAATTTCAATTTCTCCTTAGCGAAGAAAAAAAACACACACACACAAAAATTAATCTGGCTCGCTCACAAAGCTACAAAACACGTACATATAAACACGCATGTTTACACGGGATTTAATATTAATTACGGAGGCAGCCAGAGAACTTTCGTGATGTTAAAATAATACGGGCCGTGAAAAGTGTGTAATAAATTAAATACACGTTTGAGCGAACAAAAAAAAATACGAGCTTTTTTCGCCGGGCTCCGGCGTATACAAAGTAGAAAATTCGGCGGAATGGAATAAAAATACGTTCGCCGTGTTTACGTAATTCCAATGAAATATTCACACGCTAATGGACGCATGTTTATTTTATACCTGCCTCCTTTAGAAACATCAACATTTACAATCTACACCGGTATTTATTTGTGTATTAAATAGAATTTACGGTAAATTATTTCAGGAATGTAAATTAGATGTGTTTTTAATATTATTTCAATTATTTTCCGGAGAAATAATTTTAAACGTTATTATTCCGTTAAAATAAATTAGCTCAGTAAATTAAATAAAAATAAAATTGTTGCTTTATGCATGTTATATAGTTGGTCCGGAAATAACACTTTGATTAACGAACCCCTTTAACTGAAGGTTTTCTGACCACCTTGTATATACAGTAATCTTTATTGATAGACATACAAAGTTTATTTTTATTTACATATTATAAGGTATAACAATTTATTATATATATATATATATATATATATGTAGTCTGTCAATCGGCTATCGACTTGATGTGTATGGCAGAAAGATATCAAGTTATTATTAAAGCGATTTAGATTAAAAGTCGACATGTTTCCATTCCCTGTTCCGTATATTAGAAACACGCCTATAATACTCCTTGAATAATTCACAAACTTTATCTAAAATTAAATCCCCGCTTATAAGCGCCGTTCAAACAATGCTGGAAAAAAACGGGTTGGGAAAACCTGAACTGGAACGAACGGGTTTACGGGGGTTCAAAGTTGTGACGCCTTGAGTGATTTGCGGGGAAAATCCAAGTCCCTCGGATAGTTTTCACCTACAAAGAGGGCCCATCAATCCGCATCGTTCGCGTGCTAGAAAGACGGAAAAAAAGCGTAGGAATTATGACGCAGCTTAGGGAAATAAATCGGCTGCCGTCTGCCCGAACCCGCACTCTTTAAAGACCCGCATCCATCATTCCGGATCCACGATTTTTTTTTCTGGGCGGGAATGCAAATGCAAATGAATATTCTTTAATCATGCTTAAGTACTTTACACGTCTTGATGAATTATTTTCTGTGTGGAATTAATATGGAGAATTGCATGGGGGATAATTTATTAAAACAAATTTAATTTGTTTTTATAACAGTTCATTAGCCAGAATTTCTTTCCTACTGCGTAATTTCATAAACATCATTAAAGGTACATTTAAATACGCATTAATGAAGAGTAAATATTTTTCAGTTCATAAAGTAATCATTGTTTTCCAAGTTATGCGCATTCCGAACGATGCTAACTTCAGAATAGGGGGAGTTCGTTTTGTGTGGGGGAAATCAACACCTCAATAATAATCATACATAGCGTATGATTATTATAAGGTATTTTTTATTTTAATATCCATGATTGTTTTTAAAATCAATCACCGTAAATATAAAATAAAATCTGTGTGTGCAGTAAAATTTATTCCATTGTAAATATAACAATTGTAATTATTTTACAATCATAATTATAAATATTTCAATAACGACGATAATAATTTGTAAATTGCCGTGTAAGCAATTTTCGGGATTACACGCGCGTACAATTTTTGTATTATTATTTGCATACAATATTTATATGGATATTGATGAATTATTTTGTTAATATATATAAAAATATTATGTTTAAATATTTAACGAATATACTAAATAATTAATGAGTGCAAATTTGCAAAATTTTGTACAAATAATAAATCATTATTTATATATATATATATATATATATATATATAATTAGATTAGATTTTTCTATTTAGAAAAATCTCCCCCTTAAGCCAAACTGTTTTTTTTTATTACCACCTAATAGTAATGGATGTTAGATGTGGCTTTCTATATTTTTTTTTTTATAATTTTTATTAAAAAAATTGCGGATGCAAAATTGTTACATTATTTATTAGATGGAAGATTAGTTAATAAACTAACTTTAATAATCTTCTAGATTTGATTTTCATTATAAGTATTTTTAAGAAATAAAATATGCGTCTCTAAACGAAATACCGAAACTTTTCAAAAGGTCTCAGAGAGGGTTGAGGGAAACTCAGATTCAAGATTCGTACATCATTTATTAGCTAATTATTTTTGGTAGTTTGCTTTTCGTTGAAACTATTTTTAAAGAGTAAAATAAATGTATATAACGATAGGTTAATAGTACACTAGTCCGGCGCATTCACCATTTATAAATGTAGATTCAATCAAATCCACGACAAAACATATTGGTGCGCAAATGGTAAATGCGCCGGGCCAACATACTTTCAACATCATTATATACAAGTTGTTCTAAATTAAGTGCGCACCATTGCTAACAGTTGATCTATAGGACGGTTAAATTACACAAGAACTAGTAAATTTTTCAAGGATTCAAATGGTAATGAAATATGCAGGGTGTTCTATTTAAAAAATATATTTGTTTTGTTAATATCTCGAAAACGCGTTACTGTTTCGTTTTTCTTATTTCACCGCCCCAATCCGCGGAAGATTAATTACTATTTTTCTAATTTAATCGACTCTCTAGCTCAACTAGCAACAAAATTGGCAATGGTGCGGCCTTGATTTAAAACAACCTGTATATAACGCTGTTAAATGTTAGCTTGTATATGCATACTTGTGTAATTTCTGTTTCATGTTTTAATATTTTTAGTCAAATTGTAAATAGCTGGTCCGTTCAATTAAGAATTATTATTATTATTAATAGTGTCATAACCCGGCGCATTCACCATTTACGCAATAATGTGTATTGTTATCGGTTTGATTGAATCTACTTGATTAATGAATTCTTTGGTTACACCAAAAGCTTCAGCTATGTATTGTAATGTGAAAGATCTGATTGATTCCAACTTTTTAGTATAAGCTAAAATTTTCAACCCCCGCGTGATATATGTAGTGGGGATGAAGAAGACAATATTACTATAACATCTTTATTCAGACAATTTTCTTTAAAATATTTACAAGTAATTATTAATATTTAGTGTTAGTCTGTCTGGGTTATCGACCGACGGTCTTTCCGCAGAAGACAAAATATTCTTAAAATTTAATCTACTTTAGCCAAATTATTAAATAAACCCGCATATTGGCAATTATACAACGACTATTGCGTGATTATATGAGGGTTCAAGGACATTTTTAATTGATTAGATTAAGTGGTAGTAACCGACGCGCCCGGCGCATACACCATTTATGCAGAGAAAATATTTTTGCAAAAATGCGATAAGCTTGGTACTTTCACTTTCATTATTTCAGTTGATTAGATGATTTTTTAAAATAAATTTAATTGATGAAAAAAGAAAACAGAAATGATTACTCGTCCTGATTTGAATTAATTCGATTTTTTTTCAGCCTTGTGCTGCTTGAACATTTCCTTAAACTATATTGCAAAGGGTATTTGCAGCCTTTGTAATATAGTAGAGTAATAGAGAGTAGATTATCAATCAAAGATATTTGTTAGTGAGTACGTGAAGTTTTATAATATGATATAATAATATTTTATTCCTTCCTTCTTCACTTCTGTATTTTTCGAGGACAATCTGTTCTGTTTATATATATATATATGTATATATATATAAAAAAATTATAAATAAAATATTTATTATATTATTACAAAGAGTAGAGTAGTTAAATTTCTAATATTATTTTTAAAATCAAACCACAAACACGTGATTCATTCTCTAATCTCTAAGTTATAAATATATTTTTGCGCTGTTGTAATTATTCGCATCCGCAATATCTCCCAGATATAATTCACTCCCATTCATTCACATCCTGTCCATTAGGACGCCCCGAGGCAGTCGCTAATGGCCGTCTGGAACTCCGGTACACCTGGGACTCACCTCGGCGCGCGCGACCCTCCGTAAAGTGTCGCCCGAAATGAAAAGGGATCCGCGTTTCATTCCGAAACTTCGCGACATTTCAACAATCGCTCGCAACGTTAAGCTTCAACCACCCCCTTCCTCCCCCCCATCCGACAGTTACTTGTATTCACAATTAATTCCGGCATTGTAGAGTTTCCCGTGTAAGTTGAATTGGATTTATTACGCGGGGGAGTTTAGTGTAATACAGGACTCGCTGTTGCGTTTGATGTGCAGGATGGATTCATCGAAAATTAAGTTTATTTATTTTAGAATTATTTTTTCATACTCAAATGATCAAATAAATATATATAACATCTTTATTTCTGCAGATATATATAATAAATTAACAATATAGTTCTTATACTATATTATACGTTGTCCTAAGAAAACGGCTATCGACCATCGGTCTTTCTGCTTTTGGTCAAATTACTGATGGTGGAAATATTTAACGTGGCAGTTTTAATTAAATTAAAAGAAAATCTTTTTTGTGTGGCATGGGAGGGGAAAATCCATTTACGGACGGATTGTCCGACTCCTCCTGGGTTTTGATCAGGAGACTATCAACTCAAAACACCTCATAATTATTCTTTTCTTACAATTTTATTTTATGTAACTTTGTAGAAATAAAAAAAGCATGGGTTTAACCCAAATAAGTCCAAACTTTGTATCCATTCCCATAAGCCCCTCACATCTCCATTCATAATTAATATTAACCAACCATCCCACAAAAACCCTGATCCTTCAAACCTGCAACATTTGGAAGATCATCATGATTATGATCGGTAGTTGTAGAATATTTGCAAGATCATATAAAAGAAATCAATGACAAAGAAAGAATACTCTTATTAAATATCTATATTTATTCCACTTCCAGAATCTTCTATTTGTTATTGAATACATTAAATCAGGTTCTTAATATGTGCTTTCATCCTTTTATGTAGAAATATTTTAATTAAATCCACTTTAAATTAATCCGAACACCCTTCACGGCGGAAATAAGAACTTAATTAAATAAATAACGCGAACTATTATATTTCCAGCTAAGCAAATCTTAGAAGGTTAATTAAATACGCGCGTAATCTCCGTGTACACTACATACATCCACCCGAGAGCCAGAAAACAGGTGGTTCCCTTTGTTTGAAACGCAACCGGAAAGAGGAATTTATCTCGCGCGTAGCTTTTCGCGGGGTCGAGGGATAAACATCACGCAGATTCACCGTTTTGGCATCCTATGCAGAAGAAGAACGGACGGGAGAGGGTGGGGGTTTTAGGTTATTTGTATTAATAACGCTTGGAACGCTCTTCGCCGTTCGTGACTATTAATTCCTTAATGGGGATATATGATCGCCGGGGATTTCCCGTAATGATCGGACTAGGGAATTTTGCGTGGGCTGAAGGGGGGGTAAAATCGATTCTGTGCACTTTATAACTTGGCACTTACTTACTTTCCGAAATCGCTGTGAATTCGCGAGTGGCGAAGTTTATAAACACAAACGGGCGAGGGATTGAGCGATCGCTGGGCGGGGCGCGAGGTGGTGTGTTTTGTTCCGATGCTTTCTGAGGGTGGTAATTAATTAAAGTTGGAAATACGTTTCCGAAGAGACATTAATGAAATGATGTTTGGTTATGCCATTCCAATATTTCATTTTACAAAATTAAAAGTAAATAATGTCAAATATTTAATAATTCTTGTATACTTTTTCTTCTATTTAATAAATTTTTCAGCCAGCATTCATCTATCATATGGATAACTAATGATGGCCATTTCGGCTTTTCGAACCACATCAAACTAGTGTGTTCCATATGCAATGCCTTGATGAAGGCGGCTGAACGAATACTTTTTCCTCATTTGATAAAATATCTTTAATAACCGTTTGTTATAATGAAATCATCATTTATTTTAGTAAAACAAAACCAAGTGATTTCATTATAACAAATGTTTATTTAATAATTCATTTTTATATAATTAATAGTATTAATATTTAAACATTGGTAGTTCATATTGTATAAAATAAATGTGTAGATTATTAAAATTCAATTTTAAAAATGGGCTAATACATTTCGTTTGAATAGAACGAAAAAAATAGTAAATACGTGTCTTTCACAATATTGATCTAATTCTCCATAAAGTTGAAGAATTTATAGGAAAACTATGGTCATTCGGTTACTAAATCTCGGTTATTCTTGAATATATATATAAAAAACTCATTAACAGTGAAGTCAAATACAGTCCGTTTCTCAATATTTCACCACCTCTCTACATAATCCCATAATACAACCCTAGTTTTCGGCGCGCGCGAAAGTAACAAACGTCCGCGCAATTTGTCAGCGAGTGGACCGAGGGAAGAGTCACCCTTCCCTCCGGACGCAGCACACCCATCACTCCCGAGGACGCCCCCTTGTCTTCTCGGTCTCGGCGCAATCTGTTCCCGTCACTTTTATCGCTGATAAATTGCATTTCCATTTAACACGTTATGATTAACCGGCGGCGATCCGTCTTTCCTATCCGTGAAAGCCATTGGTCACAAAAGAAGTGAGAAATAAAGAAATGAAAAAGAAAAGTATTTTGCATGGGGAATGTAAAGAGAGAAGTTTCACCCAAGTAATGAAGGAGAAAATGAAAAATAATTAAGGGGTGGTGTCTACCTGCAAGGCCGAAAAAGAAAAGGCGAAAATTGGGGATTTTTTATTTCTCGAAAACGAAACAAGATAAATAAATTTTCTCCAACTGTTAGAAAAAATATAAATGAGTGAAACAAACCAAGTGTTTTAATTCAAATTAAATCATCCTGAATTAATTCAAAAATGTTTCACCACGGGTTAAGTGAGAAATTAATTAAACATAAAAATAAATAAAATCCCGGATAATTTTAAATTAAAAAAAAAATGTGGGATGCGTTCATTTTGTTCAAGAGTGTTTTTTTTTTATTTTTTGCGTATTTCGTAAATAATTTATTCTTTATATTTTCTAAAAGCAAACCGGTCTGCTATTACGCTTTGTATTTTCTGAATAACAAGAGATTTGACGTGCAACACCTTAAAACATCCCCGTCGGAAAGTAATCCGATACGGCGCAACCATCTCTCACAACAAAACATACTCCCAACCAAATCCCCCTACATCCCATCAAGTGTTTCCCATCCTGAACGCGCCGAGTTTTTCCGCACGCAAATCTCTTTGATGAGTACTCGAGGGATAAACGCCGATGCAATAATTCCATCAAAAGCCGGAGCACAATACGGATCGGAAATTCCGGAACAGATAGAGAAAAATTAAATAAACACCGGAATTGCCTATTCAGCTCTATTTTTATTGTTTAATTGTTCCGCATCTATTCAAAATAAATTAAATAAAATCACTATTACATTAAATAAAAACAAAAAATGAAAATAATTAATCAATTATTTCCTCTTTAGCTGCTGCGATATTTTTGACGTTTTTTTTAAATATCTATTTTAATTTAGACGCAAGTCAAAATGTCACGGAATAGTCGAGACGTCTATTAATCTATAAAGACGCGTGTGTTTTCACCTCATTTAAATAACTGAACATTTTTTTCTGCGTGGAATAGTCGAGATGTCTATTAATCCAGAAAGACGCGCGCGTTTTCCCCTCATTTAAATAACTGTCTGTCGGGTGAATGTTGCGGGGTGGGCTCTTTTCAAAAGAGCTGTAATTAAAATATCCTCAAAGCGTTGGCCTGAGGTGTGCTCTTTATGCGCGTTTCACTTTGTAAAATGAGGCATCCGCACACGGAAAAGACGAAAAGGAAAACTTTTAAATACTGTTTGTTATTATAATTAAAGGCAGTGTACATAACAAATATGTTATATTTAAACTTTTATTTCAGTATATGTAATAAACGCTGGCAGATAAAACACAAAAGCAATGTTTTTTTCATTTAAAAAATACATCAATTTCATCTCGATGGTAGAAAATCAGCAGTTTTGTTTCTCGATATTTATTTATTAATTTATATATTTATTTATACAAAAAGCATATGATTTCGTATGGCATCTGCGTGTGTTGTATAAATGTAATTCCTTGGGCATTCCTTCCATTTAATAATAATCCTTCACAGTTTTCTCTATAATCGATCCATACGTGTTAAAATCAGACATTCCTGTTTCAAAACGATGTTTGTTTTCAATTATAATAAACTCAATTATTATTATTTAATTTATTATTAGGAATATCGTTTCAATTAAATAAATAGGCTGTTAATATAAATTCCTCAATTAACCAATAACTTTATTTAAACATTACGAAAACCCTTCCCTTTCTTACATAATATTCAGAATAGCTCTTGTGAATTTGTTTACGTGGAAGCAACAAAGAGAGGAAATAAACTCCCGGAGCTCTGCGTCCTAAAGAAAACAAATCCCGGACGCGAAACTATTCCGCAACAATAACGAGATAAAGTAACGAGATTAGTTCGGAGGGACCTCATTAAAACCGTTCCAGCTGTGGCTTTTCGAAAACCCTTCGCCGGTCGTGCGATTTAACCCCCAATTTCCAACTAAAACCAATACGGGACGCGCGCAATTATTCCCTTCAGTGTGCGGGCGGGGAAGGGCGGTGAAGAAGATTATCCCCGGATAACGAGCCGCGTAATTTGTAATCGCATTTTTATGACGGGGACCCGCGGATACGTCTCGAGTCATTAAGGGGTGGACGAATTAAGATCTCTGATTTTTAATTTCGGACTGATTTAATTTAATTAATCCGTCCTGTCGACAGGGGGGAGGTTTAATTGTGTTAGGAATGCTGGGTGCGGGGAAGAGATTTTTATCAACTCGGGTGATTTGGGATTACTTTATTTTTCAAGTTAAATGGGATTTAATTAAAAAAAATGAATTATTTTAATACCACTAATTTATTCCTCCATGTTTTGTCATATATTTTTTTTAAATTAAAACACAATGAATTTGTCAGAGCGCATGCTCCCATTTTTTAGCTACATTTTCGTATAATATGAATTTAATTAACGATTTTTTTATTAAAAAAATGACTTTTTTCTATACAATATTAATACAATACAATATAATATTTCAAAATTCGGTCAAATTTATATTCTCTCCAAAAATTCTCAAAGACCCTTGATGATAATAGAAACTACGTAAGTTATTTAGTTTCCCGGAATATTATAATTTTCAACCATTTCTGGCCACTTAAATAGTTCCACGAAATTAACATGGGGCCTTATGGGAACGGTTTAGTGAAGGCCCGTCGTTTGGCTATTTTAAATGGATCTGCGGTTGGGCAAAAATTAGGAGGTTCACAGACAACTTAGAAGGATGAAATTTTTAGCATACGATTCTTAAAGAATTTAGCTATATTTTCAATAAAAATCATATTTTTTGACCGTCTGTTATCGCCAGAAAAGAAATCGCAAAACGAGATAAAATTTCGCCTAATTTTCAAAACTCAACTTTGCTATCAAATTGAATCAAAACTAATTACTCAATCTTCTTTGAATTCCCACAGCTTACGCTTCCACTCTTTAGGTACATTTTAGTATAATATGAAGTCATTTGGCGATTTTTAAATTTTCATCGAAATTTCACTTTTTTCACGATTTTTTTAATTTCGGTGAAAAAAATTTTCTCTCCAAAATTTTTTTAAAAAAGTCTGAAAGACCCTTGATGATAATAGGAAAAGTGTATGCTATTTACTTTCCTGGAGAATAATCATTTTCAACCATTTCTGGCTTCTTAAATACCTTCTCGAAATTAACATGAGGTCTTATGGAAACGGTTTAGTGACGACCCGCCAATTCGTTATTTTGAGTTTATCAGCGGTTGGATCAGAATTATCAAGTTCACAAAAAACTTAGAAAAACGGAATTTTTGGTATTCCATTCCTAAAAAATCCAGCTATATTTCTCACAAAAATTATCTTTCCAGGCCGCCTGTGATCGCAAGAAAAAAATCTTAAAAACGAGATCAAATTTCTGTCGCTTTTCAAAGGCCTACTTTGCGAACGCACTGACTCAAAGTGAAACACTCAATCGTGTTCAAAATTTCAGAGCTTATGCTCCCATTCTTAAGCTATATTTTGGTGTAAAATGGAGTCGTTTGGCGATTTTTGGATTTTCATCGAAATTTCAATTTTTTCCATGCGATTTTTTCAAATTTTGGTGATTTTTTTTTCTTTTCCAAATTTAAAAAAAAAATCAGAATTACCGTTGATGGACAGACTAACACCTACATGTATTATAATCATTTATGTTATATTGTTTTCTATTAGTATATAGTCTGAATAAAGATGTATGTATATTTAATATATACACACATCTTTATTCTAAAGGATTCACATTTTCACTATTGCATTAATTTAACAAAGTTCATTATTTTAATTTATATGTTTTCTTGAGTATTAAAAAAAAGTAATCAATATCATTGATTCATAAACAATATCTTAAATCGCAAATCTTTTCAAAAATAGGAAAGAGTATTCATTCTCTTGGTCACAGTTATTTAAATAAATTAAATAAAAATGATTTAAAAATAATTAACAAATTATTTCCGATGTGGGCATTTGCCCGGGAAATAGTTGTTTTAATGTGCATTTGTTTAACGTAGATAAATGTGGAAATATTTATTTTCAAATCATTTTTATTTAATTCTTTTTAAAAAAATCAAATCATCCAACTTATTTCTCTGTTTTAAAACAACTCCTTAACATTGTATTACACTCATTCCATAGTTTTCCGCGTATTCTTTTCCGTTTGCGCCGTTTTCCCTCTATTTCGAGCTCTATTTCAGAGCAGATATCGTTATCTGTTGCATCACTGTTCCCATTATCGCAGTTATGGAGCGTTCCCCCGCATTGTCTCTCTATTTTACGATAGTCAGGAATGATTTCGCCTTATTACCATTAACGATCCGGCGAACTATAAAATTTCATCTCTCGTTATACACCGTGGTGGAATGCGAACTGTTTCTTGTTTTGCTGGAAAAGTTATTGCGACTATTGTGTCTTTCAATGTAGGTTCGGAATAAATATAAAATTCGGGGTATCAATAAAGGAAGGTATGTTTAATGTAAACGGATTTTAAAATGAAAATACGTAATTTAAAAATATTTAAAAATCGAACAAAATAAAATATAAGAAGGCTGAAAGACCATTGGTCGATAGCCAATTTGTGAAATTTATTATGTATAATATAGTAATGTAATGGTTTCCTAACGTATTGTGTATATGCTGTTTCAATTTCACAAATAAAGATGTTTGTATATTTAAAATATAAAATATAAAAAAGCATTTTTTTACTTACGCTAACAATCCCTTAAAGACTATCTGAATTTGTGCCATTTGATTTCGTTGATTTTTAAATTATTTTTAAATTCCTTTATTAAAACCGTTATATTATTCTATTGTGTGAAAAAATAAATAAAAAAATCTTTTATGTATATAAAAAAAACCCTGAACAATCCTCATTAACTCCCTCAACTGGCTTAATTCAAAAGCATGAATAGTTATAATTGTAAAAGGCCCTTTCACGTGCATCCCATTTCGTGCGCCATTTATTCATTTATTTATTTAAATTTTTCCTCCTCGTGGCGAACGTGTTTGTTTGTTGTGTGCGTGAGCGGGCCGATTGTTAATTTTGTTTGTAGTAGTCTATTTATTGTTCTATCTATCAATTTGTAGGCGTGCGTATTTGTTTGCGCATTGTTCATTTTGACATTCCCTCCCGGGGTGCGTTTGTGGGATTCTGTTCAAACATTCTGTTTGCGTTTAAAATTCAACATAATATCGGCTAATATCGGGACGGAACGGTTCCGAGCCGTTCGGCCGGAAAGCTTGATTCGTTCGTGGTTTGTTGGAAGAGTGAATGGATGGAGATCTAAACGCACGCTATCTCTCAGTTATGTTCGATTTATGGCTATGATTAATTCCGATTACTTAATTGACTATATTACTGCTAAATTAGCTATATATTTTTTGGATTTTTTAATTTGCAGCCCAATCAGTCGGACTAAGGAAAAATAACCAAAATTGAGGGTGCTGTGAAAGTGTTGTACGCTGTTGCAAGTACCAACTATTGCTATTCTTCAATATTTTGGAGTCTTGTTAAGACATCCAGCTAGTTAAATTGGCACTCCAGCGGATTTTAATATTTTTTTCGATTTTTTACTTACAGCCCAATCTGTCGAAATAAGGGAAAATAATCAAAATTGAGGGTGCTGTGGAAGGGTTGTACGGTGTTGCAACTACCAACCATTGTTATCATTCAATAGTTTGGAGTCTTATTAAGACATCCAGCTAGTTAGATTAGCACTCCAGCGCATTTTAATATTTTTTTGGATTTTTTTATTGGCAACCCAATCTGTCGCAATAAGGAAAAATAACCTAAATTGAGGGTGCTGTGAAAGGGTTGTACGGTGCTGCAAATACCAACTATTGCCATTGTTCAATAGTTTGGAGTTTTATTAAGTCATCCAGCTAGTTAAATTAGTACTCAAACGGATTTTAATATTTTTTTGGATTTTTTTTATTTGCAGCATAATCTCTCAAACTAAGCGAAAAAAACCGAAATTGGGGGTGCGGCGAAAGGGTTGTACTGTGCTGCAAATACAAACAATTGATATTATATCATAATCTGGATTATTATTAAGACATTCAACTTGTTAAATTAGCTCTCAATCGGATTTTAATATTTTTTTTGGATTTTTTTATTTGCAGCCCAATCTGTCGATCCGATGATATAATGGCTGTTTATAATTCATGAAAATGATTATTAATAAATATTTGTATAGTTGTGATTGTAAGCAAATATAAGATACAATATATTTAATCAATTCCTCGACAATAAATTTTATATAAAATCCCCGGGAATGAATTGCATCCCCATCAAATACTCGAGGATTTTCTCAGAATGCCGCGTTCCCCGTCCCGTTCCCAGAAAACCATTGGCATCGAATTAGCGAACGCTCTTGCTCTTCTCCGCTCAGCAATAATTCAAATTGGCGAAATTACGATAAAACCGTATCGGGCCGCAATCCCGGAATAAATCATCCCCGTGAAAAGATCTAAGCCGGTCGCCGATTCCGTGCAACAGTTGCGCCCGCTCTCCGGGGGGTTTCCTTGACGTCCGCGCGCGCTAATTTCCAGATTGCCTCGGCGAAGGGCCGAAACCGCCGTTGTTGCGTTATTCTGTGCGCATGTATTTATACAACGTCCACCTGGAATATTGATTCCACATCCGAACTAACGTCGGTTCCGCTTACACACACGTATACCAACACACACAAGTATATGTGCATGTGTTTGTGTGTGGGCGAGCTTTGGTGAAGGGATATTTAATTTTTATCATTAATTTTAATCAATAAATTAAGACTTGGTTTATTCCTTTCTACACTTTTTATTTACACGTTAGATTTATAGTGATTAATTTTTATATTTAGATTTTTTCGAAACATTTCGAAAGAAACTAGATTACTCTTTGAATGTGATTTGATGGTTTTTCTAAATTAATGCAAAGATTTTAAATAGTGACTTTAAACCAAAAATTATGAAGGGTTTTTCATAAATTTTTTCCTTCAAAACCCCTTCCTCTCTATGTTACAACCTTCTACAGTTTAAAGAAGAAATATTTTGTTTCGTAAATCTACTATGAAACAATTTATGAAAATACAATTTAGCATACAACTGTTCCTCATAAAATATTGGACTTTTTGGCGATTTTTGTAACCCTAAAATATTAATACAATGAACCCCTATAATAATTTGCATTATAACTTTTACATTTTTCTATTTCAAGTGACTTAAATCTCCATTTAAGTCAATCGAAATAGAAATCCCTCCGGATTCAAACTGCAACTTTTGTATTTGTTGATATTTTCTCATATTTTTTTTTTTTCAGTTCGATCGCAAAAAAATAAAAAAAATCACAGGTTCATTTGCCATAATTGGTATTTTTTATTTTTCATCTTTTCTTTGTGTTTAAAAAAATAAATAATTCCCTTTTTGCAAATACCCGCCAAACCCCACGTGAAATTCACGCACACATAGAATTAACAACAACAAAGCACGCTAATTTTAATATTTGGCAAAGTTTAATTAAATTGTACAACATTTAAAAAAAAACTCAGCTCGCAGCACTGAATTTATTTATTCCCGAATAAAATTCGCCGTGTGCTAAAATTGTAATTTTCCGGGAATAATAATATAATGCAAAGTGTGCGCTCAACAAGTTGGCAACGTAAACGTGTAACGCATGGTATATCAAAGACCGTTTATTAAGTAATCATCTGGTCGTTTGTGCACAGGTGTATTGATTCATCAGCGCGCTCGGGCTTTTGACCTAACTAGCTTCCAGTCGACACACACACACCGACGCAAACGACTCCCCCCCATATTCACTATTCTATTCGTGTAGGATTTAATTACAACTAATGACTTGATAATGAATCGAATGCAAATATACTCAGTTACAAAACTATATTAATAGAACAGTTTGTATGTTTTGTTTGGTTTTCAATATTTTTTTATTATTAGGAGTAATAACATAAACTACTAGTCGAGAATTTTATGTTATTCAATCTAATCTATATTTTTTTGGTTGATTTATAGTAATTAATTCATATTTATTTCAAACAATTTATTATTTTTTTAGTAAATTTCAATATCATTGATGATGCATACGAATTAATGATATTCTGCCCTAGGTTTCGATTAAAAAAACGAACATAAAGCAATGATTGAAATTTCTATTTCTATTTTATAAGTCCAGAACAGTTTCAAAGTTTATTTAAAAATAAAAAAAAAAACGTAGAGTTAACATTTTCTCAGAAAATGAATTCGATCATCATAGTGTAATAGTAGTGTAATATATCAATAGAGACAATGACAGAATTTTACAAATGCAGGCTGAAAGACCTCGAGTCGATTTAATATATATTTTTTCTATAAGAATTTTTCTTCTGTTTATAAATAAATGATAAATTAAATTTAAACCTCCATATAAAATTTCATTACAATTTTTTAACTGATAACATGACTTCCTCTTATATTTGAAAGTTTTTAAAAATCTGATTTTAAATTACATTAATTTTGAATTGAATGAATATGTTTATAATTATATTAAAAATAAACAAAATTCAAACACAATGGGGGCGTACGAGTCGTGAAAGAGCAAAATTGGAAATATCGACGGCAAACAAAACAGGGTCAGGCCGCGAGCCATGCGCCCGCCCGACTAATTGCCATCAAAATAAACACTAAAATAAAATCATAACCGTGTTGTTTGTTTTAAATTGCTGCATCGCTGTTTGCACGCATGCGGCCGCAACGGAAATCATCCTAAAACCAGCACGACTCATCAGCTTATTATCATACATCGCACACCAACTTTATTTTACATTTAAATAACGAGCGAACAAATAATAAAAAAAAATCGTTACATTTTAGTATTGGTTTTTGCATTATGTAGGGATTTAAAGTTAGCCGTTTGCTCCGTGCGTGTGTGTTTTTTGTTGTTGCGTTTCGTTTCGAAATATGTAAAGTGATTTCATATTCCCACCGCTGGATTTTATTTTATGAAGCGAATTTAATACGAGCCTCCGGCTAGGACTTTTTTTCGTAATAAAACTATAGATTTATTGCGCTCTCTACATTTTATATCCGTTTATATTGAAATTGTATTTAAAAAATAATATTAATTTTTAATTAGAATTCCAATTGCAATAACATAAAATAATTATAATTTATTAACCAATGTTTTTTTTTCTGCCCAACACCCGTAAGAGTACAAGGGTTTTTTTATAGTATATATATATATATATATATATATAATTGTTTTCTTATTCTTCTTCTGCTATCTCTTGTTGGGGTACAATTTATTTATAAAATTATATTACAAATATTTAACGATCATAACTTTTTAATATAAGCAGTCACTTATTTCGAGAAATCCAGTTTTTAATTTTATTCGATAAATGGATTTGATTCTGTTAAATTAAAAAATATATATATTACATGGAACTTACTAGTCTGGTGAGGTTCGAAAAACCGAAATGGCCATCACTAGTTATCCATACTCTAGATGAATTCTGGTTGAACATTTTATTAAATAGTAAAATATACTTATTGGCATTATTTTCATTCTTCTTGTAAGCAACCGCATTAAAAACCCTATTCTCAGTAATAATTAATTAAACATAATTATAATGAACTAAACTTTACATCAAACGAATGGGAAAAAAAAAATGCAAAATATAAAACTTAATACCGTCCGTGATTTTTCCCCGGAGCTCGTTAACAATTTATACGAACTAAGTACTCCGTTCCACGTGAAATGGGTTATTATCCACGGCCCGCTTTAATCGCGGGACGCGAAGGCGTTCTTCAAAGTGAAACATGAAAAACATTAATTCTCCAGAGGGGGGTGAACGAGCGCAAACTGGATGAAAAAAAAATACATCAAAGATGTCCAACTTACTCCAGAATATCAACGGTACATTTTCTGATGTTCGCGGTGTTTCCATTGAAACACTGTTTGAGAATTTTGTTTGGATATTGGTGTTTAATTATTATTCTCATAAACAGGAAACGTTTGCCTTCCTTTAGTGGACGAAACAATTACAATATAAAATGGAAATATGCAGTATGCGGTAGTATTTTTATTAATATGATCGTGCATTATTGTTGTAATATTTATTTATTGCAATAAACAACGATTCTCTGTTGTCTATCTTGTAGACTCGAAATCATTGACGATGCCATACCACCACCTACAAGACAGAGTTGAATACCACCACATAAAAATGTATAAATATATGAAAAAAATCTTTGCTTATATCAAACAAAAAAGATACAGTTAAGAAAATTGTACAGTAGTTATTATTTAATTCTGAATATGCAATTTCTTGTTTAATATTTATCACTTCTATATTAACTTATCAAATTCCGCAATTCAACATCGCGAGCGTTTTCAAGCCGCTCTGGGAAATTCCAATGTCTCTTCGGGCCTGCAGCCACTTTATACGAACTCCTTCTGCACACAAGCAAGTGACCCTCTCGCCCTCTGAACACCTTTGATGTCCTCGCGAACGGCGAGAGTATCCACTCGGGAGCAGCTCGAGAAGGACGGCCCTTTTAAGAACCATTTGCCCGTTAACTTGACGTGCGTCTTGTAAAGTCAGAGAACTAATCTAAGTTTCTACATTAATATATTAAAAAAATAAGTACAGAAATAAATAAAACGAGATTCTATTTAATTAGTCAAAGAAATCTATGAATGCAGAAATACAACTAATTATATTATTATAGTTGTGCCATGAATAAATAAAATTAAGGTCAATCAAGTTCATAATTTCAACAATCAGGTAAAATTGTGAAACAAACCACATGTTAAATTTTTAATTAAATTAATTAAAAATTAAATAAAATATAATTCACACATTTGTAGTTATTTAAATTAAAATGAAATTAAAGAAGGAAAATGTTTGGCAATGATCAATAAAATTCGATCAATCTCTTTTTCCAATTGCAAAAAAATTAAAATTAAGTTTTTTTTTAATTTTTTTTTACAGTTGGAAAAAGGGATTGATCGAATTTTATTGGTCATTGCCAGAAATGTTCCTTCTTTAATTTCATTCTAATTAAAAATTAATTATTAATTAATTAAATTATTTTTTTATTGTTTAAACATGTTTCACCAATTGTTAAGTGAGAAATAAATTCAAGAGTTCATAATTTCAAGGTTAAAATATTTCAAGTAGTGCCATGAAAATAATAAACTGCAGTTTCTCGCGCTGACCCAACAATAATTTATCAACGAAAATGTTTGTAACTCCAGCAAGAGCAATTTTATTTTTTTTTGTTCTAATAAATTACAAATTGTTATTAAAGTGTGTACAAAACTTTAACAACAATTTGTAATTTATTAGAAAAAAATGACTCACTAAAATATATATAAAGGTCGGATACAACCCTTCTCCTGTCCTTTATAAGTATCGCGGTGAAAGATGGTGTCCTAGTGTCGTCGAGGAGCAGGCGTATAATGATAAATGGTCTGGTCCCCCAGACGGGGATTGATGGTGGTTGCTGCCGAGATTTTTCATCCCGAATGCTGTATATTAATAAATATCTCGGGGGAGATTTTAATTAGAAGACGCGGCGCGCCCTCTTCTTCTGTTGTAGTGTCGGGGAAGGGTTTCAATATCACGGCGAATTCCTCAGCCCTGCGAATTTCACGCGGACCGATGTGAGCTACACCTGGGAACGGGCTCCACTACAATGGCGCGAGATTCCCGGCATATTTTCGCGGAATATTAATAATATATGCACAGCGAGAGCAGCACTATAATTTAATACAAATTTACAACAATAAAATATGTGAATTCATAAAATATTCTTTAATTTAAATTAAAAAAAAATGTCACAGTAGCTAAAGGAAAAATAATTTATTTTTTAATTAATTATTTTCAAAAGCTTTTTATTTAATTTAAAAAAAAATATTAAAGAAAAAATATATATAATTATTTTTCTTTACTATATATTTTTTTTTTTAATTTGAATAAAATATATTCTTAAATAAAAACGATTTGAAAATAATTAATAAATTATTTCCACATTTAGCTCTGTGATAATTGACTTACGTTACGTAAGTACGTTAAACAAATGCACATTAAAACAACTACTTCCCGGGCAAATACCCCGCCGGACTTTAAAATAATTTATTAATTATTTTCAAATCATTTTTATTTAAATAACAGTGACCAAATGAGTAAATACTCTTTTGTATTTATATATTCTTTAATATAAGAAATTATTAAGATATTTTTTCATCAATACAGTTTTATATTCTTTTACAATTTTTTTATACTTTTCGTTATAAATTCCGAAACGAAAATATCCTAAACTAAATTTCCGTACGTGAAAATATGAAAAGAGGGGAGGGCGATATTTAATACCTTACCTCGACTCCCGAAAATTCCGGCGCGCAGATTTCCGTTATTTATTAAAATATTTCCGATAAATTCCTCCGTCGACAACATCACATGATTAATAGCGGGCGCGGTGTTTTTAATCGCGCATAAGCCTTTTAATGAAAACATCCATGTATACGCGTTATTAAAAACTTCCGAATTTATGGGCGCAATTCCTTACAGCAGCTGAGTGATGCACACAAATAGTTGAGCATTACTTAAGGAAAGTGGCTGTGCGGCGAGAGGTGGCGTGTCCCAGTGTTCCCAGTTTCCAGAACAGTTTTATCACGTCCTCCTCCTCCTCTCCCCCGAATAAACAGACCGCTCCATCCGAGGGGTGGATCCGCACAATGAACTCGCACAATACATATTATGACAACTCGCACAAACTCTGAATGCATCATCCCCTATCCCACCAAATTTATCTACACTACAACATAAGTCACTCGGTTTGTGTAGAGACAGACACGAACAAATCGCCCCATCATGAACACGATTATATAGAGAAACACTTCAGGATCTTGAAATACGAAGACGTAATGGGGAATGTGCATTAATTACACTCTCCCTTTTCAAATATACAAAAAATAAAAAATACCCCATCCATAGTTTCAATAGGATTTAAATCTAATTTTCTGTTTGTCAGAAATGAAAAATTCATAACTCATTTTTTCTGCGGGGTAGCTTCATGAATCTTTTTGGGGATGTTCCTTAAACCCTTTCCTTTAAGAATATATAAAAAACAGAAAATACCCCATCCACAGTTTTTGAGTTATTTTCGATTTTATAGGAAAAAAACGCGAATTTCAATCTAATTTTCTGTTTGTCGGAAATGAAAAATTCATAATTTATTTTTTCTGCGGGGTAGCTTCATGAAACTTTGTGGAGATATTGCTTAAACCACCCCCATTCAGAATATGTAAAAAAACAAAAAATACCCCATCCATAGTTTTTGAGTTATTTTCGATTTTATGCACAAAAACGCGAATTTCAATCCAATTTTCCGTTTGTCGGAAATTAAAAATTCATAATTTATTTTTTCTGCGGGTTAGCTTCATCTTTGTAGGGATATTGTTTAAACCCTCCTCTTTAAGAATATATAAAAAACAGAAAATACCCCATCCACAGTTTTTGAGTCATTTTCGATTTTGTGGGAAAAAACGCGAATTTCAATCTTATTTTCTGTTTGTCGAAAATGAAAAATTCATAATTTATTTTTTCTGTGGGGTAGCTTCATGAAACTTTGTGGGGATATTGATTAAACCCTCCTCTTTAATAATATGTAAAAAACAGAAAATACCCCATCCATAGTTTTTGAGTTATTTTCGATTTTGTGGGAAAAAACTCGAATTTCAATCTAATTTTCTGTTTGTCGAAAATGAAAAATTCATAATTTATTTTTTCTATGGGGTAGCGTCATGAAACTTTGTAGGGATATTGCTTAAACCCTCATCTTTAAGAATATGTAAAAAACAGAAAATACCCCATCCACAGTTTTTGAGTTATTTTCGATTTTATGGGAAACACACGGATTTCAATCTAATTTTCTGTTTGTCGAAAATGAAAAATTCATAATTTTTTTTTGTGGGGTAGCTTCGTGAGACTTTGAGGAGATGTTGCTTAGACCATCCCCTTTAAGAATATGTGAAAAACAGAAAATACCCCATCCTCAGTTTTTGAGTTATTTTCGATTTTATGCGAAATAAATCTAAAATCCGATATATTCAAAATTTATTTTTTTTAAGAAATTTTCAATTATTTTGAAACGAAATCTTGTTTTAATTAAGAACGCGTGTTTTAGTAACCACCACGAGTTTACGTTTTACGCGCGAAAATGTATTCATTTTTTATTCGCCCTCTCTTCCTCTGCGTCGTGAATAATTGCGCGGAATTACAAAAGAGGGAGTCCCGCGATAAATTCGTGAATGTAAACAGTGGAGATTCGAGAAAGGGAAGATAATGGACCCATTATGAAGATATATCGCGGTACACGCCCGCATAAATGTTCTTCGTAATTAACCTCACTCGTAAAAAAAATATAATTAAATCCCGTTTTGCGTTTAAAAAAAACACAGTATTAATCAATTTTTCATAATTAGTGCACTTTTTAATAACGCGTGCTTAGTTTGTTAGAAGGGGGGGAAGGATAATAAAATGCGGGGTTTTATGTGAGCGGAGGTTTAATTTTTAAATAAAAATGTATAGACATGGTGTCCTTTAAATAATAATGTATTTGTTCCTTTCATTGTGAACACACTGAATATATGAAACATTTTGTTATAAAATCAATAACCTTTGAGTCTCTCGAAAATAAATATATATTTGATACATTCATTATACACACTTTTATTTGTTTCGCATACACTCAATTCTAATAAACTCGATCAAGAAAATGAAATACGGAATCGCAGCATTTGAATTTCAAATCACATCACATTATCCACAATGATCCCATTTATGTCCCTCTTTCTTAGAGATAAGCTCTACAAAAAATGTACAAATTGATATTTAATAAAGACTCGCGCGGGAAAGCAAGATGGGAACAAGAGAGAGAGAGAGAGAGAGAAAACAGCGGGCATTTGCATGATTACCGTGAGGTACGGATTACAAAAAGTGTACGCGAAAATGTTTAAATCATGCGTTTGTAATGTTTATTTCATGAGGCCGAAACGGCGTCCTTCCCCCCACATCGGCGCATAATTAATTTCTTTTGTGTCCCGTGTCTCCTCTTCCGCGCGATACGAAATTCTAAACCCGAACATAGAGAGAGAAAGATAATGTATTTTTTGACTGTCGGATAATTATTGTAATGGATAAATTCTTAATGATTTAGGAAGAGCATGAATTATTTATTTTGCCCAAAAAAAAAAAAATAAGTCTAACTGTATACATTTAAGAAACAACTTGATATTTTTTTGCTTCCACTCACACATGTGTATCAGTACATTTTAAGTCATAACCTTTGTAATTTTGTATTTGCAATTTGGAGGACAATCAGCAATTCATACAACGACTAGCTCGATCTTAGAATGAACCCCTGGCTTACTAGCCTGCTCCGGGGAAAAATTCCGATTCTCGGTAGAAAAAAAAAAACTATAATACTCATATTTTCTTTTGTGATTTGTTTTAATATGAGAAAATCAATATTTAAATTCAATAATCTATTTAGGACTTTGGTCTACTTTAAGAAACGAAGAGGGAATACAAAACAGGATTAAAATGTTTACCTGAGAATCCCCTGCGCTGTCCTTCCTGTACCACGCAGGACACGCGGTGTATCCCTACAGCAATAATTCATAAATCCGAGCCTCTTATCTCAATAAATCCAATTATCCGGCATCCCAGGCATGACCCTGCGTTATTCTCTTTTTTGTGTGTGCACGCGTGTGTGTGTGTGTGTGCGTATTCCCAGGGCGTAGGGAGGATCGGCAGCGTCCCCGAAAAAGAGGGGAGAAAAGGGGGGAAGTATCGGGTAGCAGGGCGCGTCTAGAATTTCGCGGTGAAAATGAATACACCTTTTCTCCGCCGTGGGGCGAAATGGGGAAATTGGGGGCGGCCGGTTTCGAATTCTAATTGAATTCATAACCGGCGAGGAGGGGGACAAAGGATAGGCGGTGTATGGAAAAGACTGAGGAAGGAGGAAAAAGGAGAGGCCGACTCTGAAATACAATACTTTTCATTTATTTAATTTTTATCAATAAAATGTATTATAATTTATTGTAGTTGGCTCTTTAAGATTCAAATAAAACTTGAAATAGAGATAAATTATTTTCAACATTTTCAAATTATACACTTGGTTTTGTTTCACTATACTTTTCATTTATCCAAACTGAAGGATTTAGTTGAATAAATGAAAAGTATGGTGAAACAAAACCAAGTGTTTAAATTTAAAATTTTAAAAATTAATTAAAATATTTCCCCAAGTGATAAATGAGAACCAACATAAAATACACACAATAATCATAGATAATTATTAAACAGCCACAACACTCATTTGGATGATTAAAATCGACTCATTTTTACAACAAATTACATTTATTTATTCATAAATTCTTTATATTAAAATTATTATTAAATATCACTACACATTCAGTGCTCTATTTATAAATTACACCCATAAAACGCTTCAATTTAAAAAATCCCGCGACGCATTTCCATCCATTTCAAAGCTTTCTCCGCATTTGCTTTTTTTTAAAGAGAGATAAACTCGTTAAAAGCTACACGGAATGGAAAATCGGGCCGTTTTCGGGCGAATTAGAGCCATCACTCGCATTCAGAAAGTTCCTGGGGGAATTAGAAGAAAACGAGCGGCGATTAAAAGACACAGATGATGCATGTGCGTGCACCTGAATCGGAAACCTTAAGGACGCGCAACGGAATGCGGTTGCTAATTACGGGCATTGAGCATTCGTTACGGTCGTGGAATAAACATTCCGAGATGGGGATATTACGTGCGAGTTAAAGCCTGTTGATGTTTGCAATTTGCATAGGGCGGGGGGGGGAGGTTGTTTGTAAGGGTTTTTAGAATTCGCGTGAAACAATTACAATGTGGTTGTTGTTTTTATTTCAAATTATTTAGTATTCAATAATAATCTACTTTATGTTGGTTGTGGTGACTTTAATTATTTAAATAAAAATAGTTGCCCTTTCTCCTACTTATTTTTTTTTTTTATTAAACTAGATATATTTCCATCTTCAGTAATTATTTTTAACAAAACTTCAACTACTGAAGATGGAAACATAGCTTCCGAAATATATCTATATTAATGAAAAAATAAGTAGAAGAAAGGAAAACTATTTCTATACAATAATAATATTTATAAATTAATACAATAGCGCAAACCATCATTTGTTTTATATTATTAGTATTTATAGATACAGAATACAACCACCTTTATCAAGCTATATGGAGCCAAATATTGGTTGCTGGAATTGACATGAAGCCTTATGGGGACGGTTTAATGGAAACCCGAATATTGACAGTTTCGGGCGCGTCTACAGTTGGAGTTAAATTACAAAATTCACATACCATATAAAAAGACGCGGTTTTCAGCATTCGTTTATTAAGTAACTCAACTACATCTCCACTCAAATTAATGTCTTTGTACCGATTGAGAACGGCAGGAAAAAATCGCAAACTTTAATAGAATTTTCGCCTATTTTATGAAAGTCAATTTTGCGAGCAGATTGGCGGAAAACTAATTACTTTATAAACCTCAAATTTTCACAGGTCATTCTCCTATCCTTTAGCTACATTTTAGTATAATATGAAGTTATTTGGCAATTTTTTGTTTTTTCGCCGAAATTCCATACGATTTCTTCAATTTTCGCTGATTTTTTTTTCTATCCAAAAAATTTGAAAAAAATTCCGAACGTTCTAAATGATTTTAGAAATAACGTCGTCAATTAATTTTCCCAAAAAATTATCATTACATGCCATTTTTAATTGCTCCATGAAATTAACATGGGACCTTATGGGATCGGTTTAAGCGAGGTCCGCCGATTGGTCATCTCAGATGCGTCTGCGGTTGGATCAAGATTTAAGAATTCGCTGAATAGATAAACAAGCGCGGTTTTCAGTATTACATTCCCAAAGAATGCAGCTATATTTCCATTAAAATTCACTTTAACTGAATTGTTTATAGACGATAGAAAAAAAATGCAAATTCAAATAAAATTTTTACCCAATTTTCGAAGGCCAACTTTGCAAGCGAACTAACTCAAAACTTATTTTTCGATCAGGCTAAAATTCTCACGGATTATTCTCCCATTATTTAGCTACATTTTGGTATAATTTGAAGTCATTTGGCGATTTTCGTCGAAATTCGACTTTTTTTCAGTTTTTGCTGAAAAATTTTGTCTTTTCAAAAAAATCTGAAAAAAATCTCAAAGATACTGGGTCATACTACTAACAACATTGACTATTTAGTTTCTCCCGAAATAATTGTTTTTAATAATTTCGAGCTATTTCAATAGTTCCGCATTTTAACATGGAACCTTATGGGAACGGTTTAGTGGAGACCCGTTGATTGGCCGTTCCGGACGTTTCCGTATTCGGACCAAAATTTCAGAACTAATAGATAAAATAGAAAAACGGAATTTTCAGCATTTGATTCTAAAAGAATTCAGCTACATTTCCACCGAAATTAGCATCTTTGTATCGTTTGAGACCGCCAGGAAAAAATCGCAAACTTTACTAAAATTTTCACCCTTTTTTACGAAGTTCAACTTTGCAAGCAGATTGGCCGAAACTTAATTACTTATCAATGCTCAAATTTTCGCAGATTATTCTCCCATTCCTTAGCTACATTTCAGTATAAAATGAAGTCGTTTGAAGATTTCTGATTTTTCGACAAAATTCCACTTTTTTTCATACGATTTTTTCATTTTTTTGATCGGCTCGATCATTCAATTAAGTAAATACATTCGTTTCCGTTATTATTTTTCTTTTCTTCCATTATTAATAAAATTTTCTTTATTGGTTTAGGTTATGATTTAAACCGACGATTTTCCTTGCGGAAAGTGCCAACGCAAATCTAATCAGATTTTTTCGCACGGTAAGCGCATCCGGGGCAGTTTTTTTTTCTTTCCGAGGGTCTCGAAAAGCCCGATGAAAACAGGTGAGCGCGGCGAGGGTCGGAAAAGGGTTCCGGAATTATTAATTAATTAAATTGCGAAGGCGGGCGTAATACAATTAAGCCAGACGGACATCGATATTAAATTAATTAAATTTTATACACGCTCTCCCCTCCTTCCCCTCTCTTTCCGTGCCCCAACTGCAACACCCCGCTCAAGGCAAACTTTCCCCTTCCCCTCTTTTGCACGTACGTCGGGTATTTTCGAAACTAATTACTACCGGGGGCCTCAGATGCCGGGCATTATGCGATGATTAGATAATGCATTTACGGCCCGGCGAATCCACCAGAAGTGGATTAAACTGTTTGGCGCTGGGATGGGAGGAAAAATTGCACGCGTGGGTTAATATGGGAATAATGTCGGGAGGTTGGCCGAGAGCTAATAAGTTATAAAATAAATATAATAAAAATCTTAAATTAAATATTCAAAATGTAATTATGGATTAAACTTTCTGCGTTACATATTACGGAGGCTTTAACTTCGCTATACATTTTTAACTTTAATATTAATGAGAAACATTTCTAAAAAAAGAAACAAAATGTTATATAAAACAAATAACAACTTTGCGAGCAGATTGGTCAAAACTTAATTATTCAAATTTTCAGAGATTATTCCCCCATTCTTTAGCTATATTTGCAGATGCAAAACCTGACTGAAAATTGCCAGCCAAATATGTACTCATGAGATCGCATCATGAGTGGTACATTTAATAATATTATTTTTCATTTGATTTTAAATGAAACACTTTTTAGACAAAAGACAAGAAGTCAAGAGACAACAATAAATCTCAGTTTTCCAGTGTTTTTTTTTTTGTGAATTCATGAATATGTCAGCAACTACTGGTTTGTAATAAAAGTAAATTTTCCTTAATAGCGGAATTATTTTATTCATCTCAGGATCGGATTAACGATGAAGTATTCAGCAGTTGCGGTGCAGGAGGGTCGGGCCGGCCCAGTCCAATTTTCGCTAAAAATTACGTCCGGTCCGGGGGTGTCTTAACGGGCGCGCGGAGATCAATAAATTAATGGAGCCGTTAATGCCGGAAATGTCCGATAACCGGAATACTGGACGCCGGAATTCAGCCGGTCTGCGGATTCCCTTCGACGGGCGATAGATAGACAACGCAACAACAACACACACACACATAGAAACACGATGCCATCGATTTCCAATAGCGAGCCGAATGGATGGACCAGAGGCATTAATTCAACATAAAATGCACACAATCGTGGTTAATTATTAAACGAGCCCAACGCTCATTTGGTTGATTAAAATCGACTTGTTTTTACTACGAATTATTATTTACCGTTTTTGTAGTTGTTTTGCGCAGAATATCAATATTTATATATTATAATATATTAATATTGAAACTATTTTAAAATAATTTTCATTTATACATATATACATCTTTATTCAGACTATACAGATAATTTTAACAACATATAAATGTAATTATTTATTTACATTAAATAAAATGAAACAAAGATGATTAACATCATAAAATACATATATAAAAATATATCATATAATAATATATATAAAATGTATGGAGGTGGAATTAGCAATAGAATTATTACAATACTTAATGTTTTGCTAAAATAGATTTTCGAGTTTTTTAAAGAAAGAAATTAATTCTAAAATATGCATTCTTTAATGAAAACATAATAGAAGTCAAAATTGCATATACGACACCCCCCCCCTCTCTCACTCTTTCCCTCTCTCTCTATTTTTAAATCACTCGTTTTGTGAAACTTCCCTTTTCATTAGCGATTCATTTTTTTGTGAAATTCCCTTTAGAAAATTAATAATCTTTTAATGGTTACTTTTCCATTAAAAGATTATTAATTTATCCCCGTTCGGCGCGGACGGCTTTCACGTGTTTCGATGCGAATTTAATGCTGTTTTAAAGGGGAACCCGCCGCGCTCCCTTTCCCCGGGGGGCCGATGTATAACTTAAAACCGACACCGGGATCTTTTCGCAGTGTTTATCTTTGCAACTTTTAGCGGATAAAGCCGCACAGACAACAACAGCGGCGAACGACGCGAAACAAAACAACAAGACGCGGCCAAAGAGCGTTGCCGGGGGAGGATGGAGTGTGCACCTACAGAAATTAGTTTCACACACACACACAAATATGTACATGAGCACGAATGTGTAATGGAAATTGTATACGTGTGTTGCGCGGAGAAAACGTTTACCCGGCCAGAATTGACTGATCGATAGTTTAATTATTCTATTAGAAAGTTTTGGTGGATGCGCCGGGCGACCCGGGAACTGGATAATAAATTTTAATTAACGCGTTGAATTAAATTGAATTAAAGTGTTTGATTAATTTTATTAGGAATTAATTATTTGAAATTTTCCAACATAAGTAGCTGATTCTATAAAAACATTACATTAAGGTAAAAAGCAAGCTCTATTATATAAAACAAAATGGAAATCAGCTCAGATATTTATAGATATCAGTGTTATATTAAATCAGTAATTCTGACATTTACATTAGAAAACCACGTAGAAAGTTGTAAAATTTTAACTAAATAATTCTTAGAGATCATTCAGAATTATGTCAAATTGTTGCAAAATTAATGGGAATTGTTTTATGAGAGAAATATATAAATAAAGGTTTAATAGAAAAAGGATTTATTCCCTTGGTCACAGTTATTTAAATAAATTAAATAAAAAGAATTTGAAAATATCTATTATTAGGCATTTGTGAAAGTACTTATGTAACATATCATTATGTCGTAGTAGCTAAAGGGAAAATAATTTATTAATTAATTATTTTTAAATTCTTTTTTATTTAATTTAAATAAACGTTTATTTATTTATTTGAGTAAAACAAACAAAATTACTTCACTTAAACCATTTTCTTTATGAGAATCATTCACACCATTGATACATTCATTCCGTCCCCCTTCGAGCATCAGACGCGCAACAATGGGCTATTCACTGATCAAACGAAACAAAAGAACCCGCCGTGGGGGTGTGGAGGGGGCAAGGGGGGAGAAGAGCGTTTAGATGGTCATTTCCGTAGTGGATGTGCGTGACTTGTGTGTTGGTGAGAACTCGAACTCAAAGCCGTTTCAATCAGGAACAAACGGACAAAACACAGACGCTTCTGCTCCTTTCTAATCTAATCTCGTTTAAACGTTTCATTATTTAGAGTGCCCTTTTAATCGCACCTCCCCCCGCTCCCCCGCCGGTTTTCAGCGCACCCTTCCTCGCGGAATTAACGGGGATTTAATCTTTTATCATTTTCGTCATTATTGCAATTTGTGATGAAACACCTTTTTTTAGTTTGATATGGGTTGTGGAAAACACTGCAGCGAATTTTTCATCAGCAGGTAGGTTGAAAATAAAACAATTTGTATTCATTTCTTCACTGGTTTATTTTTATTCTACATGGACATTTCGTGAACTATGTGACCATTATCAGTAGATAAAAAAAGTAAATTTTTAGTGTATTCCATGTGCAATGCAATTTCCATGTGCAATGCCTTGATGAAGGCGATTTGCATTGTGGCTTTACACCTGATATTAATCATAATAAATGGAAAACGATGCCACATGAAATTAGGCTTGTAAAGCTTGTGTCTTCTTTCATTTATTATGATAAGAAAATTTATTTTTATTCCCGTAAACTTTACGACATATTCTCAAAATTAATTGAACTTCTCAAAAACTCGATGAAAGGATATACACCGTCTGGAGCTCGCTCCTTCCGTCTTTAATCTCGCGAGAGCGAGCATAAATAACTACTTAATTTTATGCCAGTAATAATCCACTGAAAAGGGCGACTTAATTAAACGTACAGGTCTCCTCTTTTTTTATACATCCGCGCTTCTCCGATATCAGTTAATTAACTGCGAGTACACGCAAAACAAAACAGAACAGCGAAAAAAAAGGGGGGGTATGCAAGAAAAGAAATCCGCGCTACGTTACAAATAATTCCCAATTAGTGCGTGTTTCGATTGTGTCGCGCTTTTAATTGACTCAGTGTTAATTGGAAAGGCGCATTTCTTTAAATAATTACGTGTTTGAAGGAAGAAGAGGGGAAAAAAACGGAGAGACGGTAAAGTTAGTTTTGAGAAATCTTGATTGTTTGTTTTTTCTAATTGAATAAAATTACAGGAATTAAAAAAATATATAAAAATGTAATTTAAATAAACATAACCCCTCATCACAAATATGTACATTATGAAACTTATTCAATTAAAATAATAATTAAGTTTATTAAAAAAACACACATTTTAATTTTGCTCCTGCAACTTATAATTTTATTTTAGTGACTTGGTTTCCATACATAAAGCACTAGCATAAAAAAATATTTTATTTAATACACTCGAAGTGTATAACGAAGTAAATACCATTAACGATAAAGTATTCAATAGTTGCGGTGACAAATCACAATTCCTTAAATGAAACTCACTCTATTGCAATTATATTTATTTAATAATGGACCTTCTATACACATACATCTTAGAATCTATCGACATATTGCAAAAAAATTGAATATACTTTTTGCTCGACAATGCACGTCGCGCTTATTTATATATGTATATATAAAGAGAGTGAGGGTGGTGGCAGAAATATGATATAAAATTATTTTGAAGGGAGGTATTTTTGGAAGTACATATAAGTGAAATAATTTCAAATCCATCTCTCGGTCCTCGTCTCGGGATATGTCGAAAATCCATCTCGAGCTGGTGTATTGAGAGCTATCATAGCTACTTCATCTCATTGTAGTGCTTACTATATTTAAATATTTAATTTATTTATTTAAATATTAATTATTTATTATTTAAAATGACAAAAATATTACAGCAATAATGATAAATCCCCGCTTTTCGTCATTTCCCTCCTTAATTCTATTTCTAAACCCCCCTTTGAACTTCCCTTTATTATTATTATCAATTTAATTAATGATATTTTCTCTTTGTTTAAAAAAAATGAAAGAGAGGCATAATTAAAATTAGAAGACTCCCCCCTGTTCTGGAAAACAGGAATAAAAAAATGGAAGAGTTTAAGTTCCGGTCATAAATCAGAGGACACACTCGCCGTTTCTTTTCCCTTTTCTCTCTCTCTCTCGCTCCTTTTTTTCTGTAACTTTCAGCGTCCGAAAGGCGGACAAAGTGTTTCCAGTCGTCAGAAGTAATTCGTCTTGTCCTTTGTGTTCAACTTAAACAACAGGAAAGTAGACGGATTAAATAAATTATTCTGCTTTTCGCTCGACAATGCCCGTCGCGCTTATATATATAAATATAAAGAGAGAAAGAGAGGGGGGGGGAAGAAATATGATATAGAATTATTTTGAAGGGGGGTATTTTTGGAAGTTTGTGAGAGATTGAAGCGAGCGGGGGATGTATTTCGTTTAACCGGCGGAGAGGAGAAGGGAATGTTTGTATTAATATAAAGCCCTGAGGAAGATTGTGCAACATTATTTTTTATATCAGTATATATAAAATATAAATCATAGGAATAATTAAGTAAAAAAAAGAAGACGATTTTCTTTTATTATATTATATATACACGCATCATTATTCAGACTATACAGATAATTTTAACAATATAAATAATTACAGTAAGTGTAAGTGTTTGTGTTTGTCTGGGCTATCGACCAGAGGTCTTTCTGTCCTGTCATAAATTTAAAGTCAAAGAAAAATCTACGCTAGCTATCTGAACTGTCCTGATTTATATCTAATTAAAAGAAAGTTAAAGTTATTTAACTCGTTTTAATTACAATAAATACTTTCGTGGTGTATTAATAAAAACGCATTAATCTACATCTAATATATTCAACTTTATTCATATTTCTGAATCTGGCTTTAATCTCGGTCTAGCATAAACTTTCTGTAATAACTGAAGGTAAGGATAGTATTGTTCAGTCGAAAATTTACGAGCGGCAATGAAATCCGCATTAAAAATGCAATATGGCGCGTTTATTATTGACTGTTTGAAAATTTACACGTCTTGCGGTTTAAAGGGGGATGAAATGGGAACTATAAAAATGCTTTATCTTTACTCTAAATGGAAACTAGGGATATATATTTTTCTGAACAGATAATATACGAGGTTCTTTTTAAGGATCGGTATTAGTTATTCTCGTGATATTTATTTTTCTAAAAAAGAAAAAAAAATGGTTACTCATTAAGATCATTTAAATTGATGAGTTCCATTTACGTGGAGCCTTATGGAAACGGTTTAAACAAGACGCGCCAATCGACCCTTTTCAAGGCGTCGTTGATTAAATACAGATAACTTTTTTCACAGAGGTGATAGAATTCGAATTTGAAGTGTTGGATTCAGGAAGGATTTATCTATATTTGACCTAAAAATCATTAAAATATCACTTTTATGTTTGTCTGTAAAAATTTCCAAAATTGAACAACTTTTTCGTTCATTTTTCAAAGGCTCAATTTGCAAGCCTACTGTACGAAAATACTGTTTGTTTAATATATATTAAATTTATACAGTCGATCCTTTCATTCATTGGGAACATTTTGGTATAATTTGAAGTTATTCCGTGAGTTTCGGATTTTTCGCCATAATCCACTTTTTTCTAAGGGGTATCCCTTTGAAAATATTCATATTTTGGTAAAAAAAAAAATCTTTCGAAAAATTCTGAAAAAAAATTCAAAGACTCTTGAAGATGTTAGAAACTTCGTGGGGTATTTATTTTTCCCCGAAAAAAATAATTTCCTGTTCATTAAGCCAATTTAAATCGATGAGCCTCTTTTACATGGCGCCTTATGGAAACGATTTAAGCGAAATGCGCAGATCGATGCTTTTCAACACGACGTTGATTAAACTAAGATAAATTTCTTCACATATGCGATAGGATATTGGGACTTGAAGTAATTAATTCTGGAAGGAATTATCTATATGTCGGCCATAAATTCATTAAAGTAGTTGTTTCATGTTTTTCTATAAAAATTTCCAAAGTTGGGAAAATTTTTTGTTCATTTTTCAGAGTCCCAGTTTACACGCCTGCTGAACAAAAACTATTAGTTTCAAGTTGCTAAAATTTACACAGTTGATACTTCCATTCATTAGGAATATTTCACTATAATTTGAAGTTATTCCGCGAGTTTCGGATTTTTCACCAAAATCCTTTTTTTTAAATATTCAAATTTCGATGAAAACATTTTTCTTTAAAAAAAATCTGAAAAAAAGTACAAACTCTATTGATAATGTTAGAAAGATTCTAGAATATTTATTTTGCCAAATAATCATCATCCTGACGATTGAATTGTGATTTCCATAGTTAGAGGAACGAAATGGTATTTGAAATTAGTAATACAAAAATTAAAGTCAAGGACTGGGAGTAAATAACTACAGTCAATTAAACCGTTAATTAATTTAAATTCGAAACAAAGTCGAGCATAATTCGTCGACATTCAAGCGAGCTTAAGTTTATAAGCAGTAGCATGTTGGAATGGCTATAAATAGTGCGACCAAGGCTAAAAAATTGCTCTGGACCATTTCTATTTTATTAGTTGAATTTTTGTAGAAAGGACTCCATATTAATGAACCGTACTCCAAGTATGAACGTGTTAATCAAAATTGGATTAATGAATTTCCGTGAAATATTCCTCTCTTAATTTGTAATAATCCATCTAATATTTGTATATAAATTTTTATTCGACTCATATAAATTTATGACGGACATCTTCAGTAAATTTAAAAACTTTCACATAAGTTTAATTAATATTATGCCAACTATGAAGACCATATTTCACGTGAGTTTTATACAATACACAACACCCGTATTGTATAAAATCTACTAGAAACGCGATATTTATAGTTGGCATAATCTTAATTAAACTGAAAAAAAATCGAGTATATTCAATATTTTTCGGAATATACAACAAAGTTTTAATTGGGGAAGTCTGCGCTGTTTTATTATTATTATTATTATTATTATTATTACAAAAACTCTATTAATCCACGTAGCAAACATTGGAACCCTTCAACATCGAGGCCGGCGAACAATGGAATAACTCGGCGTATTACATTTCGTAATTTCAATAACGAAAAAACTAGTATTGAAACGCTGGCCCGAGTTTTCCGGTATGGATTTGTAACCTAATAAGCGTCTTTTGTGCGCGCGCGAATAATTCAGTTTGGTTCCTATTTAGCTTTGAAGGATGTAAATTCGGTTTTATTACCGGGTGTAACGGGGGAAAGAACGAAAGAGCGTTTCGGTGTGATTCGATTTTTGTTAGCTGGAAAAAAATGAGAATGATTTTTTTCTATGTGAAACTGGATAATTAAATAGAAAATTAGATTAAAATTGAAGTTTTCTATAATAGCAATTAAATAGAAAATTTATTTAAAATTTTATTTTGTTGTAATAATAATTAGTTGTAAATAAAATGTGTATTGCAAAATTGAGATTCCGTAAATAAATAAATAAAAAATTAAAGGCGGAAAGACCTTCGGTCATTAGTCTTGCATCATATGTGTAAATAATTTTGTAAAAAAATGTTCAAAGCAGAAAGACCTCAAGTCGATAGCCCAGACACCTACATGTTATTTAAACAAAAAAAGTCCATCTCATACCTGAACGGGTATAACAGAAGAAGAAACAAAACATGTGAATTCATAAAACTATTTTTTACGGAATACTGGAGGTGAGGCTCAGTATATTTCGTCCTTTAAATCACGCGAAGATATTGTGGGAAAAAGTCAGTGATAATAAAGTAATAAATAAAAGACGACTCAAGCGCCATCTATAGCCTAATTTAATGATTTAGATCCACAAGGTGAATCGTTGTTTCATCTACTAAAGGAAGGCGTACTTGTCATGTTTATCAGATCAGGAATAAATGCAATGTTTAAGCAATAATTATGTTGTAAACAAAACTTTAATTTTGTAACAGTGCTAATTTCGTAATTAATGTTAAAATTATTAATTAAAGTAATGAAGTAATTCAATCTTTTCATATTTGAGGAAAAGATTAAAAAAATTGAAAGAAAAAAAAAAGGGAGAGAGAGGTGGCAGGATCGCTGCGGTGTTCCCCGTCCGGACCGCCGAGGCCTATAAATAGAATTTATCAATTTGTTTGGGCCTATAAATGGAGTCGCGGTGAAAACGCAAACGGGGAAAATCGATTAAGGGACGCAAGGGGGAGAGGACTACCGCCTCCACCGCCCCCCCCCCCCCTTCCCTAAAATACTCTCCAGATGGAACGGAAAACGGAGCGGACCGATAATTAATTCGATGAGTCTGCACCTGAAAAAAAAAGACGAGGAAAAAATTACGGCCGGCCCGGGCGTTGGTGCGTTTTATAAATACATTAAGGGTGGGGGAGAGAGCAGGAGAGCGGGGTTGTTTCCGCGTTTCCAGATGGATCTCGGATGCTGGATGTGGATGGAAAGTGGGTCAGGGCGGACCGCAGGATAGGGGGTGAAGGTTGAACTACCTGTAGCGCGTGGCCCGGCGCGGCCCTTTCCACCATCCTGTTGAACGTACCGAACTCCCCTCCACTCCCCAACCGCTCCCGCCTCCGCTGGCCCAGATTTTACACAGTTTACGGAGCGCCACCATATTCAACAGCCTTGACTGAAAATTAAAAGACGGCCGCTTTTTAATGTTTGCAACATTTAGAAATTTTCATCGCGCGGTGAAACATTTTTTATATAATAATTATGAATTATTTTAATGAGTTCACTCGCTTGCTCGTTTCACTAAATTTAATGAATTACCAAGTGTATTAATTAAAATAATTCATTAGACATTTAATTCTAAAGATAATTCACTTAAATATTTTTGCGTTTGAAGTATATGGCAATATTACTAACAAAAAACCCGGCGTATTCACCATTATTTAAATATAGCAGAAGCACTTATAAATGGTTATAGATCGATATTCATACGTGTCTCAATGGTTTTACACTATAATCGATTTTATGTATTTAGAAACTATAATAAAATTAGTTCGGAATTTTCAATAAACCACAATAGCTTTAAATAAAATGCTTTCTTTTTTTCGACCTTTGTATCAAAATTGCGGATTATCGCGGACATTTATTTTCATACAGGAGTGGAAACAAAATAAGAAATAATAAAAAATATTATAAAAACCAAGGATAGAGAGTGATGTGCTTCTTGGGTCAATAAAATCCACGCTCTATCAATTCCCAGACTTAAATTAATGCGTTTGAAACAGGCTATTGAAGAAAAGGCGCAATAGATATGAGATTTTCCAGCACAACAATGCTGTTCAACTCATTTCAATACAACTAGAAAGTGTAAAATAGGGCGAGTCGGGTTTAATGTATCCATTAGTTTATTTCAAATTTATATCTTTTTATTTGTGTTTAGCACTTCGGGCTAAATTAAATTAATTAGAATTCGATACATTTGGAAGCGATTTGTTATTTAATTGTTTAAAATTAGTTTTATTTATAGAATATTTTAACTGTTAATTATATCCAATTTGAATTAATTACAAGCGAAATAAATTACAAATGGAACAAACTAATTCAAATAATTTCTGTTTTTTTTTTTCCTCTCTAAATGTTGCTGATGTGGAACACGAATTAATTCATTTTAACCCAGAGCGTTTAAACGCAAACATTGCACCATTATTCAAGTTGTAGCGCAGAGAAAACTAAATTATCGCACCGGGTGCGGTTTCGGCCAATAACCAGCAGCGCAATTCCCATCGAATTAATCCAAACTAATTAAAAATTAATCTATTATAAGAAAAACGCACGTTTTTTTCCCAAACTTTATTATCTACTCTGCGTATAATAAGTTGTGGAGTTTCATCAAATAACAGCCACAAACATGGAATATTTAAAAATGGTGATGTGTTCATCATGGTACTTTCCGGTCAAATAAGTTTTTCAAATAAGCAAAGGGATAATTATTAAATGGAAAAATAAATTATTGTAAAGTTAAAAAACAAGCTACGATCACAATACTTTCTCTTACACAGAGGAAAGTAATTAATCAATGGCAAGTGTATGAAAGGCTGCCCAAATATTTGTAGAGTGTACTAAATAAAACATTTTTTAATAGAATGTGAAGCATATAGCTTAAAAAGTTTTTAGTTTGATAATGATTCTCTGCGCTTCGAAACTATAGTCACTAAAATAAAATAACAAGTTATACAAAGTTAAAAAGTGTTTTATTTAATAAACTCAAAATGTATAACCAAGTGAAAGCTTTAATTAACAATTAAAAAAATTGTAGAGTGGTTGGATTTTTCCCAATAATGGCGAAAACAAGGTGTGGGATTGGAGAAAGAGGATATGGATCTTTCACTTTATTGTTATCTTGTCATCAACTAATATAAATATGAGTGAATTGTATGGAAGGTGTGTATTGTGTGATAATTGAAAGGAATTTGAATGAAGTGTGCAAAGAAGTAAGCGAGGAATGGATGTTTGGAAGAAAGACAGTAGATGAATGGATAAAAGAGAATAGTGTTGATGTGAAGATATTAAAAATGCTGAATTGAGGAAAAAGAATGTAATTATTTTATATAGAATAATTTATGGAAATGGCAGCGAATTCAAACTGACATTACTTTTCCGCCACCTTGTATGCAGTTAATCATTCGGACCAATTGTTTTGGATTACTCGCTCTTCCCGTGGTTCATGAGTTAAAAATGTTGAAAATTGTACCTTCCCTTCTTTAACAATAACGATTTAAATATGTTTTTAGCGTGGGTTAAATGAGAGCTTAATTAATCAATTTCATACATAAAACTAATACGCGCAAATAAAACAGAGCAATTAATCCAGGAATCGCAAAAGTATACGCTCACCGCAAACGAGGCTAATCCCCTTTATTGCCCGCATTGGTGAACAACATCATTCGTAATCAACCTGTTGATAGTTGTATAAGCTCTGCCGTTATACACACACACACGCATACAAATAATGAAAATGCTACTAATTGGCTCCCTCTGCAGCGTTCGCTCGATGAATGGCTGGTTTTTGTGTGAGTGTGTGCGTTCGTTTCGAATTTTCAGAATGATTTCCTGGAATTACTTATTCAATTTGGGGTGGTATTAAATTTTATTCATTCAGCGGCGTTATCGTTATATCCTTTGCAGTTGCGGGATTTTAAATGGAGGAGTCCCAATGAGGATTTGCTGGATTATACTAGGTATTTATATTAATTATAAAATAATCCCATGTAAATGGTATTTATTGTGTTTCGATAGATTTTTTTCATAAATTAATTGTCATGAGAATAATCATAATTACTTAGAATCGTAAAATTTGTAATAAATTATGTAATATATACTATTTATTAAAATGTTCAGCAGCATTCATCTAGCGTATGGATGAAACTGGGCGAAAGATGCGTCGTCTTTTCATTTATTATAATATTTTGTGTTACTTTTAAACTTCCTTTGCCCTTTTATTGGATATACTGTATTTGTTGAATAAATAAATAAAAATGGGAATAAAAAACAACACATGTGCCATCTTTTGTCTAATTCCATGTGGCATCGTCAACGATTTGGGTCTACAAAGTAGACGACCGAGAATCATTGTTTCATCCACTAAAGAAAGGCTGAATATTTTATTAAAAAAGTGCGATTATTTCAATTATATAGAAGGTGGTGAATGATTCGATGCTCACCAATAAATAAAATACAATAAAAATACATGAGGCCGTTTAAACTAGAGAAAAGTAGCTTATTTTAATGACGATTGAGAATCAAAAAAATATATATTATTTTGATAGGTTCCTCATTTATCGCAAAAAAAAAACTGAAAAAAAAAATCTTCCGGTATTTTTAATCAATCTTGGCAACTCTATATTTTTGAACGATCATAATCGAGTGGTATCGATAGATACAGAGAGACAATGTTATTAATAAAAAAAGAAATAAAATTTTCGAAAAACTGAAATTCCAACAACAGTTGCGATCCAAATCTATTTAATTGAACAGGAGTAAAATTTATTTAATTAATATCAGGATTAAGTAGTTCCCTCCGGCGCGCGCTTTGAGGACCAAACACAACGCGCTCAGTCCCCGGAACACGCTCGAGTGACACCGGGCATTACGTACGAATGGTAATTAATGATACACCTAATGAAATATACAAACAGGTTTCCGTCCCTCCAGGTGGGATAAGCAAATTTGGTTTCAATTAGCGTTCCATCTTTGTCGCGTTTCTGAGGGGGGGGAGTTTGGATGGTGCGGAAGTGAGGTCCGTTTGCCTAATTGAAATGAATTACGTGATTTACGGTCGACGGATGGACAGTGCCGGACCCGACGTGTCCGTACCTTTCGGCAATAATCCCAATTGTCCTAATGCCCTTCCGCAAACTCCTGAATTAAATAAACCGACCCTTCCGCCGCTCCGTCTCGGACGCGTTAATAATTCACTTTCTACGGTGCCATCAAATCCGACTAATTATTTTTTGTTGTGATAAGGAGAGGAGATCTGTTGTTAATTGTTAATGTGTGGTTGGGAATAGCACGGGAATGCAGAAATAATAAATATGGATATACGAATTCCTGGAAAGCGCAACGATTTCGGTTGAACTTCCAAACGACATACATTTTAATATAAACACTGTACACAACTTAGTTTGTATAACAATTAATTGATATTTTTAGTGTTAAATCTGTGAAGGCATTCTTCAACTTGATTGTTGAGTATTTTTCTTAGTTTAATTTTATTTGCCTTGTTTTGTTTTTCTTGTCAATATTTTAAATATTGCTGTTTATTATTCTTTTTTTTAATTTCTGTAATTGGATCTAGTCTGTTTGTTGATTAAATAAATAAATTAATTAATATTGCTATGCTCGCTTCAACAGCGCCTACTCGAATATTAACATTTTTAATAAATATCGCCATTTTTATTTATTAACCGATTTTGATAAAAAAATGTTTCGTTGTATTCAAAATTTAAAAAATCTATCAATTTTACTATTTGAATTTTTATAGTTGGGGATACCACCCCTGAGGGATCCATTAATATCCGGGTTCGGATAAACGACATCGCAGTACTTGAAGTGAGATGACATTTTTTTAAAAATACTATTTAAGAAGTGTCTACTTTAAAAAATATTTAACCCCAGCCAAAAGAGTTTCCTTTCAAGAGAAGTGTTTCACTGCACAGCCGTTGTGGATCCGAAACAGACGAGAAAATAATTTTCTTATTAGAATGTAATTTGCTCATCGCGACGCACAGAAGGCGGACAAGCAGCGACGCGAGGATTTATTATTTCCGAGTGCAATAATTAAAAAGTTTTATTGGAAAACTTCCCCCTTTTTTTCTTTCCCACTGAGGAGGGTGGGGAAGTTGACGGACAACCCCGTTATGATACAGAACTTTCCGATTAAATTCTCGGGGACCTTATCGGACATTTCATCAAATGCTCTTTTAAAAAATTCACCAGAGTTTTGTATTAAAATCCGAAGAGGACTGGCGGGATAAAATGTAAGAGTTTTTTTAAAAGAATTCTAAGTAAATATAAGCACCAAATATAGCACCGTTTTTATGATAATACAAGCAGCGGGTACACGTTTTCCAAACGGGAAAAGAAACTTTATTTAATTCGCAAGTCTAGAAAGAAAAATGAAGGCTATTTTAATGAGCTGTTGAAAAAGAATGACCGCCGTCACAGCATTCGGAACTTAGTAAGCTCGCTTCGAGAGAAAGCTCCGCGGACCGCTGGTTGGTTCTTGGACTGTGATGAGCTGTGATATTAATAATAAAAAACATTGATTTAATTCTCGTGCTAAAACTGCAGAAAACAGTTTTATTTGTTTAATAAAAAAATACAGAGTAAACTGCAATTTTACAAACATCTGTTGAAACAACTACTTCCAGAGCATATACCCCGCCAGACATTGGATTACACAATAGATATTTGTTTTTTTTTTGTATAACAGTACTACTACGATTTTTTTATTCTTAATTTTTAATAATTATTATTTAGCATAGACCGAGCAATTCACAATCTTTATTTCATTCCGCCGTTATTCATCCCATCTTTTTTTTCCAACCCCCGGTCCCTGTCCCGACTGGTAATAGTATTTAACCCTTGACTGCGGGCTCGGGCAAAGCCCAGATTTTACGATTCATGTATGTAAAGCTTGGGCGCGCGCGTCCCCCTGAATAATTTATATATTTTGCAGGATGTGAGGAGGAGGCGGAGTGAGGGCGGAAATTTCATTTTTTCTTCTTCTCTTGCTTTCCGTTTATTATAAACGCCGGCGGCCCGGGGTGGGGGAAGGATGGAAATTGATTCGCTTATTTATGGATTTTATTCAGCACGTCCCTCGTTTTCCGTGCTCGCCTGTCTCTCTTTCGCGGGCCTTAAGGTGTCACGAATTCAATTCGATTCGCACAAACGTGAAATGGATTTCGCTCTTTATATGGATGTATACAAATACGCACACCTGCTGTGTAATTACCATCCAATCAGCAGTTGATATAAACAGTTTTTGATTTTTTTCTTTTTTAGAATTATTTTTATATAAGTAACCAGATGGTCACACAATGAAATTATTCAATTATTCTAAATAGAAAAGAGTGTTTATTCACTTGGTCACAGTTATTTAAATTAATTAAATGAAAACGATTTGAAAATAATTAATAAATTATTTCCATATTTAGCTCTGTGACATTTTGATTTACGTAACTAATTTAAACAAATGCACATTGAAACAACTACTTCTCGGGCAAAAGCCCCGCCGGTAGTCTGGCGGGAATATGCTCGTTGTGTGACCATCTGGTCAATTTTCTTGGCGTCCGCTACTATTCCTCTTCTTAAGATGTTGTTCATCACGATTTCCTCCCATGTTTTCGATAATCATCTATTTAATTATTGTAAACATTTGTTTGCATTATCGCCGGCTCTTAACAAAATCCGTTTACACTCCCAGCGAATCACAACGCAAACAACGATTAAATAAAAGCATTAAATAAAATCCACATTTTTTTTCTACTCTATTATTTGTTGCACACATTTTTACATATTTTTTTTGTTTTGTATTTCCTCCTTATATAATCCCGATTTGTTGTATATAGCGTGCAACGTGTAGACGGAATTTGCATAGAATTAATTCGGGACAGAGCGGAAAGTTTTAATCTGATAAACTGCGATTAGGCAAACAAAAAAAAGTTTAATACTTTAATTTCGTTCGGTTTTTTCAATTAGCTAACGCAATTTTCGAACCGGCGGAAAATCAGGTGGAGGTAATTTCATCATTTTTTTTTTGTTCATTTGCGGAAAAGGGTGGGATTAATTAACATTTCAATCAGGACACAACACTTTAACATTTTCATCCGGAACACCAGCTGGTACACAGTTTACTTGAGACGATTTTCCGATGTGTTGCATACAACATCGAGACGCTGTATATAATTCGAAATACGAAGATAATTAGAAATAACGAACAATGAGTTGAATGAATTACATATGATTCCAATTTAATACAGTAACTAGCAGTACACGCACAGCCGGGGTATTCTAGCAGCAAATCTGATAGACATTCGAAGCCGAAACGCGTCTTCATTAGATAACGCCCCGATATTAATTAAACACGATTAATTAGGGCGCGCACTGCAAACGGCGATATCGGGGCGACGATTTATATCGAGCTAATTAAGCATTCCTGACCATCTTTGATATACTACACTTATCGCGCCGGGGATATCAACACAGAGAGAATGAGATAAATACGACAGTGCGGATCAAAGCCGGCCCTGCGTTTCGGGGCGCGAATGCGGGGGTTGAATGCGAGCCCTCCGCCAACTGGAGCGGATGATGACGTTACTTAGTCGGTGAGTGGACGCGAATGCGGATGTGTTTGCCGGTGATGTACGGCGTAAACATTGATTGCGTGTCGTAATTGGATTTGTGTTTTTTTTTCCTTCATATTATTGATTTAATAAGCGATAAGCTTAACTTGGAGTTTATGGGGTTGAAATATGATGTAATTTATTGTGATCGCAAAAACTGAAAGTTAAGCCATTTCCCTAGATTAAGAGTCATGTGTGTATCGGACTGAAATAAATAGCGAGAGGTATTCATCAGTCGAAAAAGCAAAGATCCGACGTGTGTTATGATATATCTGTGTCTAACACGAAATAATATTTCACTCTTACACGTCAGAAATAAAAAGCAATATCTTTAAACACTTTAAAAGAGCTAAACAGTGACGAAAAGAAAAGAAAAGTTGAGTTGTTATTTATTGACCCCTTACGTATGCGGTGTATTAAATTTATTTTTGATAATACACTTACTTGCATTGATAACGATGTGAAATGAGAACAGTGACATTTACGTAGATATTTTTAGTTTATCATTGCCAGATTTTTTTGTTTTATTGATATAAAAATTAAATACTACATTAAAAATAAAACACTTTATATTCCTTTCTTCACTTGTTTGGTGAAGTGAAGAAAGGAATACAAATTGTTTTATTTTTAATTGTTTGAATCTTTTCACGTAACTCGCAACAACACATCGGTAAATACTACGTAGTAAGTAATAAAGACAACAAAATTGTGAATCTTATTTTTTTTAGAGCGCTTAACATTTTACATTACTTCTCCATACAAACTGGCCTCTTAAAGGGAAACCTTATTAATATTATTATATTATTTTTTGTTTGTTTTACTATATACAAACATCTTTATTCTGACAATATGACAAAAAAAAATTACAAAATTTATAATAACTATACGTACCTTTGTGTTAGGTCTTTCTGTCCTTATTTTACTATTTACTCATATTTAATACATAATTCTATAATATATAAAGAAAACAAAATTACTTTTTATACCACTTGGATTTTTTATAGACGTTAACGCCAACAAAATTAAAGAAATAATTCTATAAATTGTAATTTTAATATATACCCCTGTAAGTGTCTATTTTCGATCGTAATTCCCACAGACACCCTGTATATCAATATTAACAATCCCTTTATGAATTCATCGGAGATACACTCTAATTTTATAAGACGACAGTATGTTGAGCGGCCGGAGATAACTCGACGGTGTAATTGTTGGAAATTTCTTGGGTAATCAAATACAGAGTTGATGGTGGTGATGATAGCGCAGGGTGCAAATTTCTCTCTCTCTCTCTCGTTATCTCTCTCCGTGTGCCGGCTTTTGCATTCATGAATAATTAATAGTCGCGCTAATTGGTAAATTACACCAAGAAGGAAAGCCGAATAACGGAATTTTCGTATGGATTCCGCGGGGGAAATTGCGTTAAATTATTTTTGGCGAGCGAAAAGGAGGAGAATTTAACTATTCAAAAACACTAATTTAAATAAATTAATTCCATTACAAAGAGCCTTTTAATTAATTGAAGGGAAGGTGTAATTTAACGCCTCGGAAAGGACAAGGGTGCTATCCGCGTTTATATTATCGAATATAAATAAATGCGCAAGGAAACACAAAGAGAAATATCCCCTCCTCAGAAAACTATACAAACATAGTTTTCTGGGGAGAGAATATTTCTCTTTGTGTTTCATTTCGGGGTGTTTTCAGTGGAAGTATTTATATTATTTAAATTTATTTCGCGTGTAATTTATTATTTTATTTAGATACTGCTATTACTCTTATAAGACATTAATTTACACAAGCAAATGTTTATTTGAAACTAAATATTTATTAACAACGTATATTTATTGGTGATGGGCAAAGTCGATCTTTTATTATTTCTAAATTCAGTATATTATAATTTTATGAATGTTACTTATTATAAATATATCAGAAATAACTTCCCATTTTTCAATAAACATAAATTTGAAGTTACTTTTTCGTTTTAAATACATAAAATGACACATTTAGTAATACTCGATTACTAATATTATTCGATTTTGCCCAACACTAATATCTATTATTATTACAAAACTTTCTTTCGGGTGTCGATTTATTAACAAATCATAACAAATCAAAGATAAAGCCAGCACCATCTATTGCCTAATTTTATTTTATTAAACATCGTGGAGGTTCATTTAGCCAATTATAAATTAATCGTTTCTCTTTTTTTAAAAAATCAAATAAAACAGCAATCGCCTAAAGGATAAAAGCCTTTCTGCCACATCCATTCAATTTTATCCTATTTTTTTTAAGTAAATCAAATCAATGCAAAACACAATTAAATTTCTACAAACCTTCTGGAATTACGAGTCGTTGTTGTTGCGCTAAAGCCTCGCGGGTGATACGAGTTCGTACATACGTAAGGTTGGGAGAATGCAAATTTAAGCAAAGTTCGAGGGCTGCCGGCGTGTACGGGGAAAAGCCACCACCGCTCCCCTCCCCGAATGGTTTATCTCGATCTGAAATGTGTACGCCGTTTTATGTTTATGACTACAAAGGCTCAGTTTTACTCGGCGCCGCTCATGTTTATCTCGGCAAACTAAAACCGGTCTAATTTATAGTCGGCAACAATTGAAACCAACATTCCACGTTCGCGAAACCAACATGTAGAGAGAGAGAGAGATAGAGGGAAAAAAGGAGGAATATTCCGGGAGTTTTAACAAGGTTGTTAAATCCATATGTTTCGAGATTTTATTATTATTATTTCTAATTAAAATAATTCATTTATTTCTTAAAATCACGCATTTTGGGGGGTTTTATGATTTTGGCTTTATTTTAATTCAACTCATTTAATACATTGCATTAATTTCTTACAGTTAAATTCACGTAAACGCACATCCCAAAAATATTTCTTAAAATAGCATATTCTAGAGGCGCTACATGCTAAGGGGTTGTTTAAATTAAATAAGACGTTATATTATTAACTTATTCGTTTCCTCATTTTCATCTAAAATTAAATGTTTCTTTATTATTTAGCCAACAATTACATTATAATAATTGATATCGTTAACTTTTATTCGTTTCATCAAAAACCATCTCGTAACAATTCCGTATTCCGACGTTATAAACGTACAACCGTAAAAGTAAAGTACGCGACATTATTGACTCCTGTAGTGTGCTCTCGACGTAAAAAAAAAACAGGGCTCTTTTAAGGAGATTAAGAGCGCCGTCGGCACACGCGAGTGGACATTGCCGGACTCGGCTGGACGACCCTCGCAATTCCCTGCGAACGCTCGATCCATCCGCAGCTCCATCGATTTTAATGGGGAACTTTGTTATTCGGGGGGGAACCGAGGGCTTTTCATAATCCCCGCGATATTAACCACTCGACCTGCCCGCATTAACTTCAATATTGTATTAAGCGCCTTTTTCTCTACACGCACGGACGGACGGACGTTTATGATTCCGTTTTTTGTTTTAGATTAAATTAAGCGACTATTTTATTTCTCGAAAGCAATTACATTATATTCAATTTCTTTTATAATGCATTAATCCAGAATGATATGATTAGCGAGGCACATTTAAATAATAAACACAAATTAATAAGAAACGATAAAACCCAGCGCATTCACCATTTATCTATAAATTTATGCATTAATTAATTTAACCTTTTTTTACAATAAATAAACGGAGGTCGCAACCATTATGATGATTACAGATATAATATATACAAAATTATATTTTATAACGGAAATAGAAATATTGGCCGTCATAATTATAATATTAATATAAACTGTCCAATTTAAAACATTATAAATTGAAATGCTTTCATTTTTTTCTGAAAATACCATGATGGTTAAATTTGTTTTCAATGAAGATCAATTATTTAACCATAAATTCATGTAAATTAAATCGTTAAAACCAAATAATCATAACATAATAAATGTTGATCCCGGCGCATTCACCATTTATCAATAAAATTATTAAACTTGTTCGAATAACAGTAAATTAATGCATTTGTTTATCAAATATCAATCATTGCTTTGCAAGTAACTAATAAATTATTAAAGTATGTAGACTTTCACGATCGATAAGAATCATCGTATTAACTTATACCGTATGCATGATGTAAATGGATTTAAACATGTAGAATCAGAAATATGGATTTATTTTGCAGAAAGGCTTCTGACCGTTAGCCTATTGCTGTTTTATTTTATTTCAAAATCCATTAATTTAAAATAGTTTATATTGTTATAGAAATATTGTATCAAATCAGTAATAAGAATATTTAATAATAATAATAATATGAATTTTCCTGTTTCTCAGATGAAATTAGAGATTAATTTTACGATTAATAAAAAATAATTTTGTGTTAATTAAAGTACATTTAGCGTTGAATTCGCTACTACGTTCACGTATTTATATATTTTTCTCTTACTTTTTTCCACTTATTATTATATATATATTATTTTCTATATAATGCTTAAATAAAAACATTGCAGAAAGGAATTTAACCGCTTTTTATTACACACAACCAACATAAAATCAAACCTGTGTTTTTTTTTTCTGGCTTTGCGGAAAATGTTTTAATTCTGCGCGAAATCCGCGTGCATTATTAATATTAATCAAACTCGCCCGCGCGCTTGTATCAAATTTTACGCTTTACATGAAAATGTTTGTGTATTTTTCAAATCTCCCCAACAAATTTCACGCACTGTCCATTACAACAAAATATACATTTTGACCTCCCAAAAAAAATGAGTAAAATCTAAACAAAAAGCAAAAAAAAAAACACAGCGCGTTGTATTTTCTGAATAAAAATAATAAACCCGTATTAAATTCGTGAAATGAAATATTTTTTTGCAAATTTCTATGCGGGTGAAAAGCAAAAATTCATAATTAATTTTTTCTGGGGGTGTTGTTGAAATTTCTTTCAGAATTTGAAAAGAACAGAAGTTTTGTATAATCTTCTCTTTGTCGAAAGTGAAAAAAGCATAATTTATTTTCTTTACGGGGTAGCCTCATGAAACTATGTGGGGATATTGATTAAACCCTCCCCTTTAACAATATGTAAAAAACATAAAATACCCCATCCACAGTTTTTGAGTTATTTTCGATTTTATTGAAAAAATGGGAATTTCAATCTAATTTTCTGTTTGTCAAAAATGAAAAATTCATAATTTATTTTTCTTGCGGGGTAGCTTCATGAAACTTTGTGGAGATATTGATTAAACCCTCCCCTTTAAGAATATGTAAAAAACAGAAAATACCCTATCCACAGTTTTTGAGTTATTTTCGATTTTAGGGGAAAAAACGCGAAGTTCAATCTAATTTTCTGTTTGTCAAAAATGAAAAATTCATAATTTATTTTTCTTGCGGGATAGCCTCATGAAACTTTGTGGGGATGTTGATTAAACCCTCCCCTTTAAGAATATGTAAAAAACAGAAAATACCCCATCCACAGTTTTTGAGTTATTTTCGATTTTATGGGAAAAATGCGAATTTCAATCTAAATTTCGGTTTGTCAAAAATGAAAAATTCATAATTTATTTTTCTTGCGGGATAGCTTCATGAAACTTAGTGGGGATATTGATTAAACCCTCCCCTTTAAGAATATGTAAAAAACAGAAAATACCCCATCCACAGTTTTTGAGTTATTTTCGATTTTATGGGAAAAACGCGAATTTCAATCTAATTTTGTGTTTGTCGGAAATGACATATTTTTTTTTCTTACGGGGTAGCTTCATGAAACTTAGTGGGGATATTGATTAAACCCTCCCCTTTAAGAATATGTAGAAAACAGAAAATACCCCATCCACAATTTTTGAGTTATTTTCAATTTTATGCGGAGGTAATTTTTTTATATACTTTTCAATGCCTTTCAGCTTTCACTTTAACGATTTTCACGCGCTCCGTCGAGACGATTTTCAACCCCTTGTTACTACAGGGAAGGAAACGGCCTTGACAGTAGCCCTAGCGCGCGCGGACGTGTACGCGCCGGGCTTCATCCCTTATCAAAACCGGTCGTCTGAGGGTCGGGGGGGATTGAATTGTTGAATTCGAGAGCGAGCAAGAGAAGGGGAATTTCGCGGCGGCGTGATTTATTTATATATATACAGACCGACGTGTACATGCCGCACAAATGGTTTTCGATGGGGCCTGTCAAGATCAACGTTTTCCGCATTTCCGAATTTTATTTTATACACACACACGCGCGCGCTCAACAGCGAGTATAATACGTACAATACGAAACGGGACTCAAAAAAATGTTCGTATAATCCTCACAGAACGTTTCTATTTATTTATTTATTTGTGTGTTGTATTTATTTATAATTCTCATTTACAACAACAGAATTTGCTTTAATATCAAAAGCTTTAATTTATTGATATAAAACACTTCTCGTAAACTCAAACAAATTTATAGTGATTTGCTTTAATACCCTAAATTAAGGAAATGATCACATTTAAATATAATATATTTAAAAAAAAAGGGGCAAAAAATGTAAGAGAATTATATACAAAAAAAAACTTGAGAGTAAAGCGTGTTTTGCGCGTGTTTACTTATTAAACGCGGCGTAACCTCAACGGGAAATTGCGCGTAAGCGTTTCGCGTCCGGATTTTCCGCCCTTAAACCGCCCTAATTAATTTATTATGGTCCGCTGCTGTCTGTGGGCACAACAATAATAACTCACCCCTTTCAACGACACGTCTCGGCCCCGCGGTCCCGTTGAATTATTTTCAGGGGGGGGGGGGGATTATATGTGACACCGGTAAATTCTCTTTGTCTTGAAAATTAAAACCAAAAAAAAAGAGGGGAGATGAGAGGGAGACTAGCCTGTTTTTGATCTTTTATGTGTTTAAGTACAAAGCGGATTTAATTAATTGTGAAAAAATTGACATTTAAAAAAAAACATGTTTATAAAGATGACTAAGTTCGATTTTTTTAAGTTTAAGTGCAGCATACAGGAAATCAATCAATCCTTTTTATAACCAGCCTAATTAAATCGTTCGAATATATAAAAACGACAAATACGTAAAACGCTGAACGTAAAGTTTGCAATTGCGAACGATTAATCGGCACGATAATGACGGACAATTCAGAACGAGCGCTGTTCCGAACGTCCGTAAAGTCGTACCGCGCGCGTTTATTTATTTATTTACGTGGAGCATTTCCGGTGTGATAATTTCCAGTTTACTGCGCGGCCGTAACGTGTTTTATGGGCCATCAACTACTTTGTACTCAACGGAGAAAACGGGATAATTGTCACGTTAGGGTAATGGCACCGATAATAAAAAAAATGTACGGAATTAACCATTAAGTGTGGAGCGTTTGATTAAAGGACAGTGCGCGCTGCGTGTATGTGTTTTCCTCCCCTTATGGACAGAATATGGAATAAAAGTGAATTGAAATCATTAAGTGTTCATCGCGGAATTCATTGGGAACAATTAATTATGTTTGATAAAAATTATGTTTTCTCGGTAAATTTTGTCAATCGTAATTATTCAATTAAATTAAATTATTATTCCTTTTAAATTATATTTATAACTATGAATTGATTCATCAAGTTTGAAATATTTTATATTTAACAGCGTGACACTTAACCTCAGCCAGTCCAGGGTTTTTATAGAGCTCGCTTCGCTCGCAATCCTTCGCTCAGCCAGTTCAGAGTTTTTATAGAGCTCGCTTCGCTCGCAATCCTGACACTTAAGCTCAGCCAGTCCAGGGATTTTATTGAGCTCGCTTCGCTCGCATTAATTATTTTTTTATTTAATAATTTTTCATTTGCTGTACGGGCAAATATTCATTTAAAAACTTATTTGACCGAATTTGCCGGGGAAAGTTCCATGATGAACACATCACCATTTTTTTTCTTCAATTAATTATTGAATGTATTCATTGACGCATTAAAAAAAACGATAATTAAAAGAAAGATTTATTTTTTTCTTAAATACAATTTCCTTTCATTCTGTGTTTCGGCGGGTATAGGAGGGGTGTTTATTTAATGTATTAAGTCTTATCGAACGCTGTCGAAATTTGATGTGCGTAAGAAGCACTTTGCGAAATTGAAAGTGTCGCTGTTTGAGCACGTAACTTTTTGTGTGGGGCTGCCAATCTATTCACCTCCCCATACAAAATCATATCTTTTGAACGGGGAGCGTGATGTAAACGCAAACTTTTAAACACCCGCTAATTCGAATGAAATTTTGCGTCGACTTACAACACAAACAAAAATAATTTCTCAAAAAATCGGTTCGATATTTACAAAATTCCTTCTTTCCGAAAAAAAAGAGGAAACTTGAGACTATGTTCTGACGCATATGCGTCATTCGACAACACATTGCGGCATGAGAAACCAATTGGTTTATTATTACTTTAAAATTAAAGGGAAAATAATTTATTAATTAATTATTTTCAAATTCTTTTTATTTAATTCCTTTAAAACTCTCTTTTGATCCTTTTTTTTTGTTTCACTGAAAAATTATTCGTTTTTTAGAAGCCCAAAATTAGTTGAAGTGTTTAATACCATTCAAATAAAAACGTATGGGCAGAAAGACCTCCGGTCGATAGTCCAGGACAGATCAATTAAATTAAATATAATGAAACAAAGAAGATTCATACATTTACAGTTATTTAAATTACAATATTTAAATTAAACAAGGAAAATTTCTGGCATTGATCAATAAAATTCGATCATACCTTTTTTCCAATTGCAAAAATTAGGTATATTCTCAATGTTTGTAAAAATGTAATTGTCTGATATTTATATAAAAAAAACGTATGTTAGGGTATAAAAAAATAATCAGTATACTTTAATATCACAGCAAGAAAAAAACTTAAACAAAATCCCTATCTAAAAAACACACGTAACAACACAGGAAACACAAACACGAACAAACTTCCGACTTTCCTCCCACACGACGAACACACCTTCAACCCCCTAACTAAATCATAATCATATTTATCCGGCACACTCTCCCTGTCTTTGGATTCCGGCACCGTCCTTAACCTCACCGTGGCGTCGTGGAAGAGCACGTCCTTTTCCCCGTTGAACAGCCCGTACATCGTGAACGGGGTCGTTACGCTTTTGAAATTCTTGCCGAAAAGCATGTCGACTTGGAGGAACGCGTCTACGGTTTCCTTGATCCACATGTCGGATTTGTTATGGGTGGTGAAGCCCATGCCAAGCGGTGCCCATTTAAGGAAACACGGAGCGCTCGAGTCGCACAAAGTGCGGAAATTTTCTTTGCGGAGTTGGGATTTTAATTCACGATGATCTGAAATAATAATAATTTAATTTTTTAGTTGTAATAAAGAACACACACATTCATTTTGTTTATAATCTTTTTATAAACAAAACAAAAATAGTTTCAGTTTATTAACTATATTAGCGAATGGAAATGCTATCAAGTAATTCTGAAATCAGTGTTTGGTTAAATTAAATTAAATAATTTGAAAATAATTTATTATCAATCAAAGTGTTATCGATGTTTAGCTTTGAAAGTCACTTTTAGTTACATTAAATCGATACAGGATAACTAATATATAACTAATTATATAATTATTTATTTAATCTCACCATCGAAAAATTTCTCCAGACTATTTTCGGAAACAAACGCCACGTCTCCGTGCCCCTCTCCCAGACATCTTATGGCACCATACTCCCCTTCGAAATTCCCCTTATGGCACAAACTCTCCAGGCCCGCCGATAAACTAATGGGAAGACCCGGTACGCAGCTTTCCCCGAAATACTCCAACAATCGGCGCTCGTAATCGCACCCACCTAGTTCGCCTTCGCGTTTCAATTTGCTAATTACGGAATTCCAAGCGACGCCGTCGTATTTCGGGAAGCAGGCTTTTAAGCCCTTCAGGTCGTTGAAATTTCGGAAATCTGATTCTTTGTGGACGATTGCCACGGTTTTGTATCGGTCCTTGTCCGCAACGGTTTCGTAAATGATTGGTTTTAAGTCGTATTTGCTGGAAATGATTGAAATAGAATTAGAAAGGTAAGAACAACAATAAAAGAAGATTAAGATGCAATTTATTAAGCGCCATCATATAAACTCTTCAATTTCAATAAATAATAATAAACGAAAACAATTAAAAATAAAAATTCCAAGAAATCATTACGAGCGAAGCGAGCTCATAGAAAATCCTAGCCTGGCTGAGCTTAAGTGTCAGGATTACGAGCGAAGCGAGCTCATAGAAAATCCTAGCCTGGCTGAGCTTAGGTGTCAGGATTGCGAGCGAAGCGAGCTTAATAAAAATCCTGGACTGGCTGAGCTTAGGTGTCAGGATTGCGAGCGAAGCGAGCTTAATTAAAATCCTAGACTGGCTGAGCATAAGTGTCAGGATTGCGAGCGAAGCGAGCTTAATAAAAATCCTGGACTGGCTGAGCTTAGGTGTCAGGATTGCGAGCGAAGCGAGCTTAATAAGAATTAGCTAACATAAAGAATTCATCCATTGAATTTTCCTAATGGATGAATGATTAAAATGAATAAAGTATACAAAAAAAAATACTCACTTAACTGCGACGCTTTCGTAATCCGGATGGGCGAACACCAAGTCGGCGAAATTATTCTGAATTGCTTCCATGCAGTGCGTGTAATTAGCGGCTTTAATGCAGTCCATATCGGGCTCGACGCCGTAAACCGAGGCGACTTCCCGCATCCATCCGCACTTTGTGTAAGCGATATTCGTGGTGGAGCAAATCCTGATTGTCCTCGGGGGATGGCAACCGGAGAAGCTGTTCGCGCTCAAGAATCCCGGTGCGTTGGTCAGGTACGTTTCTATGGGCACTACTGGTTCCAGAGGGGTGATGTCCTGCTTGAAGTTCTCGATTAGGTTCAGGAAGGCGTTTTCCCAATTGTTCGGGTTTTTCTGGTTGATTAGTTTTAAGAAATCTTGTATGTCCTGAGCTTTTTTTCTGTAATATTAAAAAAATAATTATAATTCCGTAATCCTTAAATATATATTTTTTTTAATAAAATTGTCTTACCTCTGAGTTGCGATAACCGGCCACGGTTTCACCACCCATACGCAAGGATTCACGGTCGAGTTGAGAGGCATGACGCTGTCGTCCGGACAAAGGTAACTGTAGCCTTCTGGAGAAATCCTCCCGGAGGTGAAGCTCAGGTTGAAGTGGGCCTGCACGTCGTCGAGACGCGCCCAACTGACGTCACCATAACCATCGGTCAAGCAGTAAAGAGGTCCGCGCCTTCCCCAATATTTATCCGTCGTCGAACAAGACCTCGGGGAATTGCACAGTTGGCACAAATTTGGGTATTTCGATTCTGCGAAAATTATATATAATTATTTATAGGAAACATTCAAACACAGACTGAATCAATGGCTCCTTGTCGGAAGTACTTGTCATTATGTTACATCAGTCGATCGTATGTAGTTATGGTGGAAGCGCCGGGAAATAAGGTTTAATAATAAAAATCTACACAATTTTTTATAGTGGACGAGAAACCCAAGAATATTATCAAATTCTGTGCACCCCGTGTATTAGTAGACTATGTACATTTTTTAAATCACTTACTCAACAAAGCATCTTGATCCGGTTCTCTAACCCAGGGTCCGGCTTTGCAGGCGGACTTGAAGAACTTGGAAGAGGCCTGAATTCGGTTCTCCGTTAAACTGATCGACCTGTTGCAGGTTTGCGGCACCACCGAAGCTTCCAAAAACTGTAGAAACATTATAAAATTCTCCAGTAATTATAGTCTGAATACAATTGAAATGAAAAGAAGTGGAGAACAGAAAAACTGTTTTATTTTTAATAAATTTCAGAATATGCAGTTTCATCCAGTTACAGCCTCAACCAGTATATTTTTTTTCTGATTTAATGTTAATTTTAGTTTACTCACATTGGCCAAAATGTTCGTCCAGTCCGTTTCGTATCCATAACCAGGATGGCAAAAATGCTTTCCTTTCAGACTGCTCTTTGAATGGATCCCGGAATCATCACTAATTATAGCCACCACTTTGTACTCGTATTTATCTGAACAAAACGGGTTTTAACTAGATGAAGTTTTTCAGGTGGGATTTATTGCATTTTTAAAATAATGTTTTTTTTTAATAATTAAATATATTTCCTGCTGGTGGAATTTTTTGATAGTTACCATTTGTAAATTTCATCTCGTTGCTGATCAACACCTCGATTTCCGAGTTGGTGGCAGTGACTAAATCTTCGGGGGAGAACACGGAAAAGTCGGCCTTCCCTTTCGAAATTCGCCTCAGACAGTCCAATCTGTAATTTAACAACAAATTTTATTATATCCAAATTCCTTCTTGTCAATTCTGTTTTAATCAACATCGTTCCCTTCCGCTAGCAATTCTCACATCGAACTTTCAAACAGCGCACCTCTAAGTTGAAATAAAAATTACACGAAAAATGTTATTGTTATAATGTGAATATTTTATAAATTTTAACAAAACAAATTAATTACATATCCGCATTATAACAATGCTAGTTTCCGTGTAATTTTTATTTAACCTTGCGATTTTTCGTATTCGCTGTTTCCCGGCGCTTCCACCATAAATTCATTCAATAATGTATTACAAATTACAGAACAATGTTATATAAAAAAAAACTTATAATAAGTAATATGATGATTGTTTATAAATTCTTTGCTTATTAATGTTCCATGCATGAGCATCGCAGAATTCTTCTTATTCTTCCATTGTAAATGAAAACATTTCGGTAATAAAATTTGCATACCTGTCTATTCCGACGACGCATTCGACCTTGCTCTGGACATCGTCCAAAACCGGACAGTATTTCGACGCCCGCTTGAAACCTCCTCTTCCATCCACAACACACACTCTGACTGCAATTAGAAACGAAACAAAAATATATTTACTTTGATTGCATCGATTTTATTTGAAATTTTAAAATTAATCAGAATGGGTTAAATATTAGAAATTATTTTCTGGTGATCAAAAACATAATTGAAATAAATTAATTAAATAAAATATTATTTAAATAACTGTAACCTAGTGAATAAATTCTCTTTCTATTTAATTGATGGTTAAAGCCATTACATTAGGATACTTGTTAAATTATATAAAAAGAGATGGGAACAAAAATTAACACTTTGCTCTTATCCTACACATTTGTTTATTTTTAAACAAATCTCTCTTTCTATTTTATAATTGAAATAAATTATATATACACATAAAAAAACATTACCCGTTCCATTCTTAAGAAAGCATGAATCGTCTTGTGTAATATGGAAATTCCCTACTGAATAATTCTTTTGCGATTATTGACTTGTGTTATTATGAGGAAATGTTTAATATGAAAATAACATAAATCAAAATAAAATTACGCGTTTTCGCTAGAAACCGAAACCATGCAGAAACAAGGGAAATTTCTTATGGACTTTCCGTAAACGCAATTGATGGTAATTAATTTTAATATTCGTAAAAAATTATGCAGAGAGAATTTTATACGTCGAAGAATGTATAATAAAGAATTTATTATTATTATTATGTAAATAAAATGAGAGAAGTGCGCAATTTTGAGTGATATATTTCCTTAAGATATTTCTAACGCGTTGAGATGGATTTTTTTAAATTGATCATAAGGCTATATTCAATCAATTAAAATCCTTACTGAATATATACAACATAATTATAAATTAAGTACGGACGTAAGTCAAATTATCACAGAGATAAAGCTGGAATTAATTCTTTAATTATTATCTCAAATTTTTCTTTTTAATTAAATTTTTAATTGGCTATTTAAAGTCTATTAAATAAATACATTTAGTTTGATAATGATGCTCTATACTTCGAAACTATAGTCATTAAAATAAAATAACAAGTTGTAAAAACAAAGTTAAGAAGTATCTTATTTAATAATTTATTAGATATAAATGTCTACTATAAAATTTCAGTTACTGGTAAAAACGCGTAATTATATTTTGATTTATGTTATTCAAGGAATAAAAATTCGTGTTACTGAGAAACACAAGTTCCAAGGATACTTATACATGCAGAAAAAATCATAATTCTGTGTTATACAAGTGTCCTTTAACTTAATACCCGCTCGATAATAAACCGAATATTGTGGTTAATTGCTAGGTAAATATCGAAATTGGAAAGTCGATACTGAACCGCGTGACGCAATGGGCAATATCAAGAACATGTGTCCAGCGTTGCCGAATTGGGAAACATTTCGATACCTGGGGAATACCGGATTACGTGCACCACGCAATGCAAATCGCGGATTTCACAGTTATTATTACTGTCGTTATCCAATTAAACGATTAACGTATGACCATGTGAGCAAATGTTTTAGTGAGAAAATTGAATCGAGTGTGATTATACAATGATGTTTTTTTAATAAATTTCATTTATGAATTAATTATTTGTTTCAATATAAAATTGGTTTTCAATGCGTAATTATAAAAAAAAAACAGAGATGATTCAGAGTTTTACAGTTATTTATTTATTTATTATTATTATTATCTAACAGATTATAAGACCTTATTATTACGACGCTTTTGGACGTAGTGTTGGTTAAAGTTGGATAACTTTGTTCATAGATAAGATAGGATATTCCGGCTTAAAGCAATGGATTTACTAAGAATTTATCTATGTCCCACCAAAAAATCATTAAAATGGTGGATTTTTACTTGTCTACAGAAATTCTCAAATTTATACATTTTTTTCACTCATTTTTCAAAGGCCAATTTTACACGCCTGTTGTATGAAAACTATTTGTTACATATTGCTTAAATTTATTCAGTTAATACTACCATTTATTGGGAACATTTTGGTGAAATTTGAAGTTATTCCGCGGGTTTTGGATTTTTCACCAAAATCCACTTTTTTCCATTCGGAATATTCAAAAGTTCATGATTTTTTTTTTTTAGAAAAAATCTCAAAAAGATTCTAAACGATCTAAGAAATAGCACGGTGTATTTATGTACTCCACAAATAAAATCTCCACTCTTTTGTAATATTTATAGCACAGAAAAAAATCATTCATGATTTATTAATATGGAGGTAAAAAAATTATTAAACACTGTGCTTGTATCGCGCACTCTACTTTTTATTTCGTAACTAGTTTCGTTATCAGTCAATTGTAAACTTATTGACAAATATACAGCTATAAATACAGGTAAATATAGTTAGTAAATTACAGAGGGGGGGGGGGGGGGGGATGTACAATTGTTTTAAAGAATGTTGTTGAAGATAATTAAATGCGTTTGTTAAGGCTAAAAAAACAATCAAATGAAATTCAATGATTTCATAATATTTATTAATTATTTCTAAAATTCCCTTTTAATTTAATTTGCATTCAAATGTGTGTTCTTTCTGTTTATCAATTTATTCAGGTTATTGTAAATAATCATTATTCAAATAAGCTCTGAAGCGCCCGTCCGCTTTATCTAAATTGCTTCAAAATCTACACGATTGCCTAATTATTCACTTCGAATATTATCTGCGTGTTATTGAACTGAGTGTAAAAGTGGAAATTTAGGTTAAGTTATTAATTTAGTTGCGTGCACCGCCTAATCTCAGTTCCATCAATACAATAACGATATCCAATTTTGATATTTCGTGAACGTATCCTGTGATTGTGAAATTGGTGCGTTTGGGATTGATCCTTGTTGCGACCTGACTAGTCCCAACCATTTCTTTAACATTTATTGCTCTTGGTCTGGATATTAGTGTTTAGAGTAATACAGTAATAAATGAACGACAAATATTCGGAAATACTTATTTAAACCATATCTCCCATTTCCCATACTGTATTGATATCAAATAGATTGAAATGTTGTGAACTGTGACGATGCTATTGTAATAAAAATTTAAAAAGTATTTAATTCACTTAGTCTAACTTGTATAAATTAAATTATAAATAAAATTAAAAAAAATAATTAGTAAGATTTAGTGTTACACAAAATCGAGTAATATTAATATTGAAGGATTTCTAAATAAGCAAGTATAAATAAATAAAGTCAATAAGTGGCAATAAATTGACGTTTTTCAACAAATAGGTAACATTTACTTATAATAATAGAATATATTGCATTAATTAAATTATCATATATTAAGTATATTTACAGTAACAGAAAAGATCGAAATGATCGACTTTGCCCTTCTTTAGTGTAAATTAAATAATTAATAGCATTACACCTGAACGGGTAGAAAAGTATCAAGATTAAATATAGTTAAGAGTTGATGCTGTTACTTGGTGAAATTTCACTAAGTTAATTTATTGGACCATTTTGGGATTCAATGCACCAATAAGATTTTAGATTTTATTTATTAGTTGTTAGTAAATGAAATGTATATTGGAAAGTGGATATTCCGTAAATAAATTAAATAGAATTATCTATTTACTAAATTGATTAAAAAAGATAAAAAAAATACTTACATTTTTCACCGCGAGCAACAATTATCACCAGCGAAACACAGAACGAGAGAATAAACCTCGCGTTGAAAACCATTTCTCTCTAATAAAATTAAAAACTCCTGCAATTTTTTTCTTTATTAATAAATTTTCTTGCGCGCGCGCGATAAATCTGATTGAGCAAGGTCTGACCGACGACGATGACCGTCCGTCCTGCGGCGCGCGGCTCTGTCGACTAAAACCAAAACAGATAATCCTCGCGCACAACAAACAAACTGGTTCTTCTTTCGGGCTTTACGAGACGTCACACGGATTTCCCCGCGCCGGAATCACAATTCGCGGAGTCGAAGCGACAAAAAAAACACAAACCCCCCGGAGCCTTGCGATTCACTTTTCTTGTCGATCCGGCCACTCGATAAACAGGACTGAATGTTTAATTGTCTGTGACCGGATTAATTTAAAGGTCAAGTCGTGTGTGGCTGTGTGTGCACCGGCGAAACCAAAAACTGTGAGTTGGTTACGTTTTTAATTGCATTTATTGAGTTTAAAAAGGTTAATTTAATATTATGAATGATTTGATTGACTACACAAGAAATCTATTTTTACTTAAAATTACTATAAGCGCATACTTGATTATATAATATATTAAATACGCGCTGATATATAATCAAGTATGCACGCGAGAATAAATGCTATTGCGACAGAGATAAAACAATAACATAAACAAAACTTTTCAATATATGATTGCACCAATTAAATCTTATAAAAAATAAGTCCCTCAAAAATTAACAATAACCAATTACAGAATACTAAAACAATATATATTTTTTAATTGTTCAACAAAAATTACTTCCCCTATAATCCCTAATATAGCCATGCATTCACACATTCAAGGATGCATAAACAATTATAATCGCATGTAAGTAGTTGTAAAAAGACTCCATCTAATTCCTACACACTTATATGGAATTGCTAACCGCGTCGTCTGAAGCAATTAATTCACTGCTGGCTGATACGTATCGTATAATAGTTGCGTAAATAGTTTTGCTGTTAGTCACATACGTAATCGTTTGCCCGCGGGCGTTCGATCTTGAAAATGAAACAATAACAAAAAATCAATCACTTTTCCAATTAAAACAAACTCAAAAGAGAACAAGAAAAAATAAATTACGTTTGAATTCAATTTAAACGGTGATTTATTTTTTTTGCATTTCTTGTTTTAATTGAAACGATGAATCGGTGAAAATCAATACATTTTTTTTATAAATAGAATATGTATCATTTTTTTATATAATTGAGACAAAAAATTACAACTTTTTTTATTGTTTGCAGATTTTGTTTATTTTTGTATTCGTCAGCAAAATTCATTAGCTATTTGTTTTGAGTTATGTGAAGTAATAATCAAATATATTTTCAATATAGAAAAAAAATAGTGAATACAACTGTTTATATTTTTTCTATTAAGTAATAATCACTAAAAATAAATTAATGAATAAAGGAAAAAATAGTGTTTTATTAGAAACAAAATTCACTATATTTAATTAAATGTTCATTTCATTCAGTTATATAAAGTGAAAGTGTTGTAATAGTTTAAATTTGGGAATTCTTGTGGAAAAGTAGAAAACCATCATTTAAGCAAAGAATTAAGACTGTTTTCTTCATTTCTAATTATTTGTCGTTACTCACTTTGATGATTGGTGAAATACAAAAAAATCTGTGGTGTATAAAATTAAAATTTTATTTAACTCAAATACATTTACATATAATATATCGTTAGCCGTTTTCGAATAACAATGTCTAATATAATATACAAATTATATTGTTGATTTATTGTATATAAAATTGTCTGCGGCAGAAATAAAGATAAATTAAATATTTAATTTATTTAAATAACTGTGACCAAATGAATAAATACTCTTTTCTATTTATATATAAAGATGTTATATATTCGTATATAAGCCTTAACAATCAACAAGTTTTACATAGATTTTTATTATTCGCATCAATTTCCCATGATTAATTGGAATTTAAAATAATTGTATTCATACAAATTACCAAGTTTGTGTGTGTTTTGTATAAAACAACACAGACTATTAAGCACTTGACGTTTCCATTTACATTTTTTTTTTCTTGTTATTGTTGCTAATTATTCCTTGATCGCTATTTGATGGACGTTTCGACGTCCGTGAACTTCCCGTCGGAATTACCGCGAAAACCGGTTTCTTTTATTGTACGCGAAAGCCGAAATCGGCTTAATTGCATTCGCTTTAATTACGCTAAGTGAATTTTTAGTGGCGACCCGTGGCTAATTGGCCCGTGGACCTTCGAATTTACGATGGAAATATATTAATTTTGTTCGAGTTAAATTTTGTTTGTATGCGTGTCTGATTTAATAACGTTATGGTTAATATATTTACTCCACACTGTTTCTAGAATATTTTTTAAGTCTACGATTTTTTTCCGATTTTTTTTAAGAAAAAAATTACATCGAAATTTTAATATTTTCAAAGGGGTACCCTCTGATTTTATTCGGGCAAAATAAATACCCATTTTCAAGAGTATTTGAGATTTTTTCAAAAAAGTGGATTTTGACGAAAAATGCGAAACTCACGGAATAACTTTAAATTATACTGAAATGTTCCTAATGAATGGAAGCATCGACTGTATAAATTTAATCAATGTAAAACAAATAGTTTTCATACAGCAGGCATGTAAATTGGGCTTTTAAAAAAAATGAATGAAAAAAAAATGTTTAAATTTGGGAATTTTTGTAGAAAAGTATAAAACTATTATTTTAATGATTTTTACATAAAATAATAAAAAGAAACATATCGTTTTGTTTTCAGGAATATTTAATCCTTATTATTTAATTCATAAACATACAATAAAATTTATTAATTAAAACAACATTTAAATTTACAAATACTGTTTATCCAACAAATGCGTTACAGTCAAACTCTTAGCAAACTCATCAACGCTCGTTTTTGATGCTGCTGTGAAGTACAGAACCTTTTGCGGAGTGACTTGGAAGAAGCCGTTCTGCGAGAACTGCCCTCGAACATCCGTCTCCAACCAAACGAACGCAGCAATAGCGTCAGAGTTGATGGTTATTTTAAATGAATTGGAATTATCATCAATCATCTTAATCGACTCGATCTGAAAAATAATAATAATAAATTTAAAAAATAATAATATATTTTTTCATGGCTATTCTGTAAGGGAAGTATTAATATTAACGTGTACGTTAATTTTTATCATCACAGTTTAAGAAACTTTTATAATAGATATATATTCACATAATGTGAAAATACACGTTAAACATAACTTTTCTCGTATGGAATAACCCCGAGTTGTCATTATTATCTTATTGGAATTGTAACAAAAAAATTTCTTTAAACTACATAAAAATTCTAAATCCATCAGAATAAATATATTTTAGTTATTTAAAACAAACCAAAATGTATTTTACCAATATTATTAGAATATATTGTTGATCACTGAGTCTTCTATTTGAGGATTTTCAATTTTAAAGTGCGAGTTCTACTTTAACATAAAAGGGAAATCTTTTTGTTTTTGTTCGTATATATAAAAAGTAATTGTTGTTTTTTTTGTAAATTCAATATTATTTGAGTTGATACGTACTGAAACGGTTGCGTTTTTCATCGAGCATTTCTTGAGCGGGGCGGTCGTTAGCAGATTTTCCGGAGCCAGAGCTCTGCCGTCGTGTTCCAAAGTGCCGTACAGGAAACAGCTTTCACTCGGATTCCCGTTGACGTTGCAAGGAGGGATCTTACTCAAATAATCCTCCAACCACATGCTGGAAATTATTTGTGATCCCGGTTTCTGAAACAAAGTTAATTAAAACCATAAGAGAAAAGAGTCGTGATTGTCCCTGATGGTAACGATATCTGTTTATTTAACTCCGTATTGAAGTAGTTGGGTTTATAAACTAGAGTATTTCCGTTAAACGAAGTTAAACCAATCGATTAAATTCGGAATTAAAAATCATCTCTGTATCATTTCAGAAACTCAGCCGTTGCCTATCTCAAGCCCGGATAAGAAAGGAGAAAGTGGATTCACTACCTATTTGTGATGATCAAAGGAAAGAACGCAAATGTGCCATAGAAAGAGCAAGGTATAATGGAGATTAACCCAATCCAATATCGACTGGAAAACGCCGAATTAGTTCCGGTAAGTTTTGGAGTGTGGTGCTGGGACGGATTCTCTCGGTTATCGGTTTCCGTGACGAAATAGGGGGTTGTTGTATATTTCAGATGGCACTTGAAATACGAAATGCTCCGATTTTTATCGTTTGGATTTACTTCAATAAAAAATAAGTATATTGTAAAATTTTGGAAATTCTGTAAAATGTTTCTCACTGATTTTATTTTACATATATTTCTTTTCCTTTAATAAAATAAATAACTAACTAACCAAATATGTATATACAATAATACATAAATTTAGTATTATATTCTGTAGATGAATCGGCTATGGGCCGGAGGTCTTTCAGCCTTAAAATAAATATTAACATTAAATAAGAAAAACACAAAGGTGAATCATCCCAGTTTTTTTCTAATTAGTTATATACATATTAAATGTATGGTTTCGTTTTGTGAAACTAGTAATAAATATCACTTACAATGTCGATTGCAATCACAACTTCACCGACACGTTCGAAGCTGTCCCACTTGTAAGTCGTGATCCGCGCCGTGGCGTTGTATATCGGCGCCGCCTCATCGGATATCACGTAGACGTCGACGTTGTCGCTTGCGTCCAAATGGAACGTGATTATGACTGGAGAGAAGAACTCTTTGGCGTAGTAGTGCAGCATTTTCCAATTGTTGTTGTAATCTGGAAAGTGAGAGAAAACGAAATTGAGAATTTCTCGTATTTTACAACGATTATGTACAATATCAGGAGTATAAAAAAATTAACACTCTGAGTAAAATGGATTTTATATCCAACTCAAACGTTGTATGTATTTTATATTAACTTTTTATGCTGTTTTTAATATTGCTGCAACTTAAATCACGAACATTTTGTCCGGTGGGCAGGTTTTATTATACATATACCCACCATATTTTCACGTCCGGCACTGAAAAGCGCCAAATAATTTGCAAAACATTTCATGACAATTCGCTGAAAGACAATGAAATAGACAAATTACGTTTAACAAATGCAATATTATTATTATTACACACTAATAAATTTAATTTTAAATTTGAAAATATCTTTTATTTTTTCTTAGACCTGTTCTTAAAATAATCAGTGTGTAGGTATGTTGAAGAAAATTGTTAATTATAAAAAGGTAGGATAAAAAAGCAGCTTTATTAAAAATCTGTAATCTTTACTTGTTATCTCTCTTTAAAATTAAAAAAACAAACAGCAAATCTTACCTATTGAAGCCCAGCTGGGACAAATCCACACGTCATTCAACTGCCAGTATAGGGCTCCCATCGTGTTACCCTTTCCCGCACTGTTCGTGTAATTCATCCACTGGCGGTAATACTCAGTTTGTTCTTTCACAGACATAGCTTGGTGTATCTGGTTGAAAGTTTTATTAAATTTAATTTACTACTCATGGATTATATTCAAGATTAAGAACTTACTTGACTGTAAAAAATAAAGGCCCTGTCGTAATTCTCGCTTTTCCTCGCTGGGAGTTTCATCCTGTACCCAATAAGCACTTGCATTTCTGCGTAACCCAACAAGTGATGCTGACGATTCTGCAGGAAGTCACTGCTGACGTCGAGATCGGAGGCGTTGTTCGTGGCAGTCAGGATTGACTTGATGCTCGGTAGGGATTGATAACCGTACTCGGAAGCGAATCTCGTTATCGGGTTCACGTTTTTATTCCAGCCATCCAGGACGTAATTGTAGAAATGCACTAAAACATAGATTAATAAAGAAAATGTGTTCTTCTCAACAAATTGGGTAAAATATGACGCGCTTTACTATATTTATTTATTTTTATTAAATTTTGAATTTTCTTGAATATGAGCTGATAACTTGAAACTAGTCAAGAATTTACAGTTGACTAACCATCACCATACAACGGATCGTACGGATTTTTCGCGACGTATCCCTCCAAATCAGATTGCACCCCATTCGTGGGACTCGACGTCAGAAAAATAGCCCTGTCGTCGGTTTCAAGCACGGCCGTTTTTACAGTGTCCGCGTATAGTTTCACGTAATCCTCTTTGTACAAATTAAAGTTGCTCGCAGTGCCGTACCAGTTGCCCCTCAAAGCCGCTTCGTTCTCGTTGTTGCCGGCCCATAATATTACGCTGGTGTGCCGCTGCAACCTCCTGATTTGCTGTTTGACTTCCTCTTTTACGATACTGGAAATAAAAATTGCATTTAAATGAAATAAAAAGAATTTAAAAACAGTTATCATTTAATATTCAAACTATTGAAGATAACTACATTGTAGTCTAAATACGTATTTATTCAAAAGAGATATATGAATAAATACGTATTACTAAATTCAGACAATTTTTTGTATCTGTTTTTACTCACTCGAGAAACTCTGGATTAACGGGGTACATCGAGCACGCGAACATGAAGTCCTGCCAGATGAGAATGCCCATTTCGTCGGCAATTTCGTAAAATTCGTCGGACTCGTAAATGCCACCGCCCCAGACGCGGATCATGTTCATGTGAACGTCTTTGCTGGATTGCAGCAAGAAGCGAATTTTCGTCCTGTTGTTTCCCAATTCGGGCAGAATGTTGGACGGGATGATGTTGGTGCCCTTCGCGAAGAACGCCCGGCCGTTCACTTTGAAATAGAAACTCCTGCCTTTCTCTAAATTTTAATATAATGAAATAAACTATTTATATGAAGTAATTGATAAAGTGCGTTTTCTAAAAATATATTTAGCTATTTATAAAATACAATCATATCAATTCTGATTTGATCGTCAGAGTCTTTAAACAAAAGTAAAATAAAATAACATTCAATACTCCCACCACTAAATACTTGTTCTGTTTACGTTCACATTTATGCAAACACTAGATTTTGCAGTAATTAATAGTTCTACAAAATTTATCTTCAAATAGGAGTTGTCAATAATGTTCCATTCTTACCTAATGGATCTTGTATCAATTCGACAGTCCTAAATCCGACTTTAAATCTCTTGGTGCATTCCTCAGAGTTGTCCGCGCTGACGTAAGTCACCTTCATTTGATACAAATTCTGTTTTCCTAGCCCGTTCGGCCACCAGGGACTCACATTGTTCTAAACAGTAAAAACAAACAGTTGCGCTTCTAATAGTAAAGTAAGTAGTACTAAACTCGCTTGTAAATTTAAGATTTTTGTGTTTATTTACTTTGGGAATTGTTATATTAGCACGATGGACGAATTCTTCTTGTCCGGTCAAATCCAACGGAAAAATCGTCTCGATTCTCTTAGAGGCCGACAGTATCGCGACCACGACTATCGATCCTTTCAATTTTCCATCTAAATTGTTGCTCAGGTAAGTGGTTAATGCTAATTCCCACGCGTCGTCGCTTTTTGCCGTGTGCACCATTATGTCTTTGATTATAGTGGTATTGTATGCTTCCAAACGAACAGTTTTCCTAAGGAAATAAAGAATTCAGAATTATCCTGATTGTTTTATGGTTGTGCAAACATAGCGAAAGTGTTTTATTACTGTGTATTTTAATGTATAATAAAGTATAAACCTTCTGAATAAACAATTTATTTATGAAACGGCTATACTTCTAATGAGTCGTTTTCGAAATATATTTAGCAAAACAAACGTATGAGAAAGGAAAGTGATGTTTATCACGTGTGAAAGATATTCCTCGTTGGCTCTACAACTTGCCTCTGAATTCGAGGGGCTTGTGATTAGTTAGTTTAGTCTTGCTTCTGTATTAGGTTTATAAGTTATAAATAAATTTACCATATTCCCATTGATGGTAAAGCCGGTCCCCAATCCCACGAAAAGCTCGCCTGCATCTTTCTGATGTGATTGACGTGGCATTCCCCGTTGTACTCCTTCGGAACGCATTTCGGAACTACGGTGTAATTTTTGCTCTGCTCTTCGAATAATTTTCTGGCTTCTTCAATTGGAGAACGGAACACCACTTTAATTTCGTTTTTTCCAACCTAAACTTAAAAAAATGACCGAGTGAATAAAATTGTCTATTATTAATAGGTTGAGAAATACACTTGATTTGTTTCACTACTCATTTTATTTCCTTCGACTAGTTTCGACCCTCGTCATTCTAAAGGAGTGATTAATGAGAACCAAATAAAAGAAAATTTTCTTTTCTATTACTGGTTTGATATTTTTTATTGCAATTAATAATTAACATATTTATATTGAAATACAGAATGTTTCACCATAAATCTTTATATTTCAAAAATTCTTTGTAGGCGTGGAAACATTTCTAAACTGAAACATCTCTTAATATTTGTTTAAATTTATTAAAGTTATCGCATCCTTGCATGCTCTTTGGTATTTTGTTCTACACTGAAAATAAGGCAGATATCTCGTAACGCCTACTATGATTAAGTGGCAATAGTCAATGGCTATTAACTGAACTGTACCTGTAAATCATTTATATTCCTTGTATTTTTTATAGCAAATAAAAACATGTTAATAATAATACATTTGTTACGGAATCTCTTTTTTATAAAAAAAAAATATGAGTTATTTATTATTATTGTATTTTTTAACACTTGTGTTCCGATAATGTGGAGTCAAATTATTGTGAAAAAAAAGCTTCTATAATGAAATATTTAAAATTTGTTTTCGTTATCGAATAAGTTGCAAATTTATTTTCATGGGTTACCTTTAAGTGATCCTTAATATCAAACGAATATCGTAAAAACATATTATTCGACGTGCCGACCAGTGCGTTGTTCATAAAAACATCTGCGAAAGTGTCCAAGCCATCAAAATTGATCCTGAGTTGTTTGTGATTTAGGAAACCTTCATCGACTGAAAAATAATTATTCAATTACAGTTTGGCCTGATTTCATTTTATTTCTTTCAATTGTGATTTTACCTTAAACTTAAACATATAGAGAAGAAATTTTATTTGATTGGACATAGCCAGGCCTTTTGTTTCAAACCAATGCATGTAAAAGTGAAAGAAAGTAAAAGTGTTTTTTTATTGTGATTTGATTTCATTAAAGCTAGCTTTATGAACAGTTTATACAAATTTATATTAACGAAATTTTAATGATTACTGAATCATTAAAGTTTCGTTAATATCATAAATCTATATTAACTGTATATTAAGCTAGGTTTAATAAAATCAAATCTTCACAATAAAAAAACACTTTTACTTTCTTTGTGCAAACAAGTGAAATATTTATTAAATTAATACGAATAAGTATTTTGATTTTATTTTAAGAATAAAAGTATTGATTTTCATGTTTGATAATGGCAAGCTGAATTTTCCGAAACTGCAGTCACAAGTAAAAGTAAAGTCTTATACAAAACAAAGTTTAAATGTTTAATTATCATACTATTGATTTTTGTTTTTATTTGAAAATAATCCATAAACAAAAACGTATTAAAATTGGGTTTAATTAAATTAATCCTAAACCGTAATTGAAAAGCCTAAAATAATCAATTCATCACCCTGAAAAGTCCTTGAATAAATCCAAGATTTATTCGCGACCCATCTCGATTTCATGTCGTTGTCTCCGTAGTAGACATCGCCGATAATCCCGTTGTTCATCAAGTCGGTGTAAATTCCACCGGGAACATTTCCAGCCAACTTATATTCTGAAAGGAATAAGATTGATATTTTTTTATTACTTTAATTAAAAAAACACTTAGTTTGTTTAAATTTCAAATATTGTTTATTGAACTACAACAATTGTTTCACTACACTGTGTAATATAATACCCGAGATGAATATTGATAGTAGCCTACTATGATGCATGTGTAAATAGTGCAGGAATTACTCAATTGTGCAAACATTTTGTTCTAGATATGAAGATATGTAATACTTTTATGTTGCAAATTGTCTTGCCAATCGATCTATGACATAAAATATTGGTGATTAATTCCGAAAAATTGATTTATTATGTTTTTAAGTTGGCACTGAAGTATTGATGGATGTTATTTTTTTACTAGATGGATTTATTAGTAATCATTCAAAATGTAGCTGATCTGTGTATCTTGTTCCTACTAGAAGTTAAAGGCATTTTTCGAAACGTCAATTTGAGGTGAAAATTTGACAAATATTTTTTTACCTCGAAAACTATAAGAGTTATGTAGACATAAATCCATATGAGTGGATAGGCAATTGAACGGGGAATAAAAAAATAAATGTAGGGAGTTCCATGTAAAACAGTCGGTAGCCATTTACGGTACAACCGGGAGTGATAGAAAGTCAAAATATTTTCCATGCGGTGATTGCATTCAACCGTGCAATATAGATTTTTTTTTTCAAATTTTTCAGGAAAACTTTTAATGACCACGAATAACGGCCATTAAAAATTTTCCGTTTTCCTGATAGAGGAAAAATTTGAAAAAAATTCCACATTGCACGGTTGAATAATATATTGTCAATAATTTTTAATAAATAATAAAAAATAAAAATCCCGTAAATTAAATAAAAAGTAATTTATAGAATTGAAGAAATAATTTATTACCTTCCTTTTAACTCAAAAAAATCCTTTGTATACTCATGTTGATAAAATATAGCAAGACTTAGTATTCCCTTAATCCTTATCACAGCTCCCTGATGGATTAAACCATACATACCTCCATCAGCGTCCCGGACCTGCCACACGCCTCCCAAATCCTGGACTTTCAGCGCGGAAACGAAACATACCCGAAACACCAACAGAAAAACCGCACATAATAAATTCTTCATAGCCTCGAGCGTTGTTGAAAGAACTGCGTTCGTGCGGTGTCGAGTGACTTTTCGCCTCGAGCCAATCAGTTTATCAGTCGCGTTCGTGCACACAGTAATACCCGGTTAATGTTTGTTTCTCTTGAACCTTGAACCGAATAATTAGTGTTACCGTGCGTTTAATCGTTGCGATCTGTATTTATGGTGCTGTTGTTACAATCAGTAAGGGGATAACGTTATCTTAGTTGATAAGGAGGGAATTCAGTTTCGTTCTGATTTTAGGTAAATAAAATGTTCTTATTTAAATTAATTAAACGGCTGTGATTGAGTGATTAAAATCCTCTTTTTTATTATTAGTCATTTTGTTTAAAATCCCTTCCTCTTCAAGTTACAGTTATAAGAAAATGATTTCCACTCCATACATTTACAATGGAAGAATTTAGAAGAATTAAATGTGGCACATAATTATTTATAATTTTATAGATTTTAATATACATAGATTAGTTAGATTTTAATAATGCAAAACACATTCATAGGTGATTTTTTTAAAGTAGCCAACGGTTCAGGGGATAAAATTTGTTCTTAGCTTAAGAGAAACATGAATTAAAGAAGAAAAAAATAACTTATTATTATTTAATATTACATTACTGAAATAATATAAATACGTATTTTACATTTGTGTGTGTGTGATTTTTTATTATTTATTTAACCAATTCTGAATCCAGCCAGATGGTTTCCTTGAACGACAGAATAAACGAATCGACGTCGATTTTCATCTCCTCCGGCATCCTCTTGTTCAACGTCAGGCGGAATTTCCTCAAAATCGAAATCAGCCCGATCTTGGTTTGCATCAAACCGAAACGCAACCCTAAAACGAACACACATTTTTATCAGTTTTCTTCATAACAACGAATAAAAACGGAAGCACAAGCATAACTTGGTTGTAATTCCATTGCATCAACTTGATAATTTCGTTATGCTTAATTGTGAGATTTAACCCGTGGTTAAATTAATTCAGAATATTTAATTAAAATTATTCATTTATGAAACAAATCAAGTGTTTTAATTTTAATTAAATATCCTTGATTAATTGAAAATTCAAGCACATTTTCAAAATTAGATTTATTTATTTTTGCAATCGATCATCCCTCATTTAAGATAAGAATAATGCACCTGTTCTTTTCTTAAATGAGGGACGATCGATTGCAAAAATATGTAAATTAAATACGTTATTGTCAAAAAATAGGCAAATATTACGTATTCAATGCAAAATATATGTAATAATCATCTCATTAAATTTAGAGAACTATGACGTTAGGAATCATAACACGAAGCCATCCCGCAAAATTAATAAATTACGATTTTTTTATTACGCTTTCACAAAATATTTGTCAGAAAATCGTACTGTCTTGCATAAAATCAAAAATAAATTACTCAAAATATACGAATGGGGTGATTTTTATTTATTGCATGGTCTGAAGTAAAAGGGTTTCAATAATAAAAATGACAATTTCAAGAAGCTACCCGAAGTAAAATAAATAAATTACGAAATATATAAGTAATATTAATCGAAAGGTGTAAGTTATTTGGAATAAAAAATAAATATAAGTAATGTTTTCTTACCTATGCAAATCCTAGGTCCTTCTCCGAAGGGGATGAAGGTGTATGGCACTCTATCCCTCTTGTTCTCGTCTGAAAATCTATCGGGGTCGAATTTCTCCGGCTCGGGATAATATTCAGGATCGTGGTGGATCCCGTACGAGGGTATGATCACCTGAATTCCCTTCTCGATCACGACATCGGTTCCGGGAACTTGGTACGCCTTGTTGCAGACTCTATTTAAAATGGCGAGAGGTGGATACTTCCTTAAAGTTTCTGTAATAATACAACAGTTTTTAATTTAATTTAATAGGAGTCTTCCTAAACAACGTAAATTCAAATTGAGGTATTAACTCTATATATATAAAAATTAAACAAATAAAACACTTAATAAAATTTTCAGCCAGCATTCATTTAGCGTATGGATAACAAGTGATGGCCATTTCGGTTTTACAAACCTTATCAGACTAGTGTGCCCCATATGCAATATATACCTGATATTATCTTGTATTGTGGCTATATACCTGATATTAATGATTAAATAAAACTGCTCACAACGCTTACCATCGATGACCTGCCCCAAGTATTTCATTTCCTGCATCGCCTCGTAGGTGACTTCGTTGTTGTGCTTGGCGAGGACAGCGTTGATTTCATCGCGGACTTTCTCCTGAATTTCCGTATTTTTGGCGAGCTCGTAGAAGCAGAAGCTCATCGTCGTCGAGGACGTTTCAAAGCCGGCGAGGAAGAAAATGAAGGCCTGCGCCGAAATCTCATTGAGGGTCAAACCACCGTCGGGGCTGTTCTTCAAGTCGATCAATAGCTGCATGAAATCAGGACGGGTCACCTTGTTTTCCTCACGGTATTGCACTGTATTCTTCACCATATCTGAAATTAATAGATAACGTTACTATTAACTCTCGATCTTTATGAGCGACTCGTAATTTTTGATCGAGCGGCTTTATCTTCTCCTTAATTTTACATTGCTCGAAAGTCTATTCGCTTGGCAATTCCCGATACAAACATCTCCGTTTAATTAGAAGGTGGATTGTGAAATAAAAATAAATTTTGTAGGCAACTGTTTCCTTAAAATTGGAGTATTTAGACATTACATTTAAAAATAAATTATTAACATGAAAAATATATTGTTATTATTACAAGGCCAAACAGAGGATTATAAAAACAAATACAGTAAATTATGCAGTCATATAAAAACCGTCGAACACTAGGAGTTTGAGTTGTGTTGGGTGTATTTACAAACGCATGAGCAAATAATTTAATCGCAATAGACTGTCTGAAGGCCGCGTTCATCTAAAATTGCTGGTCACGAATTATAAATAATCAGCATATGTTCAATTAGGAATTTAGTTTTACGATTTCGAAAATACGGAGGTGGTTCTTAAGAAGTCCAGAAGAGTACAAGTTTACACTTTTTTTACACTATATTACAATTTACAGCAAGATATTGTTCTTGCGACGGTCAAGGACTCGCGGTACACCCCCTGAGCCAGCCACTCTACAATCAACAGTCACCTAGGGTGGCGTACGCGCTTAAAAGGAAACATATTTTATATGAACTGAAATAAAATTGAAAATAAACCGTAATTGCGTTTAATTTCTGTTATGTCAATGGCCAAGGTTACTCGAACATAATGGACATACCGTAATGTTCTAGCAACATGCCGATCCGGTGAATCATTGCTCGTTATTCGTAACAATAAAACCTGTAATCAAATAAATAAACTCTTTTTATTGTTGTTACTATATTTATTTTGCCCCAAAAAATCATTTCCGGTTAGTTAAGACCTTTCGAATATTTACATAGAGCCTTAGAGGAACGGTTTAAGCGAGGCGCACCGATTGATGCTTTTCGACGCGACGTTGATTAAATTAAGATAACTTTTTTCGCAGATGCGATAGAATTTTCGGATTTAAAGAGTTGGATTTAGGAAGGATTTATCTACATTTTAACCTGAAAAATGTTAAAATGGTGATTTTGTTCTCGTCTGTAAATATTTTCGAAGTGGCACATTTTTTTCGCTCATTTTTCAAAGGCACGTTTTGCACGCCTGCTGTACGAAAACTGTTCGTTCCATTTTCTTTAAATTTACGCAGTTAATGCTTCAGTTCGTTGAAGTTATTCCGCGAATTTCGCATTTTTCGTCAAAATCCTCTTTTTTTTCTAAAAGGTACCTTTGAAAATTTTCAAATTTCGATAAAAAAAATCTTCCGAAAAATATAATATATATTATTTATATTATATTATTATTATATCTATAATTATTTTTAGTTAATTCTGTTTTATACTTCGATAATTTCAGACATACCTAAAAAGAACGCACTGACGTCCTTCTTAGTCATCGCCATCCTGAAAGTTTTCGCCACGTTCGGAAACATAAACATGAAAAACATCTTGAGATTCATAAGCGTGCCGACGTCGAAGTGCGCCTTCCCGTACTTCCTGAATTCCGCATCGGGATCCTTGAAGCTGTTGCAATCGATCCCGAAAGCGCAGGACCCGATCACGTCCGTGCTGAACCGCGCCACCAATTCCTTAATATCCAACGCTTGATTCGCGCCATTCAGCTTCTCGATCTCTTCAATTAAGGGCACCGAACACGCTTTCAGAGTATGAAACATCATTTTCATTTTTCCCGAAGTGAAGGTCGGCGTTAATTTCGCGCGTAAGCTCCTCCATTTATCATCCTCGATCGCGAAGAGATTAATAGTGAGCGGATCGGATTTTTCGTCGTGGTAGACTCCGTGGTTCACGAAATGTTGGAAATCCTTCGACATTATATTCTTCACGTAATCAATGTCAATGGCTAAATAAGTGGGTGTTATTAGCGTGTAGAAACCGGCGTGTTTGTGTCCTTCGGATTTTAGTTTGAAATAAACGTCGGTGACGTCTTCGTATATGTTGCGTTTTTTGTTGAATAGGTTGTCCATGTTTCCAAAGGGGATTTTCGGTTCGACACAGGGGACATTTCGGCGTTTCCAGTACGCGAAACGGTGTTTGAAGAAGATGTAAACGGTGGTCACAGCGAGCACTAGCGTTAGGATCAAGTATTCCATTCTGACTGGCGGTTTTTAATATTTGTCTCCCACTCGCGGTTGTGTAATTACGATCCAGAGAAATAAACGATAAGATTCGGTTTGTGTGAGTGAGCCATTCATTAATTCAAGCTTGTTTATTTTTTAATTGTTGTTGACAATGTAAACACGTAATTAATAATCAGGCAAATAATTTAAGATTTTTTCAGTAACAAATTAGCTCGTTCCTTAAAGTTGCTGTTTTTTGTTTTGTTTTTTTCATAAAAATCATTTAATATTTATTTTAATAAATACACTTACTTTATAATATTTTATCGTACAATGGTGCAATTGTAATTATCACCTTGTTGAGATAACATTGAAAGTTGCAAATCATTGGCGATTAAAATTTCGTAAGTCATCTCTTAAAATTCTATCAAAATTTGAACAAAGATAACTTTTTTACAGTATTAAAATGTAGAATTGCGTAAATTCTTTGTGCAATAATAATATTTTATTGATATAAATCTTCTCCTAGCATATTAGCCAAAGCCTCGCAGAATGATCATTCTCTTATAATCGGTAACTTTAATTTAAATAAGACAAAAAAAGCCAGCTTATTTATGTCAAATTCCTATGTTATCTAAGTCGCAACATTATCAATTCTGTTATGTATAAGAAATATTATACACCTTAATCAGATCTGTATTAATGGGAGCATCAAATATTAAATACTCTTTCCTTTTATCAGTAAAGAAAAAGTTGAAATTGCTTTATTAGATTAAATTGAAAACAAATGTTGGTTGGTAATTTTAAAATGATACACATACCTAAGAAAAATTTACTGACGTCCTTCCTAGTGAAAGCCAAACCTAAAGACCGCGCAAAATTCGGCATGGTGATCATAATAAATATCTTAACATTCAAAGCAGTGTCCACTTCGAAACTCCTCTTCCCGTACTTCCTAAACTCCGCATCGGGATCCTTGAAGCTGTTGCAATCAATCCCGAAAGCGCACGACCCGATCACGTCCGTGCTGAACCGCGCCACCAATTCCTTAATATCCAACGCTTCATTCGCACCATTCAACTTCTCGATTTCCTCAATTAAGGGCACGGAGCAGGATTTCAACGTGTGAAACATCATTTTCATCTTTCCCGAAGTGAAGGTCGGCGTTAATTTCGCGCGCATACTCCTCCACTTGTCGTCCTCAATCGCAAACAGGTTCACGCTCAGCGGATCGTCCCTTTCGTTGAAATAAGTCCCATGGTTGACGAAATGCTGGAAGTCCTTCGCCATAATGTTTTTAACTAACTCGTTATCGATGGGCATGTAGCTGGGAGCAACCAGCGTGTAGAATCCGGCATGTCTGTGTCCCTCGGATTTTAGTTTGAAATAAACGTCGGTGAAGTCCTTGTAAATGCCCTGTTTTTTCTTCAGCGGATTCCCCATGTTCCCGAACGGTATTTTGGGCGCGACGCACGGGACATTTCTGCGGGACCAGTACGCGAAACAGTGCTTGAAGTAGAGGTATATCGTGCTCAGCACTAGGACTAGTGTTACGGCTAGGTATTCCATGGCGACTGGCGTTTTGTTCTGAATTTTTCGCGTGCGTTATTATGTAATCGGAATAGAGCGAGAGTGAATCAACGATAAGATTATGTTTGTCGAGCAGAGTAATAATAATCACGTAAATTATTAATAGTTGCGGCTTTTACTTCGTTATACATCGCTCCACGGAGTATTCCCAATTGTATTTCATTATTGATCAAATAAGAGCACCTTTTTCCCTACTGATAATCTGGTATTATTCGTCAATTGAGTATTATTAATTCTCGATTTAAATGAAACATTTAGTTTTTTTTTTTCGCTAGTTTATTTCAAACGCTAGATGTACAATTCGTCTATTAGGTGGACATTTTCGATAGCTGTACTAAACTGAATTTCCTACAATAAAAATTTACGTAATAAAAATGTTTAGTTTTTCAAGAAACATTTTTCTATCCGAATTAAAAAAAAATGAATAATAATTGATTGTGACCAAAAGCTTTTCAGATCTTTCCACTGTTATAAGAAGCGTAGATATAACTTTTTTCACTTTATATTTAATTAAATTTAAAATTATACCTGAATGTTGTACATTGAAAATTTCTACAATTCTTAGATATAACGTTTGCGTTTCATTTAGCCCACACACAAAACTCGATGGAATAGACTCAGGGTGTATATTCGTAGAAATTGGCGATTCGATTTTTTTACGATCACAATACTTTCCCTTGGACAGAGGTCCGGGGAAAGTGAAAACATATAAAATAATCCTGCATTACTCTGTAAACAATCCTTGAATCCTCCAATAATATTCGGGAATCGGAGATTCGTGAATCGTAAATTGATTTAAGGATTAGAAAATATCATAGTAATTTCAGGATATATACGATGAAAAGCGGATTAATAAATTGAAATTCAGAAAACGTGAATTGATTTTCTAGTTAACAATACGGATTTCATAAAACGTTATTTATTAAGATTTTCCGGTTTGTATTTTCGAAAAAAATAATAACATGCAAATAATTATAAAATTTATAAATAATTTACTTTTGCATAAAAAAGTAGTGTTGAGCAAAATCGAATAATATTAGTAATCGAGTATTACTAAATGTGTCATTATAAGTATTTAAAACGAAAAAGTAACTTCAAATTTATGTTTAATAATAAATGGGAAGTTATTTTTGATATTTTTATAATAAGTAACATTCATAAAATTATAATATATTTAAATTAGAAATAATAAAAGATCGACTTTGCCCATCACTATAAAAAAGACATCACGTTAAAAACCATTATCAGTTTCTGTTTACACATATTTTTCTATTCGCGAAATATTTTAAAAAAAATAACGAAGAGAGAATAAATGTGTGTAAAGATAAACTGATATTTTTTTAACGTGATGCCTTTTTTTTCCGAAAGCAAAAAATATAAAATTCTTAAATATTGAAAAATACATACCTAAAAAGAATTTACTGACTTCCTTTTTCGTAGTCACCATTCCGAAAGCTTTCGCCAATTTCGGTATCATAATCATGAAAAAAATCTTAATATTAATAACCGTATCCATCTCGAAGCTCCTCTTCCCGTACTTCATGAACTCCGCATCGGGATCCTTGAAGCTGTTGCAATCAATCCCGAAAGCGCACGACCCGATCACGTCCGTGCTGAACCGCCCCATTAATTCCTTAATATCCAACGCTTGATTCACTCCATGCAGCTTCTCGATTTCTTGCATTAAGGGCACTGAGCACGATTTTAACGTATGAAACATCATCTTCATCTTCCCGCTAGTGAAGGTCGGCGTTAATTTCGCGCGCAAACTCCTCCATTTATCATCTTCAAGCGCGAATAAATTCGCGCTGAGCGGATCGTCCTTTTCGTTGTAGTAAGCCCCGTGGTTTACGAAATGTTTGAAATCCTTCGCCATTATGTTCTTCACTAACTCGATGTCGATGGGTATGTAGCCGGGAGCCATCAGCGTGTAGAATCCGGCGTGTCTGTGTCCTTCGGATTTTAATTTGAAATAAACATCACAGAAGTCCTTGTACATTCCTTGTTTTCTGTTGAGCGGGTTCCCCATGTTTCCCAAGGGAATTTTGGGCGTGACGCAGGGGACATTCCGGCGGTTCCAATAAGCGAAGCAGTGTTTGAAGTAGAGATAAAGCGTGGTCAGCACGAGGACTAGCGTCAGGATAAGGTGTTCCATTTTGACTGGCGCGCGAGACAGTCCGCATTACGCGCGCGTGGTTATGTAATTGGAATTGAGTAAGAGTGAATCAACGATAAGATTCGGTTTTAGAGCTCAATCCAATCTCATGATTTGCGAATTCAAATAAAAAATAATTCCAGAAATATTTATTTATTTACGGTATATCCATTTTATAATATACATTTCATTTACAAAATTAATAATTCAATAATTGCATGTAAATTTATACATTGTACATTTATTTATACAGAACGAAATAAGGAGGAAAATACTAGGTTCGCTTTATGACAGAATATTTACATTTAAAAACTATAGTGTCAACAATATATGAAGTGTATATTGTTGTCACTATAATTTATCACAAAAAGTTAATAAGTGTTTTTTACTATGATTTTAATTCAGTTAACAGTTGAGTTAAACTAATCTAATCAATTAGGTCCCATAAAAAATACAAATATATTGTTGAAATTATACACATTGAGCAAAATGAACACAAAAATACATTATTTTTTATTCTTTTTTCATTTTTTTATTAAATTTTCTACGAGTAATCAATGTAAATAAATATAGAATAGCCCAAAAAAGGTGTAATAATCCTCAGGTAAAGTGGTTTATTACTTTACCTGACGATTATTACTCCTCTCCTGGCCATTCTATATTTATTTACATATATATCTAACAATTTTGTTTTTGTGTATGTTTTAATTATTCAATATTCTATCTTCCACTGAGAAGTCCCCTTCGGGCAACCCGTCTCGCCGTCGCCGCAGAACCTGTTGAAGGTGGCCTCCACTGGAAAGCCCATTATTTCACGTTCCTCCTGTATGCGGAAGGAGAAAGTGCTCTCGTGGGTGCCGATGAAGTAGCGGGCGTGCGAGCAGATTATCTGGTCGATGATCGCCGTACCGCCCTCGCCGTACTTCCTCTTCACCTCCTTGTTACGACGGAATTTGTGCACGCGAATTTCTGGAGCGAGATGCTCTTTCAGATCCTCAAATTCTGAAAGGAATAACAGAATTATTATAGGAAGTAGCAGAACAATGAATCGCAGTTCAAGAGAGGCCATTGTGAGGTATGCCCCATATAACATATTATAGGAAGAATGGTAACGGCATAAATAAGAATGGTTTGCGAATTTTGCGAGCGTGTGGATAAAAACATAAATTTTTATTGGAGCTTAACTTTTCACAGATGATTCCCTCGTTCTTTATCTACATTTTGGTATAATTTGAAGTCGTTTGACGATTTTCGCATTTTCGCCGAAAATTGACCCCTTATGATATTTTCAAATTTCGGGGATTTTTTCTCTCAAAAATTCTTGAAAAATTCATGAAGACCTTTGGTAAAGTTAGAAAGAATTTTAACTATTTATTTTCCCCCAAAATAATAATTTTCACCAATTTAAAGTCCCTTGAATCGACTCGCGAAATTAACACGGGGGCCTTATGGGAACGATTTAAGGAAGGCCCGTCAATTTCAGAAGCGCCTGCGGTTAGATCAAGATTACAAGTTTTACAGAAAATATAGAAAAACGGGGTTGTCAAAATTAGATTTTCAAAGAGCGCCAAAAAAATCACAAATTCGAGCAAAATTTTTTAAAGGCCAAATTTACGAGCGTGCGGATCGAAAATTAAAATGTTATTAGAGCTCAACTTCTCACAGATTATCCTTACATTCTTTAGCTACAGTTTGGTGTATTACGGAGCCATTTGGCGGTTTTTGGATTTTCAACGAATTTTCGTATTTTTACCTCAAAACCTATAAGACTCGAAGTTATCACAGCGAAATACGCTTTTACAGAGGAAAAAAATTGCAAAATTGAGCAAAGGGAGATACCCAAGCGTATTTATTTTGCATCCTCACATAAATGACAAGAGGAAAAATGCAATTTTTTGTGATTTTATTTCAAATTCTTCTGAATATATTCAAATACACTAGACGGTCCAGGAATGATAGTCACTAACCTTTTAAAGGAGCGTCCGTGGCGACGTAAACAACGCTCAAGTCGAGCTCGTCCAGTTTCTTCCTGATTTGCTCGGCGGCATTCTTCAAGCTAGGCACTTCTTTGGGCCGCCCGTAAACAAAATCCCTCCGCCTCAAATGGACCCCCAAGTACGGCCCTCCTTTCGCATTTCTTCCCGGCTTGAACAACATAAAAATGGAATCGCTAAGACGCAAAGGGTGGAGATTGTTCAGAGTAAAACTAACAGATTGGTTGGTTCGTTTTACTATGAACAATTACCACCTTCTGCGTCTTAGCGATTTTTTTTATATTCCTAAATGAAGGTGTTGTTGTGCTAACACTACCCTCTTTAAAATTATACTTGAAAGAAATTTTAATATAATTTCAAATAGTTGGTCATTTTAGTGGATGCGCCGGTATATCACTATAAATTTCCTGTTAAGGTGGGTCGAATCGTTCATTTCAATAATTAATACACCTAATGGTAAAAAAAAGAGTACAAACAAATTACTAATAATTGATTGATGAGGCTGATAATTGTTGAATGTTCATGATTACTTATATTAAATATAACTGCAATTAGATTAGATTAAACAATGTTTCTATACATTCAACTCAGTTGCAGGATTCGACTCACTGTTTCGTGACATCAACTTCATTGACAAACTCCATTTCTTTATTGTAAATTACCTTTTCCAACTGCCAATCGTGAGGCAGCAAAGTGCCGTCCAGTTCATCGGTGGAGTTCAGAAATTGCTCTCTGAAGTCATCGGCGATCTGCTTCAGGTCCTTGCTGAACCGCATGCTCCGCCGGCACTGCCAGTACGTCTTGTCTCCAAAGCGATCATGCAAGGCCACTTCCCCGTGATCGAACAAAATTGTCCTGCAAATAAAATTACTCACAATTAAGATATGAGACGTCTAGGAATTGTATTATTTTTTTTATTTAATTTTTTTTATTTTTTACACAGTCGTAAACATTTTATGTATTATTTTAAATTTTGAATAAACAAAATACAAAATTACATTTTATAAAACACTAAAAAAATTAACAAATTTTATTTTTTTAAGAACCTCAGCACTTACGAAGCTGTTGTGTTTTTGAGTACTTCAGTAAGCCGGCCGGTGAATCCATGAAATGAGAGGCATCGCATGTTATCCGAAGTTACATTGCCGTAATAGAAAAAATTAGTAGCGATTTCTTCGTCGCATTTTTCAATCGACATTTTTTCCTCGAACTTCCCACTGGCGAACATGTCCTTGTAGTGCTGCAGGACGTACACCTCATCGATATTCACCTTACCGTACTTTACTCCAATTTCTGAAATACAACAAAAATTCAAACAAATAAAAAAATATATGCAGTTTCAGGTTATTAGCACGTTTTCATACATTTCATTTTTGAGAGTTTACCTTTGAAGAATTCGTGCATTTCAATGACGGGCGCAAATTTCCTCATGCTCTCCACGTTGAAGAACAGCCCCCAGGGTATCCGCTCGGGCTCGTCTTTTGACCGCCAATGGTACAGGAAGGACCAAGGTGGCAACACCAACTTGAATTTCCTAAGCTCGGGGTCCTTGGACTTGGAGAGCTTCCTCACAAAAATTGCATACCGCATGAAAACATCTCTGCGAAGATTAAAGCCCTCCGGGGGGTTTACATCATAAAAAAGATATCTAGAATAAAATAGAAAAAGGTACTGAAATTTAGAAAAATATACTTAAGTATATTAATGTAAGTAATGGTCACTTTGTGTCCGAAATGTACTCTGATAACAAATAAAGTAGTGAAGAAAGGATTCTAGGTGTGTTTATTCAAGTTAATATTATCTTCACGTAACTCAATCAACCCAAATATTTGTCTTATCAGGTAAAACACTTTACTACAAACTAAAACATAAATATAAACTTCTTCTTCTATTCCTTGGGCTTGATTGTTAACAAACTTCGGGACTTCGAGTAATCCATATCCAAATCTTCTATCCCTTGTTACCCGTTAGAGGGTCGGGCAAAAATATAAACATTAATCAAAAATTTTACCTGGATTTTTGAGTACATTCCTCGATTTTATCACTATCACAAAACCCGTCTTCTGTTAAACACTTCACACTTAAAATCGAGCACAATATCATCAAACTTTTAAACATTTTCCCATCGATACAATTTACACTTTTATTACAAATTGTGTATGATGGAAATAAAATTAAAGCACTTTGTCCTTGGATTTGGGAAGCTATAATACTTTGAATCGTTGAATTTCTTACTTTAATAGCCCCTATTCTCGTCGAAACAATTTGCACTTTTAAACTGTGAATTGTGGGTTAAAGTGTTTCATCTGCATCATTTTACACTTATTTATGCAAACGCGGGGGTGCAGTTATTATAAACACAAGGTTTCACTCTCTTAATCGTTGAATTTCTTATTTAAATAACTTGTTTAAATGGTTTGTTTACATTTTTTTTTAGGTTATGTCGGAACTGATTGTAGATTGGGTTGCCTATAGTTCGTGCTTGCGCTCATAGATTGCAAAAAAATTCGCGCGATCGCATGCGTTGGCTCGCACAATCGCATGCGTTCAATCGCCCGATCGCGTGCGATCAATCGCATGCGTTCAATCGCACCATTGCATACGATTTCATCGAAAGCGATTTTTAGCGCGTTCCCGCGATTTTAAATTAGGTCGGCAGCACTGATGTCCGAAAAAAAAATTAAACAAGTACACGATTTGACGTATGCGTGAAGTTGTCAAGATAAATAATTGATAAATTTTCCGTGTGATTTCTCATCGAGTGTCCCCGCGATTACTTAAGGTGTTTCCCGTGCAGCAGGATGTCTTTGGAGCAGACCGCCTGCGAAGGTATCACCCGAAACTCGAGCCCGTCTTGGGATTATGTCATAACCTATAAATCAGATGTTATTGCAGACTTGAAGGCGTTCGAGAGGAGGCTCACCGAAGTCATCGCCTGTTTGCAGCCCTCGACAACGAGATGGAGGAGTAAGTTTCTCGCTTATTTGTGTATATTATTGAGGGAAAATTGTGTGTTTATTAAATTTACTTATTGTGATAATAAAAAATAACTTTTCTCGTATGGAATAGCTCTAATTAAGGGTTGATTCACAACCGCCCGGAAACAAGAACTGATTGCATACAAAAAGTGTCGAGTTGATTTTGTGTGTTACATCTAAACACTAAGTTTTAGTTGCTATTGCACCATTTTAAATTAATACAATTTTTGATTTTATTGCAAACACATTTTTTTTTAACACTTCAGTTTTAATTTTCAGTTGTATTGGTGGTCGTTTCCGTATGCGTTGCAACCGGAGCCGGCCAGTGGCTCATGGACCCAGTCACTAGAATAGTGCCATTTACACAATCTTTAATGAACCACCCTTTCTTTATTTTAGCTACTATAATGTTGAGTAAGTTAATCACGAGTTTATTTTAATTATTTGCTTTAAAACATATTTTATATTTATTCGTAGTTGTGATTTTTGCACTGGGCGTTCATCGGAGGGTGGTGGCCGCTTCGATCATAACCTCGCGCGCCAGGGAGGTCCTGTGCGACTTCAACATGTCCTGCGACGACACAGGTAAACTGATCTTGAAGCCGAGGCCGACCAACATCACATGACAAATCTACATAACATGATGAACTAGTTCCAATTTTTATGTGCGCGCTGAAAGACTGGCTTTTTTTAATTAAGACTACACAGAATGTGCGGATAGTTTCTGAATATATTTATACGACGCTCTTGTTAGTACAATTTTTATGATGATTGAAGTGGGTTTTCATTTAATAAAAAAAAAAAAAATAATAAGATTTGTTCCTTTTTATAATTCGTTAAGGCATTGCACATGGAACACACTAGTCTGCTGATAAGATTCGTTGAATAGTGGAGATACTAATACATATTCTATGATTAAGGATTATTAAATACGTTTTACATGTTTTTATTGAAAGACAAGTTTGTTGTTTTAAATGGGATGTTTTTCTTTTATTTAGAAATTATTTATATTCTTTTAAAGCTTTATTATAAAACAACTACCAAAGTATAGAAGCCTTCAATTCATTTGTAAAAATGCTAACAAATCATAGTACATTTCAATTTAATCGTAAAAAAAATACCATTTCTTTAAATTTTTTAACAAACTACTTCAGCAAAATAACCATTAAAAAATTTCAAAACTAATATATTATTCTAACAGAAAATAAAATGGTTTTTAATAATTTTTAAAAGAAAATAAATGCAAATACAATATTTGCATTCAAATAGGAATTTAGTTTAAAACTAATTTTCCTTCTTAATTAAGTGAACGTTCTGTGGTCATCACTAACCGGTTGTATAAGTTTGGTAAACGATCATTATAAGCTTTATGGATTTAATTGAATATTTAAATTTAGTAATATTCTTCAGTTAATAGCAAATAATTGTAGAATATCACATAGTTTATACATTCACTTAAATTCCTGAAATTTATATGGAACAATAACCGAGTTTTTACAGCCGGTTAGTTCCATCAGTGGGACCAGTAGCGTCTGTTAAACACAACAATTATTTAACAATTGTTTAAAATAGATATACTATAAAGTAAGTACCCTGAAGATCCAATTAAAGTTGATAGTTTCTTACGAGTTGGATTCTTTTTACCAAACAAAAAATGTGTCAATTATAATAACATCCGATGATGTTTCACTAACAGTCAAAGTCTTTTCAAGTTTTAAATTCGATTAAACGTCGTAATTACTAGCAGCATTGAGTGAATTACCCACTGATAAAGTTCGTGTGAACAACGTTACATTATCAGTTAATGTTGATGCAACGTTATTTGTGAACAGCGGGTGCATTTTTATTATTCCCCTCACATTTTGTAAAGTTGGACCTCGGGCTGTTCGTCGAACTCGAAGTTGATTGGTCTGAAATATAAAAAAAAAACACATTTTTAAGTGCTGTTGTAAAGAAATTAATTTTCAAGTGAATAATTGATCAATTTGTGATTGTAAAACAAGGATGTGGTTTTTTATTCCTTAATAATTTGAATATTGTAGTCTGTATGAATTAAAGTTTAAAGGAAGTTATAGTTAGATATTCTGTAAACTAAAAGAAGTTTTAGTTGTTAAACTGTTATTTCTGGGAGTCCCAATAATTGGAAAAATAACACACACGCCATCTATTGCCTAATTTCAAATGGCATCGTTAACAATTTTAAGGAATCGTTGTTTCGTCTACTAAATTTGTAATTTCTTAAAATAACACTTACTTTCTTTGCAGTTTAGAGAAACTGTAGCATTTTAAAGCTATTTTAGTTTTTAAATTGAATTGTAAAGGAGTCCCAGTTTTTAAACAGTCGTCTATATTAGCAAGTAAAACTTGTTTTTACATGTACATAAAGAATGTTATTTTGTGATAACCAATCCAACATTTACTTACTGTTCAGATTTTTCTTCCTGATTAACAATTAATTTCTTAAACCCGGAATTCTGCAACAAGTTCATTACTGCATTGGTCGCTCGTTCCTCAGAGATATCCCTATCAATGTGGCTATTCTTACAAATCTAATAAACAGAAATTGTGGAATTAATATTTTATTTTAAAAAAATCGTTGATTAAAATTTCCGTTACTGGATAATTCAGAATCGGACCTTAATTCTTCACAACTGAAATGCTCAAATTAATCAATTACTTACATAATGCTGACCGTTCTGGCTCAAGCTGATCAACGTTGTGAAAGTGTCTTCAAACTTTTGTACGTGAAACTCCACTTTGAAACCGGCTGTCTCACCCAATTCCAACAACTCCCTTTTCTTATTGGGTTTTTTATTTCCTAATTGATCGTCTTGATTAACTTCCTGAAATTATTTATTTGTATCACGCGATGTCGACACAAAAAAATCCGAGCGAACGAGTGTGCATGGTGCAGTAAGCAGAAAACACTATTATTTAATTCGAAAATAAGGTTCATATAAGAGGTTGATGTTTTTAATACTCACATTATTTGTCGTTCCATCGAAAACAGTCCCGATCGAAGAGAATGCGTCCAATAAATTAACTTTCAAATTATCGATAGCCCCGCGGGAGATTTTACTCTTATTCTTTTTCTTCTTACTCTTCTCCTTTTTCACGCTAACATTAATGCTGTTCCCGGGGCTGAGACCCTTGCTGTGCAACTCCCGCAGCATATTTTCCGATGCCCGCTTTTTTGATTCCTTCTTCGACTTCCCCTCGCCCCGTGCAACCGAATCCCCGACTTTGCACAGCGTCACGAAGTTTTTCTTGTGAGTGGCCCCCGATTCCTCGATTATTTCAAACTGCACCGGCAGAGCCGCTTTCGAGGCCATTTCGTAAACCAAAGAAATCGGGGATTTAATCGAGAGCTTGTTGCAAATCTCGCCTCTATCCAAACACTCGGCGGCGTCCTTTGCGGACATTTTGTTGAAGTGCTCGAGAGCATTTTGCGCGGCTTTATGTCGAGCCCCTTGAATCGTCACATCGGTTCCAAAGAACGTTTCCTCCCCTACGTTCACTCGCACCTTAAAAGGTCCTTTCTGGGTTTTTTCCAAAGGAATAACGGAGGTTTTATAATTAACCCCCGTGTTTTTTAATGAGGAGTTTAGCTTCTGCACGTATGATTTCGAGCTACTGTCCAAATACACAAAATTACTCTTCGAGAGCTCTTCGTGTTCGTGGATTTGCGCATTCATTTCATTGATATATTCGACCTTCATACCTAATTTACTCGCGATGTTATTCAAAAGGACTGTGGGTGTCAGCGCGTCGACCGTTGCGGCTTTTTTAACAGATTTCTTTTCGGGAAGGGGGTATTTCGTCTCGGATAATGCTTTTCGGGCGAGCGCCATCTTCGCCTCCTTTATTGATTTCTCTGCGGCAAAATATGTCTCGTCTCCTATATCTAATCTCAGGTTGAATGTCTTGTCGTGCTGGGGACCCTGTAAAAAACCGAATGATTGTTGAACAAAAATTTCACGCAAACGAAATCTGAAACATCGACTAACTGACCCAACTATGCAATCGGAAAATCTTATAAAGAACACAATGATTTGTTCATTAAAAAAAAAACACTTAGGAGGTTGTGTTTTTATTTTTTTAAATAATCTCACATTTTTTTATAGTTTTATTGAAAGTGGTGTACTTACCTCTTCATCAACGATCAAATATTTTACTTTCAATTTATTTATTTGCGCCAATTTGTTCAATAACAGCAGTGGATTTTTGTCTTCTTCAACAGCTGCATTAATATTGATCAAAATGTTGTCCTTGGTTTTCACGGCTCCTTCTTCTTCTTCTTTCTCTTGAGTCGTCATTATTCCTAGAGATTAAAAAAATATAATTAAAAATATTTCATTTAATCTAATAGATCGGTAATTCATTGGAATGAAATGGTACAAAATAACGATCAACATTGTTCAGATAAATAAAAAAGAGAAAATAGTAATAAAATGGTAATTTAAAAAATGTTATGGAAAAAAAAAACATTCTATTACTAGAATTTAAATATATATATATTTTTTTTAATGTAAATACGAGTGATATTGGAATTAACCGGGGTTACTCCGTACAGGAAATGTTAAGTTTGTGTTTGTATATCTATTATAAAAGTTGCTTAATCTTTGATGATTAAAATAACGTACACATTAAACTCAACATTTTCCTTAGAGAATAGCCCCGAATATCGAAAATAGATACAACTTGTGCTATCTATAGGACAAACCACCAACATGCATTTTATATATTATATGACTAAAGCATACATATTCAACAAGTGATCACATTACGTGCTCAAATTGGGTTTTATAAGGGGAAGGATTTTTATGGTATCACAAAGGGTTCTATAGGCCTAAGTGAACAGTCTCAGGGCTGTTGCCGTCAATACCTACTATTAATATAAAAATGTTGCATTAATATTCAATGCTGAACGTTGCGCTCAGTGGGTAATGTATTAAATTATTGTTACCTGTGATTTTTCCAGCTTCTCCATTATTATTAGAATCCATCTTTACTAAAATCGACGATCCTCCAAAAATCAATTTACCTAAAAATGGAAAACAAAAATCAGAAGCTTTCAATTTGTTGGTTATTATTATTATTCATTATTAAAGATTAAATACAGTAATTAAATAAAAATCAATCGAATTCTTATTAAATTTTATTTTTCATAAATACGCGCTCGATTTGCGCATTAAAATTTTCAGAGATAATCAAATTAATTTGACAAGTTATAATTTATATGTCATATTGACAGTCGATTGCCAACATATCGAACATTTCTAGGTTACAACTGTTGGCAGCAAACACACCCGAAATTTAATCATTTTAAAGCAAAACGTAATAACCATTCCAATGCTCCGGATGCGTGCACTTTCGGTATTTTGAACATTTTATAGCAGCACGCGCTACTGTAAAGCTGATGACACCAGAATGTTTTCTGCAATCCGTTGTGATATGTAAATAAATAAATAAATTTCACGACCCAATGTATTGAAGAACAAGGTTCCGCATTAAAGTCTCGCAGATTACATTAGTTAAATATATAGACCAGTTATTGTTGTGAAATCTAATATAAAAATAACAAAATATTAGTAATAATAGACAACTGTGGCAACTTCCATTATATCAAAGTTACAAACGGACATATTCAAATTTGTATTTATTCAATTTATATGAAATGATATTCTTAAAAAAAATCCGTGCCCCGTTCCTACCTTCAATGCACTCTTTATCCCCAAACACATTATCCAAATTGTCCAAATTTATCCCCTCGGACGTTGTTAAATATACAAGGAGTAAAACGCAAAACATTTTCAGCTTCTGTAATAAATTAAAAATAACTATTCTGTTAAAATTGATTCTTGTTTTCTTTATAAAAGCAAGTAATTACTAATACAAAAAAAAAAAATACAAATAAAACAGAGTTTTTAAGTAAAAAAAGAAACATTTTTTTATTTATTTATTTTAAAACTAATGATGAAGGTTGAATGGTTTTAACTAATGCGACACGTAGTTAATAAATTTTTTTGTTTCAATGAAGGTCGTTCAACATCCGTCACCTCTATTTTTAGATAGATAACATTTTTTAGCGAAAAATGGTGTAAATACATAACAAAATGGCAAGCAATAATGCAATTCAAGTACAGGTGAGGGATTAATAATAATATTCTGTATGAGTGGGTACAGACAGCCCCTATACCACGACCAAACGGTCTATTGTGGCTCTGTTAATTATTAAGAAATTAGTGGAGGAGGGCTGTAAGTGTACCATCCCCACTTTAGGCCATAACCCACTCCGTCAGTCTTGCAATTTCGAGAATTTGGTCCACTCGGATCTTTCAATATTTTATGACTACCTGTTTATGGAATTTCTTACCCTGGACAACACAAGATATTCGTGAATTTTCTATTCCTCTGTTGCATCATCTACATATCCTTCAGGACTACGGGCCCAGAGCAGCAAAAGTAAGGTTACTTTAAGTCTGCTTAGTACGGGTTGTATTACCGTTACTGATTTTTTTTATGAGAAATATATAAGGATTAGGGCCAATTCACAATCACCTGGGAATGGAAACACGAAAATATTGAAAATGAGCCTTTCTGTATACTTTCTTTTCCATTCCCGAGCGATTGTGAATCTACCCTAATAGGATATAATCCCATTGAACAAAATGGATATAAAAAACATTGCACCAACACATATCATTATTTTACATTGATGCAGAGTTATTTGTTTAGTGTGACATTAAGCGATGATTATAAGCATTTTGAAATACCAAATAGTCGTTAACCATTGAAATTGCGCGCGGAAAAAAAAACAAGCAAAAAAATCAACCAAAACCATGCAAACATCAAATAATTCACTTACCATCGGATTTATTTACGTGTTTTAGTGGCGAGAGAATTAAAGCCTTGATATTTCAGAACTTATCCCAATTTAATCGACCTAACCTAAAAACACGGGGAAGGCACTGCGAATGAAAAAAACAAAATGGGGGAAGTACAAACCAAAAAAATTACAGGAAACATTTTGTTTGGATCATGCACAATTTCCAAAAGGGTTTATTTTTTAATTAAGAATATTTTTTTTTTTTTGAACAAATTTATTTTACATTACAATTAAATAAACGATGTTTATGAATGACTTGGATCAATAAGCAACGCAATGTACATTTGGTTGCATATGTGTATGAAATCCATAGAAGTAGATTCTATAGAAATGTCCGAATGGATATTCTCAAATTGTAATAAAAAAAAATAAAGCAAATCCAAGTGATTTCATTATAACAAACGGTTAGTAATAATTACTTCACATTACTCAAAACAAATAGTGAATATAAGGGCATATATATTAGAGGTTTCAAAGCTTAATTTATAGTGTAAAAAAAATAAATAAATTGGTGCTACTTTATCAGTGATTTGAATAATTTAGGGTGTAAAAAATGAAGTTATTCTTTTGAAATACCTTTTAATTTATTCAAAAAAAAAATTATAATGAGGTCAACAAAGTCAACTTTTCATTAAGTTGCAATTGCGTCTTAAGCAGCTGTGAAAGCGTAATAACCATAAGAAGATCTTTAACGTTACTGTTGAACATTTCTGAGAACTGCTCGTTATTCATATGCGGTACAGAATTAACCAAATCCAACAACGATCTCCCAACGGCATTATCTGGTGGCGTTCTCTTGGCTAAAACATCCTCCACATACTGCAACACCTGATCCAGCAAAACCCCCATTTTGGACCCCGCCTCGGAAACCTGTGCTAAATCCAGCATGGGATGCACGTTCCTCGTCTTCCCCATGGTCTTCTGGCACAACTGCAACCCGAACACTTCTGGATCATAACTGGTAATCTCGACGTTCACCGGAGTGAACATGCAACCTTGCTTGCCGTTGGGCACACCGAAGTTAACGCAAACGTACGCCTTGATCCCCATTCGGGCTCCCTGTAAGCTCGTATCGAGTGTTACGTGTACGGGATTGTTGCACTCCCTTGAGTAGTACTCGTGGATTACCGAGCTGTGATTCGTGACTTCGTTTCCCGTGGCCCACCATCCTACGATGTTTTCGGACGAGTTCACACGGCGGTTTAAATCGTAAACATCGCTGGCGTAGCTCAGCTCAGCCTCGACTTGATCGTCATATTCTTTGTGCGGCACGCAGAAGCAGTTTGTTACTTCCACAATACCTTTATCTTGCGTGCCTGTAATGATTATAATAATAATAAGAAAAAAGAAAACATATTATCATCCGCGTTGACATCAAAATATTTTCTGCAATCCGTTCCAATAATAATAACAATCTTGAATTAGCATCTTGCTATATAATAACATATAATATATATATGTATTTATAAAAAAAATTAAACATTTAATCTTACTTAACCTATAAATTATATCTATATGTGTATGTAAATAAATAAATAACCAAATATACAGTAAATATTTTAAAGCCTGTATTAGGTTTGAATACATAAAATCATTATTACATACAGAAAACAACTTATTAATCGACACATATTGATGATGGGTGGAAATAAAGTGAGGTTATGAATTCACGTGAGGTGTTTACAGGTCGCGGGGAGGAAGTTTGATTTTTCTTACCGAGTAACGTGCCGATTACGCGATGGGAATCGGCATTTCTGCGCTCGTAGGCGTCCACAATTTGGAATAAAACCACTGGGTGAAGTTTCACCACCAAGTTGAGAGCCATTTTGTTGACAACAGAGAAACCGTCAGGTGCGAACAGGAGGGTGGTAGACCTGCTCTTGTGTATGTTAGATTGCATATGTTAGAAATATGTAAATTTGATTGCATATGTTAAAATAATTTAGTTTGTTGGGTTGCATATGTTGCAAATCTCTATGGGGGTTACCCATCCTCCTGTAACATGTAACTACATTTCTTAAAAATAAATTTACATTATTAATATTATCTATAATTGAAAAAAAATATTGGATAATAATCCAGGGCATTTTTTTTTCTATTTAAAATTTATAAAAAAATAATACGTATTTATATAATTTCAAATAAAATATTTTTTTTATTTACACATTCCTTCGAATATTCCAAACAGTTACAATTTAATAACACATTAGCTTATAATATATAAATATAAACAATAATTTAATCACAATTTTGTTGTTGTAAAGCTAACAAACTAAATCCTGTCAACTACGGTAAAAGAAACGGAATACAGAGTTTATCCTTTGTGATATGCTTAAGTTGATGAGGGACACTAACACTAACTGCTACTAAATAAAATTGTAAACGTATTTTAAAAGAACAGTAAAAAAATTGCTATACATATACAGCTGGCTTTTTATGTATATAAATATAAAATATTATTTTTTGTGTAAGAAATAAAAATCCGTAAAACAGACAGCATAATTAAAATTTCACAGTGAAACTAATGCTGATTAAAATTATAGAATAAACAACAGTGTTATTAAACAGTAGAGTATGTAAAAAAATGTTCTTAACTTAAGGGTAAAAATTCTATGTATACACTATTTACAAGTATATACAGCGAGGATTTTATTTCATAAAACATAGTCCTCCTATATACAATTTATAACATCAATGAAGATTCAATGATTACTTGAATATACTTCCAACGCTATTTGCAATTTAAAAAAAAAAATCCTCACTGTATCATATATCAACAGTTGCTCAACTATTTACACATTATTTAAAAAATATATTTCTGCTCTAAATTGTTTCTTTCTAATTGCGGTTGTCGTGCACAAACGTCACTTTTGGTTTTGAGAGCATCTTGTCGACCGGTTGGAGCCAGGAGGTGTCGTGCTGAAATCTCGGATTGCCGATCCGGAAATTCGACAGCGGGAACTTGCTGTCTTTTCGGTTGTAGTACGGATCGGTGTACACTTCCCTCCTAAAAATCGATTCATCAAATCATTTAGAATTGGAATCATGGAAAAAAGTGAAACAAATTGTTAAATTATGTTTTCTATGTTAAAATGTTTGCCTCCTTAAGAATTAAATTTTTTTAATGAATGACAGTTTTAATAGTCATCAGGGATTGGCTGAAAACCTCTCGGATGATTTTGTCACAATATCTTTAGAAAAGGCTATCAAATTGAACTTTCCCTGGCTTTGTCTAGTTATTGCCTTTTCTATCATTGCCAGCGTATTTAATTTTGATTTATTCAATGAAGAAATAATAATAATTATTTCTTCATAACATAAAATGAATACACTTACTTATTTCTATCACGCATTCTGCTAGGATTTGCGCTATTACTATAGCCATGCCGGCTATGCTGGGGACCACCATAAGGAACCGATGACGAATGCACCCTATTACTCCCCGCATTCTCCATGTAATCATTATAATGCCTCGGCCTTGCTCCCGTCTGCGCACAAGGATCTCCGTAGCTCGTGAACCTGTTGTACTGATGACTGCTCCTGGTGCTCATTCCGTGCTCCGACTCCGCCTCCCTTCTATACGGGTGCGAATTGTTGCTCCGTCTGTTGGACGCGTGTCCGCGACTCCCACTCCCAACAGTTGTCTCATACTTATCAGACGTTACAGTTTGCGGGGGTGGTTTTTGGTGTGTGTGTACGTCTGGTGGGTGATTCCGCGCAGAGGAACGATTGCGCTGGAACGGAGGTTCCTGTTCTTCAAGTGGAGCGAGCGCGCGCTTGTCGAGAGGTTTCTTTTTAATCTCTCGCTCGAAACTCTTGCTCAACTCCTCGGGATCGATTATGTTCGGTTTGGGTTTTTTGTGTTGCGATATTTCTACATGCAAACATAAAAAACACAACGGTTTAGATTTAAAAATATTTTTTTAATTAAAAACACATATTTAAACATATCCTCAGACAAATAAATGAGTTTTGAGTATCAATAATAGTTTGTTATTGATAATGACCACTTTATGTGTAGAAATGTACATCTAATGTGTTAAATAAAAAGTGAAGTAAGGAAAAAACTCTTGTGTTATTATTAATATCCTCGGACTTTTACCAAAGATTTAAGGTAGGGCAACAAGTATGCCGCGCTTACGTAGGCCATAATCTCTGGCCCATTGTAATGCCTCCCATCAGACTCACTAAATGTGAATATTAAACATTTCAATTTTACCTCTAAGATTAAGAAGCGGTATCTCATGGGGCGGTGGCTGTTTTCTAGCTTGATAATTTGCGAATCTATCTTTAGCAGCAGCAGTCGCTTGATCCCTAATATTTCCAGGAGCCGACGTGCTATTTATCAGCGGCAACGTATTCGGATCCAATTTCTTAACGGTGTCGAATAAATCCTCCTCCACTTTACCACCGGCCTTCGACCTCTTCACATTCCCGTTCTGCTCAACTTTAAATGGAAAAAAATGGTTACAAACTTACCCAAAAACAGATTTTTTCTCTTTAACTTTCATTCTAATTTTGATTTAAACAAAAAATGTATTTGATTAAATATATTTATTTAGTCTTATATAACATTGTTATATCTTCTTCTCTCTATTTCTCAGTGTGAGGTGTGATTAAATATAAATTATATATAAAAAAAGGCACTTCGACCTAAAGATCCTTTGTGCTTCAAAAATATAAAAACACTTACCTTCTGAAGCCATTTGTGAAATTGTTCTCTTCCTATCATTCCGTCTTGACCATCTGGCTTCCCTGTCCAAATGAGCTCTGTGGTATCCAGCTAGATCCAAACCTATTTCTGTCGGCTGTGTTTCATCCCTGCCACCAAAACTTGAACTACCCTCAAAGGGGTTTTCTTCGTAATAATTTTGACTGGAGTCTTTGTTGTAGGATCTAAGTTTCTGTATGTTTACTAAATTAACCTCTCCCATTATTTTTTCATTCTTTTTCCTTTCTTTTAAATCCGCTAGATTTTTTTCCGGTTCATCGTTGCTTTGCAAAAACATATTGTTAATTGTTTTCGCGTTAAACGGATCCTTTTCAGCAATAACAGACTCCTGAGTCCATGTCACCGATTCTAGAGCTGCATCTGGCTGCTTTCTCCCTATATTAGCCCAGGGAAAAGTGTGGCTCCCCGGCTTGCTCTGCACCTCTATTAGAGTCATGTCCATCCTCTCTTCCTCTTCTAAATTATCCGTCGTGGAAAGAGAGTTGTTGAAATACATATTCATCGTTTCAATACTCATCGGGGATTGGCTGAAATCCTCCCGGATGATTTTGTCATTATCGTTAATCGTCACATTCCCGCTCGACACGTAGTAACTAACAACCTCCTCCTCCTGATCGATCTTTTCTTCCTTGCAAATACTCGGGATGAACATGCTCTCCGTGGCGTCGGGATCAATTAAGCAGGCGTCTTGAGCTAAATCATTGATCGAGCTATCGATGAAGAAATTCAGAGGGCAATCTTGCTCGGCGAACTGGAACTCTCCGGAATTATCAACGGGGCAGTTGTCGTTGCAGACTTGCGTTGTGAAGTTAAAGATGGCCGTGTCGTCAACGGGTGAGTCGTCCTCCAAGCCCTCTCGTGAGGAGCTTAGCTTGTGTTCTTTATTTATGGAGAGTTCCGGGAGACATGGACCTCCGACTATTAAAAAAAAAATTTAAATTAAATAAAAATGATTTCGGGATCTATCCCTCGTCAGTACAGCTGTGCCTTACATAATTTAAAGATTAAATCAACCAAATACATTTGGATTGTGGAATAATTTTATCAGAACCCACGTCTAAAAATGTTTTGACTTACTTGGTGTTCGATTATCCGAAGTTGCATTAACCACCTCGTAGCTGCCCTTCTCCCTAACCATCTCGCACAGCGGTCTGTCGTCCACGTACAGAGTCTCACCCTCCATCTTCCCAGCATTGATCGTTTCCGCCGAGAGACTACTGGGCACATTTAAAGGCACAGTACTTAACACCTCACCTTTAATACAAAAAAAAACATGATTCAATGTTCACAAAAATCATGAAGAAAGTTCACGATAAAATTTAAATATGTTTCACACGATTTTTAGGTTTAATTTGATTACCAATTATACAAATAATCACTAAGGTATTTTATTTTATCTATTATTTTCATTCTTCGAATAATTCAAACATACTTTTGAATACCAAGAGTATATTAATTATGTTAAAATTAACTTAACCCTACACCCATATGGGTAGAAAGGGTCATTGAATACATAAATATATATAAAATTAACTTACTTGGTGTACAATCATCTGAAATGACAAAACACTCGCTCTCTGCCGTTTTCTCCACCTCTTCTTCTTCCTCCCCCAAAATCGGAGCATCTACAACTTTCACCCCACCGACTAATTGTACAGTCGAGACAGGAATGTCCACTACTTCCGGCATCAACTCATCCCTGGAACCCGCCAAAATCACTAAATCCTTTGATTTAATCTCCTTTCGAGAAGTTTCATCCTCGAAACACTCCGCAGGATTCTTCAAATCCTCGGAATTGCTCATCTCAATCTCTCCCCCTGCTGGTTTTTCACTAAATCCTTCTACGATTACTTTATTAGATTTGTTCGCTTTCTTGAGCAGTTTCTTCTCATTCATGATGCCGTATTTAGTGCGCGGGACTTCCGTTGTTTTCTGTTTGTTGTGCTCCTGCAAGGCGTCGATGATTTCACCAATAAGTTTGCTTTTCCCCCTGCGCTGTTGTTTTTCTTTAGTGGAAAGGTTAGAATTCTTTACAGATCCTTCTTTGTTGCAAATGGAACTCACGCTCAATACTTCGTTTTGCAGGATCTTCACTTTTTTCGATTCGACTGATACAGGCGCGATTACGGCTTCCTGCTGGGATTGATTTGGGTTTTCGGATTTTGGTTGAGAATCATCAGTTATACCTCCAGATTCCAAGCGAGAATTGGCAAAGAACTGATCCTTTACACTCTCCGATTCCAATTGAGAATCGCCGGTTTTCGATTCTGATTGAAAATTGCCGACGAATTGATCCTTTACAGCTTCTGATTCCATTTGAGAAACATCGACTTCTTCGGATTCAAGTCGTGAGCCATCAACCAATTGATTCCCACCATTTCTTGTTTCCGTTACTCCACCACTCAATGTAGTTGCTTCTACTGTTGCTTGACTCTTCCGAAGATTTCCTTCGACATCACAAGGTGCTTTCACGATCTTCAGCTTCTTCCCTATGAAACTATGCTTTTGTTCGTCTTTAACGATCAACCAAACGCTCCCTTCAGTCTCATCAGTTTTGCTCGAAACAGCCATGTGTGATTTAATTGCTGGGTGCGGGCTTTCGCAAGCATCGCTCAACTTTTTAACGATCATAGTTGTGAAAACACCTTCTGTTTCTTTGTAATCCTCAACGTCATTGACATTTTTAGTTGTGCTCGTTTTCGTTGGGTTTTGTTCGGAAATACCAGAAGAAGATGATTCTTTCACCGCACCAGTCATATTTTGAGATGTTGTGCTTGATGTAGTTTGGTTTTGTTCATCAGAAGGAGTTGATGGAGGGATTTCTTTAACCGCAGCTCGATGGATTCTCTCCTCAATACCAACAAAAACATTTTCATCCTGTGTAGGTTCTTCTATTTCCGAAGAAGTTAAAATTGTATTCTCCGCATTTTTACCCACATTCGCTTCATTCGACGAAGCCAAACTTTGGTATTCCAAATTCGAAGGTTCTAGGAGCTTCTCCTTTGAACCACACGAAGAAGAAAAGTTAGGATTTTCATTGCCAATTACATTCCTCTTCAATTTTTCAGCACCAAATACTTTTCTCCTCAATGATTCACTCTCCTCGTCTTCTTCATCAACGTTCTTCCTTTTGACTCCCACTGATTTTTCAATGCTTGAAGAACTTTTCAATTCCCCTTGTGCTTCAGTTGTTTCATTTTTTGCTTGATGCTTTTCCCATACTTCAACTGTTTCTTGCAATCTTCCCCGTGCTTCAATTGTTTCTGATTGCATCATTTCCTTATCAGTCTCTCTTGGAGATTCCATAACTTTTGGATCGCCCAAATTCATTATTGACTCTGAAGTTGATCCAACATTCAAACCAGCTGGAATTGATTCAGCATTAAAACCATCCGAGGTGTGTTTAACAATCGAATCAGTTGAGTTTGAAATTGTTTCAACGTTTAAACCAACTAAAATTGGTTCAACTTTCTTCAGAGAGGTGCAATTTGTTTTGGTGGGCTCGACCTTTTCAACGCCAGGGTTATCTTTTCTTTCCAATGTGAAAACTTCCGATATTGAAGCTTCTTCCTGTCCAAACCTTGCAATTTCAACATCACAATGATTGTTTCCAAGCTTTGAGGAATCAACAGCACGACCCAATTGTCCGAACTTTGATTTTTCAAATTCACAATCCTTTGAAACTTTAACCACCTTAACGTCATAGGCCTCCTCATCATGTTTGAACCCTGAAGCTTCCAGGTTTTCAACAGCATTTGATGTAGATTGCTTGATTTCCTTTACGATTCTGGATTCCACTATTTTGTTGCAATCTTCAGAAGAAGAAGATTGTTTAATATTTTCCAGAATTTTTGACTCGCCCTCTTGATTTTTTGATTCTTCTCCTTGTCCACTCGAAGGCAAAATTTTACTGCGCTCGTCTTCAACGTAACGCGAGGTCCTGCGCTTCTTGGGTGGTTGAATTTCTCTTGTATCAGCTTGTTGGATACTGCTGCGTGATGCTCTCTTAACTGTTACATCTTGTTCTTTTTTGGCATTTTTTGGTTCGCTTCCCGTTTCTTCGGCTACATCTTTGGAATTGCCACGTTTGCATTTCCCTGCAATCATAGCAGGTTTTTCCATTTTGTTCCCCTCTTTCTTGCTAGAATCGGGTTTTTCTAGGTCTTCCGGTTTTTTAGACTTCCGTGATTTTTTCTCGCTCTCATTGATCTTGGTTTCTATAATACTATCCTCCTTAGGCTCATTTCTTTCGCTTTTGCTAGCTAATTTAATTCTATCCTCTTTATGCTCGTCTATTAAGGTTTCCTTCTTTCCACTTTCTTTGCCTGCTAGTTTAATTTTATCCTCCTTAAGTTCTTTCATCAAAGCTTCCTTCCTTTTGACTTCTCTTCTGGCTGTATCTTCCTTGGATAATATTGGGCCTTCCTTTATTTCACTTTCTTTCCCAATCGATTTAATTTTACCCTCCTTAATGAAACCTTCAACGTTTTTACTCTCCAACTGCTTGTCCTTTGTTTTCGAATCCTTTCTGATGCTTGCAGCAATTTTCGCTCCAAGGTTTTCTTTGAGGTCTTTAAAGTTCAACTCCTTTCTAACACTCGAACCATCTGAAGTCGGTTTAAGAGGCTTGTCTCTTAAACCGACTGAGGTTGTTTTAACGTTCAAACCATCATTAATATCACCGGAGGCTGATTTAACATTCAAACCAGATGAAGTTGGTTCAACATTCAAATCACCCAAGCTTGGTTCTTTATCAATCAAACCCTCCCCCGACTGCTTTCCACCACTCTGAACATCCTCCAATGCCAGAACAGATTCCACTTTGGATCTAGAAGAACTCGACCTCCTACCCTGTTTCTCTGGGGCGTCTTTTGTTTTTCCTGACTTTGTTGCGTTAGCGTCTTCACCGCTGGGTTCTTTTTTGTTTTGAGTATTCCTCGATCTCGACTTCCCCTCCTTGGAGTTGTCTTTTTGTTTGGAATGAGAGGTTTCTTGGTCCAACTTAAAACTCACATTCTTCTCGTCCTTTTCCAGAAGCTGTCTCGAAAGGCTTTTCTGCTCTTTGCTGTCATTACGCGATTGATCTTCAGATTGCCGATCGCAATTCTCGTCCATAAAAAATTCCTCGTAATCCCTCGTCTTCAATACGCTTTTTCTCCTACTGCTTTTGCTAACGTTCGAAGGATTAACATTTTTAATTTCCTGAGCGTTCGAGGAATTATTTTTTTTAACGTTGTGTGAATCAACTTTTTGATCGTTCAAGGAATTCACTTCTGGGGTGCTCAATGAATTCATTTCTTGGGCGCCCAGCGAGTTAACTCTTTCGGCAATCGAGGAATCAATTTGCTTCTGGGAATTAACATTAGAATCCGCATCACCCGATCCTGATGAAGATGCAAGCTTCTTGTGGTCCTTGTTCTTCTTCTTCTCCCCAGGTAAAGAAAAGTCCTCAGGTTTCGCCGAATATGCGTTTTTCTTACCTTCTGTAGAACTCCTCCGTTCTTTTTCCTTCTTGCGTTTTGCGTTCTTTTCTTTCTTGACATCAGTTTCTTCCAAAAGAGTTTCCTCGCTTGCTCTTCGACTCTTAATTTCGGCCTTACTCACAATTTCAGGCGTTTCCTTAGACGAACTCCTGCTCTTCTTCTCCTTCCTAACATCGACGCATGTTTTCAACATCCTTTCCTTCGTTGTTGCTCCTTCAATTTCCTTCAATTTGCCCAGCCTTTCCTCAGTCCTTGTTTTTGACTCGCTCCTTCTTTCGGCTTCAGTTTCAATTTCATTCATCTTTGATTCTTTAGAGGTCTTTGTTTCGTCCCTCAATGAAACTTCTTTAATTTTTGTCTCATCCTTAGATGGAATTTCTTTCGTCTTTGTTTCATCTTTAGATGAAACTTGTCTCGTTGTTTTTGATGACTTTGTTTCATTTTTAAACTTTGTTTGATCCTTGGATAAAGCTTCTTTCTTAGATGAAACTTCTTTGGTCTTTGTTTCATCCTTGGATGAAGCTTCTTTCACTTTTGATTCGTTCCGAGATGAAACTTCTTTCGACTTTGTTTCATCCTTCGATCGAACTTCCTTTGACTTTGTTTCATCCTTGTATGAAGAAGAAACTTCTTTGGTCTTTGCTTCATCCCTAGATGGAACTTCCTTGATCCTGGTTTCATCCTTAGACGAACTCCTAGCCCGTCCCCGTTGATCTTTCTTCACTAATGCTTCACCCCGTTTTTCTTTACTTCCAGTGGATTTCACCCTCGTGCTCCTCTTGGTCTTCACTTTTGCTGCAATTTCCTGTTCCGATTCGTTTGCTGCATCTTTTTTCGCTGTCTTCTCGCCATCGTTTTTCGCCCGTTTTTTGGCATCTCCTTCTGTTGATTCCAGAATTGGTTTCGTCACACTCTTTTTTGAAAGTTCCTCAATTCTAGAAGAATTACCTGTTGTTGCTTCGGGTTTAACTTTAGATTGATTGTCGGTTGTTTTTAGGTTTGTTACTCCAATTGAAGTTTCAACGCCATTAATTTCCGCAACGGGTCGAGACGATTCAGGGTTGACTGTTTTAAGATCTCTTGCGTTTTTCCCATCAGTTTTTGTTTCACTTGATTCAGAGAGTTTTCCATCACTTTTTTGCGATTCTGAAAGATCCTTCGATTCCTTTACAAAAGTTGAGCTCGATTTATTTAAGTCATGTTTCGAAAATGGTTTGCCAAAACTCTTCTTTACGCCTTGTACTTTCTTTGCACTTGCAGTTTCTTCCTTTAAATTCGGCTGGCTTTCATCAACCACAGTTGATTTCATTTCCCCAGCATTTTTTTCCGAGTCTTCACGAGAACTCGCTTTCCTCCTCTCAAGAGATTCTCGATTTTCTTTCCCAACAAAAGATGTTGTTTCCTCTTCATCGTTTCTCAAAACCCGCACTTCAGTTTTCTCCCTTTCATCCACTCCGAGTGACTTTCCCTCTGCATTCTTTACAGCAACCTCCTCAGACAACTCGGATGTTTCACTAAGGTCCAATGATTCAACACTGGCTTGATATCCGCTTTCATTCCCCTCAAAATCCAGCGCTCTTTCAGGAACGTCTTTTTCCTCACTCCCCACGCAGAAGACTTCCTCTAAATACTCCCGCAGTTTCGTCCCGTCGTTCACCTTTTCGATGTGGTCGAGGCTTTCTGCGTCGTAGACTTCCTCGATTCTCTTGATTTTTTTCCGGATGGTTTGGGGATTCCCTTCAGTTTTCCTTTCCACTTGACTATCGTTCCTGGATTCCTGTTTATTGCTTGAAGCATCAGTGGCAGTTCTTAATGCAGATCCTTGATGTTCAAGCGGAGTGGAAGCGGGTTTCGATTCAATTGAAGGAATATTTCCGTTGATCTTATTTTGGTAAGTAACAGCTGAGGAGTCTTGCTGTCCAAAATCTGTCCGGGGCAGAACCAAAGAGCGCTGCTTTAAGGTCGTTCGAGTTAGCTCCTCTTTTGAAGACATTTCCGGCGAATCAAAGGATTGCTTCTCCTGCAAGATTATTCTAGGTGATTCCGAACATTTATGTTTTGCGCTCATTTGAAGCAGCTCCAACGGTTGCTCTTGATGCGAATCCAAAGGTTGCTCCTCGTTTAAGCCAATTTGAGGCATCTCCAAAGATTGCTGCCCTTTCGAAATCGTTTCAGTCAAATTCAAAGGATGAGAACCTTCCGAAATGAATCCACGCGAAGGACAAACCTCAACCGTTCTAATTTTCGTTAGAAATTCAGTAATTTCACCAATGGCTTTCTCTTGTTCAAGCAAAGCATTCGATTCCTCCCCATTTTCTTCCAGTCCAGGCGAAACCATCGATCCTGTCCGTGCGGAATCACGGCTTTCCTTTCGCTCTCTGCACTTGGGCGAAATTAACACGTTCTCCAGGAGAATAACCTTCGGCTTTTTCTCCGGTGAAAACGGTTCTGTTTTTAATCTTTCGGAATCGGTGTTGCTTTCTTCGGGATTCTCCCCATTGAAAACGTGGTGAAGGCTCGTGGAGGCATTTACATCAATCACCAGACAATCTCGCTGAGGAACTTCAAAATTCTTCTCGAAAACTTCCTTTTGTGCTCCCATGTTTCGATCCACTTCTCCGCCAGCCTTCAAGATAACAGGACAATCCTTCTCCGGTTCTACAAAAGCCTCTGCAACTCCATGAATTTCTTGTGCTGGTTTAGGGAATTCGATGTTCGGCGTGTTAGATTTTCCATTCCTTTTATCGGGAACTTCACATTCCTTCTTTGCAAGTCCACAATTTTTCTCTGGAACTTCACGACATTTTTCTGGTAGTTCTCCCTTTTGTACTGGTGCAGAAAATCCTACGTTTGATCTTCGATTCCTTTCATCAATTTTCAACAGATTGCTGATGCTGTACGGGGAGGAATTTATTGGATCCGTGATTTTCTGACTATTACGGAACGCATCTGAATTTTGAGGAACATTTTCCGGATTGTTGTTACTGAAGCTTCTTGGATCTGAATTTTGAAGATTATAAGGGATGTTTTCGGGTGGCTTTTGCAAGCCGAGTTTGAGTGGATCAATACCTTCTTCCATTTTGGAAGCATTTTTATCGGGATCGGCTATTTTCTTATCAAAGTTGATTTGGTTTCCACTCACATCTTCAATCAGTAAATGGGAAACCTCCTTATTTGATACCATTGAATGCTTTTTCGAATCATCACATAATTTTTGATGAGAAATAAAATTTGTATCATTTTGAAATCCTTCACATTTCGAGTCATTATTTCCAAACCCTTTGGATTTTGAATCTTTATTTCCAACTCCCTCAGATTTTCGATCATTCCTCGATCCGTCAGATTTTGCTTCATCATTTCTAAAACCTTCGAATTTTGCATCATCATTTTTTAATCCTTCTAACTTCGCATCGTCATTTCTAAATCCTCCCGAAATGTTTAGATCGGAAACAAACGAAATTTCACTCTTCCGCGGTTGCGAGTAGTCCAAAGCTTCCGGCTCGCCCAAAACTGGATACTCCGTATCAAAAGTGCTTGGGAGTAGATTTAGGTTGCTGCCGAAACGCGGATTTGCGTCATACCTTAGGTTTTCACTTTGGGAAATGCACATTGGGCGATCGTCAGAGTTGATTTCCTCCTTTTTGTCAATTGTTGTAATGAAAGTCTTCACATCCGTTAAAGCTTGCTGCAGCGATTCACAATTCGAATAACCAATATTTTCCTCCTCGTTATTCCCACTTAACTTATTGTAGCTCTTTAATTGAGCTTTCGTTCTAACATTTCTCTGCGGGGAATCACCGGTCTCAAACTTATAATCCTCCTCGTAAGTCAGGCTGTTATAATAAGTAGACTCGCGCACGTTGTCCAGCAATTTTGATACATCTTTACACGTCGTTTTCTGTTTTACGAATTCATCCAATGTCGGTACCGGCTCGGCTTGAATTTCCATCTCGCACATCTTCTTCGTCTTAATCAGGACTTTAACTTCCTCGCGCGAGACGATCTTTTTGCGTGGACTCACAATCGGCGGCGCTTCGTCCGAAATCACTAGTTTACCCTCGCAGCTGTCGCTGCTATCGTCGTTCGAGTCCATCGATTCGATCATTTTCAGGTTTTTGTTAACGGCGCCTTTCTTGTTGGTGTAGTTTTCAGGACTGTCTTTTTTGCTGGGCGTTCTCCTGAAGTTCCAAGCGTTTGCTCCGTCCCGCTGGAGACTCGTTGGTTTTTCCTGTTCGTCGGTATTGGTTCTGCGTGTTTTCGTTTTTTTGAAGTTTTCGCCGGGTTCTTTCTGCTGTGGCTCGTCTTCCTAAAATAAAAAAAATACACCCGGATAATCGCAAAATTAGGGAGGCATTCTTCAAGGGCGTACAATTAGAGAAAGACAACTGCAGCTATTCCCAACGCCGCTAAAGTATATCTTATTACCAGGTTATCCGGCGTTCAATCCCGCGCATTGAACTAAAGCGTGCGTCCCGCAGCCGCATAGAAGCTTACTTTCGTGAATATAAGATATCAATAACCCTAATCTAGCGATGTAGCACGATCCCATTCCCCATTTACTAAATGCTATTCCCATAACCAAATTCACGCCAGACAACCTGGTAATAAGATATGCGATGAGCCACTCCTCGTTATCGACACGTCGCATAATACAGTTTGAAATCGGCATTGCTCGTGCTCACCGAGCGCTCTTGGAGGAGAAAGGGAAGACAAAACGGCGCGTCGTATGAAATTGCATTGGCGAATGTAACAAGATCCACAGTGATATAATCTTGTTTAATTAAATCACATAAACACAATCGTTTTTTTTTATTATGTTTTATTAATATTATAATAAACGAAAAAGATATTAACACATTCGCGCCGGCAAATGTAATACGTCTTAAGTTTTTATTCGAGGCTAATAATTGAAAGTAAACATTATTTTAAATTAAGCTGGACATATCGCGTCACGGTACTTGTACAATTGGGTTATTTTCATTCGTTTATAAGCTGTGAATCACTTTTAAAATAAATAATTTACCCGGCGCCTCTGTCATGGTAGAGGAGTCGGACAAATCCGTGGGCAACTTCACATCGGTTTTATCGTGATATCTCTTCAGAAATTTCCACTACCCTAGCAGTGAAACATAACCCGCATTAAAACAATGTTGTACAGTTTGTAGCAGGCCTGCTCTATAAAAAAATCTATTCGTTATAATGTGTTCGAAGATGTTTTACAATTATTAGACTTTTTATTTTGGAACAATAAAATTAATCTTCATACAATGAAAGTCTCCTTATTTCTAAAAAGACGAAATATAAGATGAACAGATTCCTGTAAATTATTAGACTTACCACAGCGTCACCTGGTCTGCGCACACGGTATTTAGAGTGAAAAAGGTAAATAGATTTATTGGAAACAGACGAAACTACTTTTAGCGCGTCAAAAAATACAGTCGTCTGCTGTAATATGGTTTGTAGGTTATATTGCCGCCATTTTACATTTACGCGGTCTTAATACTGAAACGCATGAAATGCTTGAAAACCGAAGCAATTGAATACACTTCATGATTACTGCGCAAGTTAATTATTTCAAAAATAATTAAAAAAGTAATACTAACCTTCAAAATACTGCAAGAAACCGTATCACTCCTGCCGTTCCCTTCGAACCCGCCCGCGTCTGCATCAGCGCCCTCTACATCGACAAACTTCTGATTTGTAGCTTTAACGTGCTTAGAACCCTTATTCATCTTCCCCGCTTTGCCCTTCCTGCCAGCACTTTTCGCATCCACGGTCTCAAACTGCGGCTCGGCGGTGTCGAAATAACCTCGAAGATCCACCCGTGCGTTCCTCCTACCCGCTTTCTTCCCCTCGTTCACCGAAACGCCCAGCTTTAACTGTTTCCCTCCCTTTTTACACGTTTCCAATTTTTTAACCTCGGTATTTAAATCCGGCGGAATCGTTGCTGCTTCCGGATTAAAATTCCTCTCTTTTTTCGGTTGAATCGTTTCGTCGCAATTTAAATCGCTCGCAATTTTTTTTCTTCCCCTCCTACTTCTAGTCTCTCGCATTACAACCGGGTTCTGCGCATCATCGCCGTCTTTTTCGAGTTTCGAGCGGCTTCTCGTGATTGGCTTCCGCTGGACTTCTTCGACCGATTCGCTTTTTTTCTTTCGGCCCCTTCTTTTCGGCGTTGCGGCGGAGATGCTGCTTTCCCGCGTCTTGTTTTCCTGGATGATCTTCTCGACCGCAACGGAGATGATTCCCATGTTGTGCTCCAGAACCTCGCGCGCCGATTCGTCATTGTAGTTAACGCCTTCGTTGTAGGTGTAGGATAGTGTGATTCCTTCGTTTTCTTGTACCGCGTTGAAACGATTTTCATTCGTTACGTTAACATCCTCATGGCTTAATCCAATATTTTGTGTTATTATAGGGATGTGTGCGCATTCTTGATTACGGGTTTCAATATTTTCGTGCATAGGAAAATTAACACAATCTTGAGTACTAGCATTAAAATTTTCATGATTAATTACAGGAATATTAATATTTTCGCAATCTTGATTTATAATTTCTTCATTAACTCCAACTCCATCTTTACCAACAACAACCTCCGTCGTGTTAATGCAAACTTCGTTGATGACTTCGAAATGCTCTGCTTCCTCAGCACAGTTGGGAGGTTGCAGATAACTCTGGGTCGATTCCACACAGACCTCGTTGTAGACGCACACTTCGAAATTGCTTTCTTCGTAACCGGTTTGAAACTGAGCTGGTTGATTTTCACATTCTGTGATTTCTTTGATTTCGTGAAGATCCCCTTGGTCCACTCCTTCTGCAATTTCTTGGAAATGCGTCGACGTTTCCACGGCTTTCGCTCCTTTAATTTCCTCGAAATTATCTTCATTCGACCGTTCTGAAATCTCTTGGAAGTGCGCTGGTGTTGGTTTAATTTCTTGAGTTTCACCTCCTTTGATTTCTTGATAATCCCTCAGGTCTTGTTGGGCTTCGCCTTTTCTGATTTCATGGAAGTCTGCTTGATCTTCTCCTTCTGCAATCTCTGCAACTCCGCTTAGTTTGATACCTGGGGTTACTTGATTCTCCCAATCTTTAATTACTTGGAAATCCCCCATGATTTGTCCAGCTTCGTCTTCCTTTACTCCCCGGATATTTTCTTGATTCAACCCTTCTGGAATCTCTTGGAAGTGCGTTGATGACGTTTCTACTTCTTTAATTTCGTGGAAGTTTTCTTGGTCTGGAATCTCCTGGAAGTGTGCTAGTGTTGCTCCAATTTCATGGCAACGCACTTGGCTTTCTTGATTTACACCTTCTGTAGCCTCTTGCAAACTCATTGGGTTTAGTTGGGCTACGCCTTCTTTGATTTCGTCGACATTCACTGGACTCCCCCGATCTTCCTCGCCAGTAATCTCTTGGAAGTTCAAGACTCTCCCTTTCTTAATTCCTTGGAAATTTGCTGGACTTTCTTGATCCTCTCCTTTGATCGGTTGAGCTTCACCTTCCTTGATTTCCTTTGCTAGACAGATTTGACTCTCCCTGCAACCTGTAATCTCTTTTAAGTGCGTTAACCTTTCTACAGATTCTCCTCCTCCAATTTCTCTGATATTTTCTTGATTCTCCCTTTCTTTAATATCTTGATAATCCCTCAGATCTTGTTGAGCTTCCCTTTCTTCAATTTCATAACATTTCCCTTGATTCATTTCTTCTGTAATCTTTCGGAAGTGTACAGACTTTTCCGCAACTCTTCCTTTTTTAATTTCTTGGTAGTTTGCAACCTCTTGAAAATCCTTCAGAGTTTCTTGATTTTTTACATCCTGGACTCCTTGAAAGTTTGCTAGGATCTCTTGATCTACTCCTGCTATAATCCCTTGCAAGTTCTGATTTTCTACTTTCTTGACTTCTTGAAATTTTTCTTTACTCTCCCCTTCTGTACTCTCTTCAAAATCTGCAGGCCTTTCCTGATTCCTCTCTTCTTTGATTTCTTGGAAGTTTTCAGACTTCTTCAGATCCTCTCCTTCTGTAATCATTTCGGAAAATCTTGACTTTTCTTCCTCTTGAACATCTGCAAATCTTTCTTGAATCTCGGGGATTTCTATCGGCCTTCCCTGAATACCTTCTTTGAGACCACCACAGGAATTCGTTTCACAATCAATTGATAAATATCGCGCTTTTTCAAAATTCCTCATTCCATCAGTAAAATACGGATGTTTCGGTAATTCATTTTCATTCCGTACAATGTCTTCTATGCTGCTACTAATTGGGAGAACCGAATCGCCTTCATTTGTTTTTCCCAACTCATTTATACTTGATTCATTTCCGTCGATCGATTTTTCAAAAATGGACGTTGTTCGTTCTTCGGAAATAATTAATTCTCCGACTTGTTTTCCCAGTTGTACTTCTGGAATATTACCGTCTTCATTCTCAGCAACCGTCAAGACTAGCACTTGTTCTCCAGCAATATTCAAATCTCCTATTTGCTTCTCGTCAACGTTCAAATTTCCTCGTCCTTCAACAACGTTTAAAACTTGATTCTCTGCAGTGGTTCTATTAACAGTCGAAATCGCCTCCATTATTTGATTCCCGCTCGTTTTCAAGTGATCATTTTTTCTATGTTCGTCTCCCGCTGAATTTTCCCCACCTTCTTCCTCTGCTGGCGTTTCATCTTTCATTTTTAAGTCTTTCGCTAGTTTCGCATCGACAATCGAAGCAAGTTTTCCGTCCTCTAAATTCATATTGAGATCCGATTGGGTTTCTTGAGTGCTCATTGAGGCAACACAAGCGCCTCTAATGGGGGAGCGGTTTGTTTCAACGCAAACTTGATTGTTCTGCGGAGAATCTAAACCAGTCTCGTGGAAATTGACACCACCGACTTGATTGGTCTCTAAAAAATCCTCGCCAGCTTGATCGGTCTTCTGAAAATCAACACCGCATTGATTGGTCTCCTGAAAATTTACACTGGCTTCATTGGTCTCTTGAAAATCTGCACCAGCTTGATCGGTGTCCTGAAAATTTGCACTAACTTCTTGTTTAATCTCATGAGAATCTCCGCCAGCATGATTGGATTTCTGAAAATCTCCGGCAGCTTGATTGATCTCTTGAACTCGTTTAATCCCGTGGAAATCTCTGCTTGCTTCAAGATTTCCATTCTCATACCTGCGTCCTTCCAAACCCGACTGTTCTAATGTACTTCCCGATGAGTAATTCCCGCTTTTCTTCTCCTTAATCGCAAACTCTTCTTCAATTCCCGCAGCGCTCGTTGTTTTCGCTTTAACGTGAACAACAACTTTAGTCAAGAATTTGCATCCTGCACCTTCAGCGCCAGTCAACTTCTCGTTTGTTCCTACATCGGAATTTTCCATCACCGGTGAAATGTCCGATTCAGGATTTTCATTGAAATCTAGTCTTTCGAAATTAATCTGAATTGGTTTCGGTTCTGTAAGCGTAGCTTCCACCGAATCCCCATTAAGTAATTCTGATCGTGGTTCTTTTTCTTCTTCTCGAAATGATTTTAATCGTGATTCGTCTTCCTGCGTCTTCGCTAATCGCGAAATCTCAATTTCACTGCAACCTTCCTCCTCGGATTGTTTGAGTGCACCTGAAGAACACACGTCATTCCCAATATTTCTGGTATGAAACTCTGAATTTGTTAGCTCATCTAGAGATTTCAAAAGGTTTTCACCAACTTGATCCGATTCTTCCAGCACAGTTTGATCGGCTCCTCCAATCATTTCTTCTGTATTTACTTGATTCACCAAACCCGGTTTCAATTCTGCACCTTTCATCACTTCAGAGTTGAAACTTTCTGGAAGTGAATCTCCAACGGAATCATTTCCCGATTTATTACTTGCTCCGTGCGAATTTGCAATTTTCGTTTTGCATTCCGAAGCTTTGTTTCGCGCTTTTATATCATCAGTGGACGGTTGTAAAATGGTATTTGGGATAGACTTTTCAGTATCAGCAAGCACTTCTAGATTGCAGGCAGGTGTTTCCCAATTAGAAGCAGACTTTTCTGGAGCAGGAGTGAACACGACTTGATTTTGAATGAATTCTTCTGTATCAGGAGTAAACGCTTCTTGCTTAGGAACAGATGCTCTCATGTCAGGAGTGGGCACTTTTTGGTTAGGAATAGGAGCTTCTGGAATGGGAGAATTTACGACATTTTGATCAGGAATAGATATTTTTAAGTTAGGAATAGAAACTGCTGGGGGGGTTTCTTCTTCTGCATTCAATTTTTCTGTATGAAAACTAGACACCTTCAGAATACAAATAGATTCTTCTTGATTATTAATTGATTTTTCTTCTGGGCTTCCTTGGACTGCATCAACTTTTTCTACATCACGGTTTAAAACAGGAATAGATACTTCTAAACCAGTAGCCACTTCCTGTTCAGAAGTATACTCATCCAAGTTGGGAATCGATACTTTTACTGTATCCGATTTTTCAAAAGCCCCTGCAGTCCCCGAATCAAATCCTTGAAGATTTTTATCAACTGAATTTAAGTTCCCACCTTGTTCTTCAGAAGCGTTAAAACTTTCAGAACTTGTTTGTCTCGAAATTTTAATTTTAAAAGTTGAAGTTAAACCATCATTCGGTAACACTTCCCCAGCGTTGGACACTTTATTCTCATTGGATGATTCTCGAACAGAACCTTCTTCTTCCTCAGAAACTCCACACTGGTGGTTTGTACCATGTAAATTTATTCCTTCTGAAATACCAGCCTGTTTTTTGTCAACTTTCAGAGTTGAGGTTGAATCCCCTTCTCCAGCGTGAGGCTCATTGTTGGACACTGCATTTTCATTGGATGGTTCTTGTGCGAAACTTACTTTCTCTTCTATTATTTTTTCATTGGACGATTCTCGAGCAGAAGTAATTTGCGCTTCTTCAGAAACAACCGGGATGAGCTCTTCGATACAGGTTGATTGTCTTTCAGAATCGAAAACAATCGATGGTGTTTCAACCAATTTTATATCTGGAGAAGTATTCAATCGAGTATCTTTCGATGCTGAAGTTGTGCGAGAACCTAATTTTATAGACAATTGAGTATCATTCAATTCTGATGTAGTTCGAGAACTCAAATTCTCTACTAATTGAGTGCTGCCATTCAATTCTGGAGTTATTTGAGGACTCGATTCTGTTGAAAATTGAGTGCTTTTCAATTCTTGAGTTATTTGAGGGCTCAAATTTGTTAAAAACTGTGTACCTTTCAATTCTGGAGCAATTTGAGGAACCAATTCCGTTACCAATTGTTGAACACTATTCAATTCTGAAGTATTTCGAGAACTCGACTTCAAATCATCTGCTGGTGTTTGAATCGGAACTTTTAAAATACTCAAACCTCGCGTTGTTTCAATTGTATTAATGGCTGAACTCACTCGTTCTTTTCCAGAAAGAATATTTTTACCATCAGAATCGATTTTTGTATTTAATGAATTTTCGCTTCTTTCTCCGCTCAATAAATTTTCCAAGCCGTCTTTCGGAGTATCGAACTTCTGCCTACTCAAAGTAAGCGTTTCTAATGTTGTTCTGAGTGGATCGTTTGCAACAAAGAATTTTACTTTTGAGTTATTTTCAAGCGTATCTGAATTTTGTGGATTAACAATCGGCATTGTTTCGGAAGAAACAAGGTGGGTTGATTCTGAAGAAAATTTTTGTTTGTCCATTGAACGGGATTTATCTTTATGAATTGTGGCAAAATCTGACGAGAGGTCTCGTCCATTTTTAATATTGACTCGAATTTCTGTTTCCCGCGAGGATTTCTCTTCACAAACTGAAGCTTTCGTTGTGATTAACTCCGAAGAGGCGTTATCAACATTAAATGGAATAATTTTTTGAATTAATCCAGAAGAAAGTTTATCTGTATCAACTGTGGTTATATCCGAAGAGAGGTTTCCTCGATAAAGAGGAATATCCTTTGGAATTAATTCCAAAGAGTGTTTACCTTCACCAACTAGATTAGCTCCTTCCATGGATAACTCTGAAGGGAAATTAGGTTTATTAAGAGGAATATCCTTTGGGGTTGTTAAAGGATGATAGGTCACCGGCAACAGGGTTGCCGCCTCTGAAGGAATATTGCATTCTGGATTAATTACTGTCTTTATCTTTGAAGAGAGATTTTGTTTCGTTTCCTTTGAATTTATTTCTGAAGAGAGTTTACCTTTACAAACTAGATTAGCTTCCGTGGTTAACTCTGAAGAGGAAGTGGATCTATTAAGAGGGCTTACCTCGTGCCCACCAACACCTTCTGATGACCGGTCACTTCCATCAGCCGTGGTAACTTCTAAAGATTGTTTATCCTGCAATTTAGCTGCTGTGTCTAATTCTGAACAATCGGTTGATTCACTATCAAAAAGATTCTTTTCGGGCCTTATGGAAATCGCGGAAAACCGCTTGAGGCACACCCTCCCCGGAATAATTTCACTCAAAAGGGGTTCCTTCTCCGTCGTAATACTGTTGGCTTCTTCCACGCCAGAGTTATTAGAAGAAATTCCTGGTTGTTTCGAAAGATTATCACATTCTGAATTGAATTCTTGTAAATCGAGTGTTGAATTCGCCAGCGCGGAAGAATCACGAGTTTCCGAATTTGTCTGATTTGAATTAATCTGTTGTGAGGATTGTGAAAACCCGGGGATTGCTGCTTCTGAAGCTCCCATACAATTTACACTAAATAAAGATAAATTCCTTTCTTCTTTACTGTTACATTTAAATTTGTGTCGATTTCCCTTATTGAAATTACACGCATCTGTTGAATTTCTGTCAGGATAAAACTCTTGTTTCCGATTGCACACAAAGTCATTTCTAAAGGACGGTAAATAATTCGCCTCGATTTCATCGCTCTCTCCGTGAAGTATAAGCTTGTCATTCGCTTGCGGGTTTGTGATTTCGTGCATTTTCCGTACGAAATCGTCGTTGTTGTTGAGTCCGTACGATTGCGATTTATTCTCGACAACGACTTCATCCTCGTCGTCCACGCAAATCGGCTTGTCGCTCCACTTCAACGATTGCTTCACCTTTTTCTTCTTCTTCTTCTTCGTCGTTTTTTGACTGGATTTCGGAAAAAACCCGCCGTCGCAATCGATTACTTCAACATCACTATCGAGTGTCTTCCCCACACACTCCTCTTCATCATCGTCAATTACTATCACACTCGAATTCTTCTTCCTACTCGACGATGAGTGAATCGAATTATTCCCCCCATTCCGCTTCGTTTTCCTGACAGTTCCATTCCTCGCTTGTGCTTGTTTTTGCCTTGCGGTTCTTCCATTGCGGATCAGCGGGGAGCCGTTGTCGAACTCCCGCGGGGAATCGTACTCAGAAGTGTCCTGCTCGTCTTTTATGATAATCACACAGTCGTCTTCATCGTCGCCCTGATTCATGGATGGTTTGATTGTGTTGTTCTTCTTTCTTTGTTGTTGCGATCTTGAGCCGGCGTTTGAATCCTTGAATAAAAAAATTATTATTTATAATAACGAGGGAGTAAAAAAGGGATTATGATGATTGAAATGAATTGTGAGATTGATTAAAGGGGGTGAATTATTGAATAAATTAAGATTACACTAACTGCCGTACTAATAGTTGTGGCTTAATCCTTGTATCAATCTAGGATTGATGAATTCCGGATTCTCTAATATTATTGGTGGATTCAAGAATTGTTTACAACATAATCTCGGAATAAGTCGAACATTTTATATATTTTGACGCCATCCGATAATTAATACTCAGTTCCAGATCAATCCGTGTCTGTTAGTTTGGACATAAGAGCGATTTTCCTCATTCCTCTAAATTATTGATTAGAGGGGGTGAATTAATTGTTCCTCCACCCTCATACCACTTTAGTGTGATCCTAATCCACTCTAATTTCCATCCGATGCAATGATCACTCTTCGTTCTACTTGATAATTTCAAGTAGAAAGAATCACTTTTCATTTTCTACTCGATGAGTTCAAGTAGAAAAAAAGAGTGGATTGTTATTGATTATAACTGTGTGATAAAGATCGGTTGTTGATAGTGATCGTTTTGCGAAATTGATGTAGAACGAAGGTTTTACCGCTTCTCCATCTGAGGAGTCCGATTTCTCGTCGTCGGTGCCGTACTCGTCGACCTCCATGAAATACTTGAGATCAGCGTTAAACCAGAAATTCCCCACGTATAGGTACTCCTCATCCCCGGAATACAGGGCGTCCAGCTGGTTTTCAATCACTGTTCCCTTTAAAACTATCCTAAAAAATAGGTAAATGGAAAGATTTAATTTTACGAAGAATACGCTAGATGAATTGTCGTTGCACATTTTATTGAAAATAAATTTTGTTTAATACAAGTTCGCCTTTCCTTAGCGGACGAAACAACAATTTATCTTGTAGTCCCAAATTTGTGTAGATGCCACTTGTAATTAGGCAACAGATGGCGCTATCTTTACAATTATATGATTACTAATTATCCCTCGAATAATTTATAATTTTCGCAATTTAATTCCAAACTATTGTTTGGAAAAACTTTTTTATAACCGTAAAACAAATTAATTATTTAGAATAAGAGCCTTTTCTTAAGTATACAGCTTAATTGTTTTGACAGTAAGAAAAAAGTTCAGAACCAAATCATGAATTACTATTGTTTTAAAAAAATTCCTAATTATTGAAACAAATTAATTATTCGAGTATGTTTGTTTTAAACGCATATATTTTTGTTTAAATAATACTGACCCTGTTAATAATTCCATATACCATTCGGGGATTTTATACGTGTTGTACGTGGTGACCACAATGTGCACAATAAACACCTTGTACCGGATCTCGGCGTCTACGTCGAAGTACTTCGATAGAAAATTCTCGAGGAAGGTGATGAGTTTTTCTGGCTCACACTTGCTAGGATCGGGGTTAGGGCCGAGGTTCTCATACTCCAGGGCAACGTACCGACACAACATGTAGAACACCCATCTCGTCCTAGGATAACGCTTCTTTTGCTGAATTGAAAATATCAAATAAATAAATAAACAAAATTCTTACTTCTATAGAAAAAAGAAAGAAAAGGCATTTTGATTAACTGCATTGAACAAGACGTCGACCTGCGGCTGAATTCAGGTCCGTCAGTGATATCCGCGCATCAAGAAAATCTTGAGGCAAACCGAAAGTCGTTACAGAACGAAGAAGCAAAGAAAATTCTTTCTTTTATTGAATTTCTTTACTTTAGAACTATTGCATTTTTTATTCTATTTTCACTTTTTATGTTTCAATGATATTTTAATATGTTTTGCCTGTGATCGTTAACTACTATAACCTAATCTAAGTATTACTTGTATCCAAACTTGTAAGCGGAAAGCATTAGCACCAATAAAATATGAGTATGGGTAACCTTCCTTATTGTTACTACACATCATAATAATGATCGTCTCACTAGTTTTGTTTGCTTCTTCATTTGTCCGAATAATTCCTTCTTTAATGAAAAAAAAAGTTGATTTTTCAAATTATCTAAAAATAATTGGGGCTGAGCAATATAAAGTCTCCCATTTTGAAATGAAAGATTTCTTTGCTTCTCTTGTTTTTTTTTTGTAAAGCATAGAATTTTTGTAGGAGAGAAATAATCTTTGCCTGCTGTGGTGACACAATGGCTTGACTGAGTCAATGGCTGCCATTACAACCTAACCTAAGAAATTGTATTATATTTACTTTATTCATCAGATTTTAATGGAACACTTCACGTTACTTAACCTAAAATCTTTTAAACAATTGTTACACAATTCACAATTAGTTTTACAAAAAAAAAAAAAAATGACATAACCTGTAATATACTTAAACAATGAATAAAAACACACAATTAATGCGAAATGGCTTTAAACTGCTTCATTGTATGATGTCTGAATATTTGAGAAAAGTTGGGATAATTAAATATATCTGAATTTATCTCAAAAAAGATATGATGCGAGGAAAACTCACCATCAACACCCCATTGTTGTACAACTTCAGGAGGGTCAGCTGTATGCGGACGTTGTTCATGAAAGCCGGGTCCCTCCTTTGCTTCCTCGATGCGTTCTGGAAGATCCTACAACACACAATCCGTCTCGTAACACAAGCAAAACAATCGATAATCTTTCAATGATAGATTGTGAAGACTGTTTAATTATTGATTAAATGAAATTCTTTATTAGTAGTCGAATGAAGTTCGTATTAATAGATTTAAAATGAATGCGAGCAAATGAATATGAATTTTTTCATTGCTATTACCGTTTTTTCCTCAAATGTCAGTTGAATTTCATTGAGAACCACCGGTTGAATCAAATTGACAGAATCAGCTGAATTAACAATATCAGTTCAATTAAATTGACAACGTCGGTTGAAATTGAATTGATAACATCGGTTGAATTAAATTGACAGCGTTAGATGAAATTGAAACGTCAAATTTATTTGTTAGTTCTTTCTTTCTTAATCTTATCTTCTTTTACCTGTATTGGGTGTTGAGTTATTTGTTAATTAATTTTTTTAAATAAATCCTGTAAACAACACGTTATACGATTGTAAATTGTATCAATTCACAAATCGTGTTCTCGTAAATTTATTGCGTTGAATTGAAGATGTTTAAAAAAAAAATAGGGGGAGGAAATTTTAATACATTTCACAAACAGTAATCTCAAAGTGAATAAAATGATTTCTAATATAAAAACAATTAAAAATTTAACTGACTTTTACGTTAAAGCATGCATGAATTATTTAATGGCTTTATTGAAATTGAAAGCGCTGTGAAACTCTTCTTCCGTTAATCAATTTTCTTTCTTCCATCCTCGTTCCTCGTTGAATAATCCGAGCTCCTTCTTCTTTTTCCGGGCGAAACTTCTTGGATTTAATTTGAATAGATTGATTTATTGTACAGATTACAAAATTAAAATATGCTGCATTATTTCCTCACTGATTATTTTGAGTTTAAAAAAAAAAATATTTTCAAATGACTTAATATGCAATTGATTCCTTTACAAAAAAAAAAGAAACAATCTATTCGCTCGTTATTCTTCATTCATCCTATATTCATTGACATGCGGCCTCTTTATTGGTCCCCTCCTTTTTTCCTCGTTTCTCCTTAAGTGTGCAGAACCTTACTAAAAACTACATGAGAATCACCCTCGTACCTAAACAACTCCTTGGCCTTCATGCGCGTTGTTGTTCTGGTGTACTTGTCCGTTGTGTAAACGTCCAGATTCCATAATGCTTTCCCTGGCGAAGAAGAAATAGAAAAAGTTATCTTTAATTGCCGTTAACAATTTAAACATGTGAGGAGGGGTTTGAGAAGGTTGTCGCATGTGGAAGAAGCTGACCTCGCAGGGGTTCAGCCAAAACTCGTTCCTGGTGGCTACACCTTGCGACAATCGTGGATGAATATTATTATCGTATTAAATGTATTGTCCACATTATAATAATTTTTACATCAATTGTTATAATAAGTATTTTAATGTTTATAAATATTTGATTCATTACCCTACATTACTGTCTGTGTGCATATAAGTGTGCTTTGAATCGCACAGTTTGCGAGAGAATTGGGGCTGGATTTGGAATAACCCACTGCTGTCTGTTACAATTAAAAACGTTGTCGGAGCTAAGCCGAAACTGGTTGACAGAGAGAGAACTTGGAGTCGCAATCGGAAAACCCTACCTAATCAAAACCAGTGCATTCCCAAACATTAACAGTCCTGTATACGAATGCACAAATTTCTAGAGTACTAACCACAACCTGTGCATTCGTAAATGAAAAGAAACGTGTGTGTGTTTTGGAATGTACAAAATTGTGAAAGAGCTAAACTTGTAATTAGTTCTCTCACGAACCCAAACAAATGCGAACTCCCGAATCACCTGATTCATCACCGCTCAGCTGTTGCTGCTGCTCCAGCTCCTTCTTCATCGAATCAAACCTGGAAGCCATCCTCGCGTCTCGGGCCTCCTCCTCCGCCGGAAACTAAACACGTACATGTAATAAAAACGGAACCGTGAATTACGTCGAAGGGGGCGCGCACTCTGGAGTTCTAACGAACACAACACGGCACGACACACACTGAAGCACTCGCGCGAACCACTAATTATTGCACTGCGTTTTCGTTTTTCCCATTTACCAATGCGTTCCTTAGATTTTATTGGGAATTAGGAGTGAATGTATGTTTGTTATTGTGGAATTATTGTAAAAGATGGCCGCCGAACGGATCGCTGACATTTCAAGCTTGCCAACTGCGATTTCGTGTGCGATCGCATCGGACCGCACGAATCGCAACTTGCAATGCGATAACGCGAATCATACGATAACGCGATTTGCGAATTGATACGATTTACGATCGCGATTGGATTGTCCGCGCGATTCATTTCAAAAACATAACATAACCCACAAATAATTTTGACGTTTCCAGTTGTTAAGTTAAAATTAAAATAATAGTTTAAACGATGATTACAATTCAAGAATATTTAATCCGCAGTAAGGAATACTCAGTATGTTATTATTCGAAATTAATTAATTGTTTTCTATTTTTCGAAATTACTGTACTGATTACTGTACTTGTAAATTTATGTAATCGAACTCTGTTTCTATTGATAAACTATGATAGCAGTAATGTAGTGATTACTAACATAATCCTGGTTGAGTGTATGTTAGTAATCGGTTTGGCCACGATTATATTAGAAATCACTAAATCTTTTGTATTGGGATGGAAAATATTGATGAAAAAAATCATAAAACATGAAAATGTTAATAAAATTGTTATTATTAAGAATCCTTTATACACAGCAAAAGTACTAAATGAATTATCTTTATTATTATTATTAGTTAGAAAATACTATTAACCTCAACACCCGCAGGTAAAGGAGAATAACATTAAGAAAGAAAGAAAATACTATCAGCATTAAATTATTATTATTTTCCTTTTTTAGAGAGACATCCTTGACAAACCCGTACACCTGGTCATTGGAAACGAGTCCTGCGATTTGGACTCGATGGTGTCGTGCGTCGCACTAGCTTACTTCTACCACCTGACAAAATACAAGGACGGTCACACGAGAGTGATTCCGATTATGAACGTGGCTTCGTCTGAATTCCCCGTGCGGACTCTGAATGTTTACGAACTCGACAAGTACGAGATTTCCGCGGATAGTTTAGTGTTTATGTAAGTAGGAATAAATTTGTCTGAATAAAGATATTGGTATATATTACAATAAGAAAAAAAAAATATACGTTAATTTTTGTTTATTGTAGAGATGAGCTAGAATTTGAGAAGCTTGCAAAGAATCAAGAGCTTAATAAAGTCTCTCTGGTTGACCACCACGTGTTAACGAACGGGTTGAAAGTGCTGAAACCCTTTGTAACCGAGATCTTCGATCATAGGCCTGTCGACGGGACTGAAATTTGGGAGGAGACTGTAAATAAGAACATCCAGTTGGTGGGTTCTTGTTCAACGCTCGTCGTTCAACAATATTTCAATGTTTTCGAGAGCTACGAATGTTTCAGGGATGTTTTTCATCTTATAAAAGGTGGGCAATTCATATTTATTATTAATAATAGAAATTTAACATTATTATTATTATTATTTTAATTACAACAATAATAATCTTTATTAACAGATATATACAGCAAAAATATTAAATAAATATTAAAAATTATAAAATCAAATGTATATTTTACATCTGTTAATTGGCTATTGACCAATGGTCTTTTTGTCTGTAATATTAATATATAGTTGCTTCTTTATTTTTTGAAAATGTTTTTGTTTAAGGAGGACTGTGAAAAGTCAATTGCGATTTTTATTTTTAATTATTTACTCTTATATAACATAGTTATATGTGCCTTTCTACTTCTCAGTGTGAAGTGATGCGATCAAACAATAGTTTTTATTTTTTGTATATATTTTTAGATACAATCATATTCGATACAATCGCGCTGAATCCAGAGGTGAAAAAAGTAACGCCGGCAGATGTGAATGCCCTTAAAAAAATGGAAGAAATCTCCGGTGACACCTCCGACTACACTGAAACGTATAACCGCTTATGGAAAGCCTACAGCGACGTATCAAAACTCACCACCGCACAATTCCTCATCAAAGACCTAAAATCGATCTCGTCGATTTTCATCCCCGTTCTACCCATGCTGGTGCGCACGTTCCTACAGCGAAACGGAGCAAAGGCTGAATTGGATAAATTCCACAAAGAAAAGGACGCGAAGCTCTTGGTTTTGATGGGCATCGAAACGACCGTCGGTGTCAAGAGGGACATCGCCCTGTTTTCAGGGGATCGACGCACCGGCCTGCTCGATTCCGTCGGGGGTGCGTTGTTGGAATCGAATTGCAGGTTGGAGGAGGAGGAATGTGGGGTCCCGAATGTAGTTTACTTCAAGCAGGGAAATGTTGAGTGTTCGAGGAAACAAGTAATGCCTATTATAAAGAATTGTGTGGATTCAAAGGGATGGTTATAAAAAGGTATCGGAAAGAGGTCGTTGTGATATTGGTAGTTGAAGAAAAAGACATAGGGGTCTAGAAAGAATAAATTTGATTCAATTAGTAAATCCAATTGTTACAAAAGATTTGCATATTTAAACTTTTTTAAATAATTATAATTTTTTAATATAATTTAATTCTAAACAACATTTGAATTAAAAACTTTTCCGTATCCCCTGAGATTTTTTCTTCAACCATTATTATTATAATAAATTGTTTTGTTGTTTATTTTTATTTATTTTTCTTACAAAGTGACCTTGTCAATTGAACTAACCGGGTAATCAGGGGGTGCCGAATCAGACATCGGGCCAAGTTATTTTTTTTGTTTTGATCAGGAGCCTTTAACTTCAAAAGTTAAGCCGTAACCATTCCCCCGTGATACATTTTTTTTAGTTTGATCTCAGCATATATGAATCCACTTTTCGTTTTATTCTGTTTAAAAGTTTTTAAAAATATTTTAAGAATAATATATTTTTGGGTTAAAAAAAAAACAATTTTTATTTAAATTGAGTTGTTTAAATAGAATTTGTTTTTTTAACACAAAAAGTATTTGTTGTTGAATTATACCATGAAATTCCATTTGACATGATAAATAAAAACTATCTCATTCTGATTGTTTAAGAATCAACTACAACAGAAGAAATAGAAATGATGGATGGATTTACTGAAGAGTTTAGTAATCTTTTAAGTGAAGCAATTGTTAACAGAAAAACAGCAAGGGATGTAAAGAAAGAAATATTGATTGCTTCGATTAATTTATAATTATAAATATAATCTTTTGTTTTAAACATATTTTTCTATCCCTTCAAATATCCGCAATGCATAACCTGTCGGAGCATTTATTTAAAAACCAAGAAAATTTTGTTTAAAATCAATGTTCTAAAGAATTATACTGTCAACAACTTTAATTTGAAACATTTTTTAATAACTGCCAAAATAAACGATTTTAATATTTTTACAATTTTTTTTTTCATTTTATCGAACTTTCCCTGGTGAATATGGTCTAATAAGTTTTTTATTGAAAATTTTATAGGAAAGAAAAAATTATTAATCCACTTATACAGGATTGTTGTCTTTTAAAATTAAAGCCGAGTTTTTGGAAGAATGATGATAGGATTGTACGGTGCAGCCAGTACAAACAATTCATACTGAGTAATAGTTTGAAGTCTAACTAAGCATCCAGCTAGGATAATTAGTTCTCATGAGGATTTTGATATCTTTTGTTTTTTTTTTAAATCTTAATTGAATATTATTTTTATTTTACGCGAAACGAAAAAAAAAAATCGTAATAAATCCTTAACTTTTTTCCTCCGACTCAGCAGTTCGTCGATCGAACTATCATCGTTGGCGTTTTTCACGTGTGTGAATTTTTGTTGTCGTCAAATTCGTCAATGCGTTTCTGCGAGTCCCCCGGCTCCCCGGCGACAGTCGTTCTTAAACGCTCGCGGTGAGCACACGGTTAAAATATCGCGACCGTAGGGGTAATTTATTTTTTGAGCTATGAAGAAGGAGAGAGCAAGTGGAGACAGGAAGTGCGCACCCGATGTTCATCTGTGACTTTTCTGGATGAGAAAAAGGAGTAAGTTCCGGTGTTTCAGTTCCATGAGAAAAGGGCGAGGTTGACTATTAAGTATTAAATTGACAAGATTTAGATAACGGATCAACATTTTTTTTATCCGGCTTTGACTATTAATGCGAGCGTGATACGGGGTCGCGCTCTTTTCCTCCCCCAATCAGCCTCGCCTTCATCTTTTTCTCATCTCGAAAAAAACCCACAAATTGTTCACAATTTACATTCAGTACAGTTTTTATTTGAAACATTTTTTGTTTGTTCTTCATAGCTCTTAAAATAAATTTAAAAAAAATCTTGTGTTTCGCGCGCGATCGCGTTTTAAAAAATATCTAGGGAATTACCAAGGCTAAAACGGCGACGACGAACCGCCGCGTCGGGCACATGCGCGTTGATTTCAAAGAAAACAAACAAAAAATAAACTTTTAATTCAATCCGTCCGATGATGAATCGAACGAGGATGAAATCGAAAAAATTGAAAATAAGAAAAAAATACTTTTTTAAAAAATCGCGATTAAAATTATCAGTCGGGTGTCTTAAATTTTTCCGTTTTTTTTCTTATTGAAAATTTTCCCAGTCTGCGGTTTTTCTTTGTTTTAAATTCGTCTTTCTTTTGCACGCGTATGTGTGTGTTCTAAGAGGCCCGCGAGGGAGGAAAATTCGACTGACGGACAGACGAAAGGGCAATCAATCAAGTCCAGAAGGAAGAAAGGGTTTGGACTGCAGCGTCGTCGCTGGAAGTCGCGTGGTAAGTGATTTCGTTTTTTTCTGCATGGAACTTTTCGGAATTTTTAAATTGTTAAAAAATGTCTTTGTACCTTAGAGAATTGCCCGAAACAAAATTTTGAAATTCAGTTAAAAATTTGAAAGTTGTCAGTTTTTTAAATTTTCGTCATTTTCTTTCAAGTTTTTCCCCAAGTCTTGTAAATTTTCCACAAAATCTTCAATTTGTTTTGTCAATTTTTAAAGTTCCTTAAATATCATGAAATTTTGTAAAACTTTTTTTTCATTCCGTCATTTTTTTTAAGAAATAATGTCGATGTTTAATTTTGGCAATTTTTATTATGTGAATACCCCAATTGATCATTTTTAAGGAAAACATTTTTAAACCCGCCGTTCCCCACCCCCATAAATTAAAAATGAAAGAAATCCCATGTTTTCTGATAAGAAAATAATTTCCAGCGATTGTTCCATCCCCCAGAGAATATTTTAGCACAGTTGCATTCCCTACACCCCAATTGATCATTTTTAATGAAAATATAATTTTTCACAGTTATTTTAACGTGTGATCGAATCACATCGTAATTAATCAATTTTCAGCTTGTTTTTTTATTATTAAGCTTTTGCAGATTTGGCATATTTTTTTTTATTTAAACACGCTCGAGACAGTCTTGTTTTCGTTTGTTTTTATTTCTTTTGCAAGAAGAACAAGCAAAGGCAATTTTTTTTCGTCGCGTGTTTTTAAATGATTTTATGTTTCACTATTAAAATACTTTTTATTCCTTACTTCACTTTAATTTTTAGTAAGGAATAAAAAGTGTTTTAATTGTGATTAACTAACTTCACATAACTCAAATTTAAACAATTAATGATTTTATGTTTCTCTTTTATTTCGTTTTGAAAAAAAAAAAACGTTTTAAAACGAAATAAAAGAGAAACATAAAATCATTTAAAAACACACGACGAAAAAAATATGCCTTTGCTCGTCGTTCTTCTTGCAAAAGAAATAAAATCAAACGAAAACAAGACTCTCTCAAGCGTGTTTAAATAAAAAAGAAATATGCGAAATCTACAAAAGTTTAATTTTCGAAAGAAAACAAACATTTCGAGCGAGCGTGGAGTGAATGGCCTTGTTTAACTTAGTGTGTATTTCTTATTTCTGCAATTTTCTTTCCATTTGCACTTATTTGAACGAGGCCAACCGTTTTTTATGATTTCGTTTCTTGCGCGCTCGTGTTTTTTTAATCGATGGATGGAATGAAATAGTCGTAGGAATAAATAAAATGAAACCGTTGATAAATGCGTTTCATCAGCTTTGACGAAAATAAATAACCGAAAAAGAGTATCCATTCATTCATTCATAATTTATTTAAAAAATACTTAATTTAATTTAATTTAATTGATTTATGCCCGTTTGCACCGCCTTGTTTAAGTACTCCTTAGTGCTAAGTAATCCATAACTTATGACATTTGGTTTGCACCGCGCGCGCACGATGTCTAAGGTCTCCTTAAATTTAAGCCGCCGATGTTGGCGGCTTAACATCACTAAGGCTTCCTTAGCGTTGACGTACGGCTGATTCTAACCTATAAATGTATAGATAACGTATAAGTAGAGAAATCGAACGATAATGTTATAAAAAAATGGTGAAATGTATACATTCTTAAATAAATATATTATTTAAAGTTTCTTTTGATTACTATAATGTTTATAACGGTAATAATTATCCCAAATAATTGTGATTTTCTAAAATTAATAATAATTTTCTATGATTTCAAGGTTAGTAAGCGAGAATAATAGACGACATGAAGTTAGGCACTGACTTTCCACTACATTTTCCCCCAACTAAGGAGACCTTAACTAAGCGGAGATTTTAAATGAGCGGTGCAATCCAATCTCTACTATTCTTTCCTTAACTTTTAAGGAACCCTTAACTAAGGAGGCCTTAAAGTAAAATCGGTGCAAACGGGCATTAAATAATTGTGACCGAGTGAAGAATGATTTGAAAATAATTAATCTTTATTCAGACAATAACTTTATATAATATACAGTTATATAATACAATCATAAGTTTGTATGAAGGTGTTAATCTGTCCTGGGCTATTGACCTGAGGTCTTTCTGCCTTGTTTATAAAATTATGTAAACAATTTGCCCTTTTGTATATTTAAGTTTTTATAAAAAAAATACTCTGTAGATTACATTTTTTTTTTGTTCACCAAGATTGTTTCTAAAATATATTTGAGCTACTTTGTCCCGTAGAAAGCTATCTTTAAGACACACATTTGAAAAATATTTGTTATTTATTTGAAAATGATGTTTGTATTTTGAGACATCATTGGTGCTCACTTATTTTTTAAATTATAGTAATTCTTGTCTGCCAGTTTAATGATAACTAATTTTAGGATTTTTGATAATATTTGAATAATTATTAATAATTGACAAGGGCAGTAAGACCTATGGTCGATAGCCCATGACAGACTACCAACACAAACAAATTTGCATATAAATAATTGACATTTTTTCCAATTTCGAAATTTCAACCTTGCAATTATTTTCAGTTCAGAATTTTTATTTCGTTTAGAATATTTATTTTTTTTTATTCTTTGCTTGCTTGTAACTTTAGTTATTATTCACTGTATTTTTATCAGCTCACCGGGAAATAGAAGCTTGCATGCGTCTCTCGGGAACTGTTTAAGCCGATTCGTGCCCACTTAAACTTTCTCCCACCTCCATAAAGTTTGCACCCCCACTTCGCCAAAATCAAATAAAAATATGCCTATAATTAAGGGCTACTTAAAGACTAATTTGTACTCATAATAAGAATCGGTTTTCCGGCGAAACTAAGTTGGTACTAATTCTAATTTTGTGGGTACAAATTAGTCTTTAATTAGTTCTTAATTATATATCCCGTATATTTTATTTTCGAAGAAAACCGAAACACTTAAAGGTAAGTTCCAAGGAGGTGGAACTCGGTGGATGAAACAACGCCCGATCGACCCCAGCACTCACATAAAAAAAAAGTCTTGCGAATAAATAAAATTAAATGAAACAATAGATTACAAAAATTGATAAAAATGATTAATAGAAAAAGAATTCTTTAGTTTTTTTAATAAATTATTAAAATGTGGCCAAGTAGTTTAAATAGTAGTAGTTAGTAGTTAGTTATAGTCTTAAATGATTATTAGGACATTTAGCAACAAAAACAAGTACCTGAATTCTGACAAACACCATCGTTTTTTGAAAAAAAAAAAAATGCACTTTTTTCAATATAAATCCTGAACGGTAAGACATAAAACTTACAACCTTGCCATTGACAGTTTTGTTCCATCCATTATAATATTTTTTTATGAGGGAAAAACCACAAATAAATGGATTAAAAATTTTCCAATTCAGCTTAAATATTTAATTTTTTATTCATCGCATCCTCGCATCGTCCTGTTGCATTGTTGCCCTAACCTGACCTTAAAACACCCCCCGCGGTCGCCCAGCCACCCGGATGGCGGCCCTGTCTTAGAGGACGGACGTTCCGGGGGTCGAGGAAACGAAAGACCGGTTTCAGGACGCGGGGATGCGGCTGAAAGAGAAACAACAGTGCCGGATGCGCGACGCACGTAATGTGTCATCCCGAAAATATACAGCAGAAAAATCGCGGAACGCACGAAATTTAATTTTTAAAAAAAATAAATAAAATTAAGCCGCAAGCAAAATCGGAATCGCGTCGCGATAATAAACGACAACAACAACGGTTCCAATTTCTTGCCATCATTAATGAATAACGGAGGCGGGGACTCTAATAACGGGTAAGAAAATCCACTCACCGGTCGTCTTGGCGGCATCTCTCGCAGAACCTACCTTCTGTAACAATAAGAAAAGGAACAAATTAAAGTCATGTCAATAAATAAAATAAAACAATTACACCTGTTTTTATAAATAAAATTACATTTTTAATAAGAAAGCAAATTCATTTCAATTAATCAACATATCCATGGAAATAATACAATGTCATCTTACATTATTGAAGTAGAGAAACCGCAACTAGAAGTTCGCGTGTTGCTCGAAGATCATCATCATCGGGGGGAGGGGAGGGAGCGCCTGCTGATGATGAACACTCCCGCACTTTACGATAAGGTAACTCTGACCCTCGCGCACTTTAAACTCCCGCACTTTACGTTTAGAGTAACTGTGACTCTCGCGGCACAACTGTAATGTCCACACACTCACACTTAAGCTGAAATAAAAATATTTTTCAATTAAATACCCTTCAATGTTTATTTTTTTTTTAATAATAATGACTATAATTAATAAGGGGGAAAGATCAGCCCCATCCGTAAATAATGATCTAGAGCAGGATTGGTTAATAGCCACTATACAGAGAGCTTTTTTTAACAGTATACATTTCCCCTATGTATACCTGCAAAATACACGAGTCAAACGCATTGATGTGTGTGTGTTTAGTTGCCTATAATACGCAATTGAACACACATATACCAAATAAGCAACTAAACATACACACATTGCGTTTGACTCGCGTTTTTTGCAGGTATACACTTCCCATAATGTATACTGATAAAAAAACCTCTGTGTATACATAATATATATAATGCTGGTAAATGAGTATCGATTCTAAATGAATGAATAATAAGACTCACCCAATATAAAATTGGCAGATAACACTTTAGATAGCAGCAGCAGAGTTATGTGCTTCGGAGAAGATCACAGCAGCGGAGTTGTTCCCTTCTGAGAACGTCTACGTTGAAATATTCTGCAATGACAAAACAATAAATTCTTTTTTTTTTTCTAATCTTCTTTATGTTAATTGTTGGTTGCGGGGACTTAAATAATTTAAATAAAAATTAACAGGAGAAAGGACAACAATTTCTATTTTTCTGATTAAAGTTATTAATTAATTAAGACTCACCCAATATTAAAGCGGAACATTCGTTGAAAATTTTAATGCGGAGGATCATAAAGTCGTGGTCCCTTCTATGAAGTCCTAAATTTTGAAGTTCTCAGAGGATTGCAGTGGATTTCTCTGCAACAACGAAAAAAATAAAATAATAATAAATGAATGAAGAAATGTTATTTTTATTTAAATAGAAAAGAGTTTATTCATTCGGTCATGGTAATTTAAATAAATTAAATAAAAAATGTATACGAAAAAAAAAAAACGCAACGGCATGAATGAAAATGACTGAATCAACATTCACCTTAATATTTCCCGTAATACGCGAAACGCCGTTGGAACGCGATTGAAGAAAACACCCCCACGTAAATGGGGATTAGTTTAATCGGGGGGAATGATTCGTTTCACGATTAATTCTGTTTTAAAATGAATTCGGGGCGGCACCCCGCGAACGCACACGCGTCCATCTTGAGCGGGTCCCGCACAACAACAATAAACAAGTGTTTTGTTTCTGTCAGAGAGATATAAAAATGACAGCTGATTACGAAAAGGATTAAAATTGCAAGTAATTTTAATGAATCGGAATAAAGGAAGCAACAGAAAGCTTCAACAACTTCCACCGTTGATTGATTTTATTCATTCCGATTAATTAATTAGTTTTGTGTGTGTGCAACTCACCTCAAACTCCTCCGTCTGTGTGCAAGTTGTTGGCGGTCGACTTGAACAATGTCCGCCCTGTCAACAACGGCAAACAAATGAAGCGCCCCGCAAAAGACGCAGCGAATGAAATTCGGATTTTAATTTAATTCTCGCGTCGCTGATGATTTATTAAAATCGGATTTAGACGGAATTTATTTCGCGGCGAAAGTTTCGTAAAGTTTTAATAGGCCGGAATTAAATTGGGTAATGTCGGTACAGATTCCTGTAAATTTCATAGAAAATGATTCCTGTAATATATAATCAATTTTATTGTAGTATTTACATTAAGAATAACACAATACATTATATAAATAATTCATACAAAATACATCCACTATCGACCTTTAAGCCATTATTTCTGCAATTTTCATAGAGAATGATTCCTGCAATTTTCATAGAGAATTATTCTTATAGTTTCCATAGAAAATAATTGCTGAATTTTTAACTAAAAAATAATTTCTATCACAGTTCCTGGAACGGCTCAGGTGGCTCAAACAGTTTTTATTTTTATGAATTAAAAACCCCCCTTCCTCGAAACATTTAAAGTTTAATTGATGTGGGATAGTCCGGACGAGAGATGCGATTCACTTGAAGAAGAAGACCATGGCAATGACGCTGGTTTTTTTTTTCGGTGTGTGCGTATCACGGTCTGGTACAAAACCACCCCCCACGAAACCACCCATCCCGAATCCACCCCCCCCACAAAACACCCCCCCCCCCACAAAACCACCCCCAAAAAACCACCCTCGCGAATCCACCCCCCACGAAACCTCCCCCCACGAAACCTCCCCCCGCGAATCCACCCCCCACAAAACCGCCCCCATAAAACCTCCCCCCGCGAATTAACCCCCCACAAAACCACCCCCCGCGAATCCACCCTCTACGAAACCACCCCCGCGGTTCCACCCCCCATAAAACCGCCCCCCATAAAACCTCCCCCCGCGAATCTACCCCCCACAAAACCACCCCCCGCGAATCCACCCCCCACAAAACCACCCCCCACAAAACCACCCCCCACAAAACCACCCCCCACAAAACCACCCCCCACAAATCCACCCCCACAAATCCACCCCCCACGAAACCCCCCACGAAACCCCCCCCGAAACCACCACCCCCTACGAAACCCCCCCGCACGGGATCCCCCTCCCCGCTATATATAAATATAAATATAAATATAAATATAAATATAAATATAAATATAAATATAAATATAAATATAAATATAAATATAAATATAAATATAAATATAAATATAAATATAAATATAAATATAAATATAAATATAAATATAAATATAAATATAAATATAAATATAAATATAAATATAAATATAAATATAAATATAAATATATAAACCATACCTAAACCATACCCAAACCATACCCCAAACCACACCCCAAACCACACCCCAAACCACACCCCAAACCACACCCCAAACCACACCCCAAACCACACCCCCAAACCACACCCCCCAAACCACACCCCCCAACCCACACCCCCCAACCCACACCCCCCAACCCACACCCCCCAACCCACACCCCCCCAACCCACACCCCCCCAACCCACAACCCCCCAACCCACACACCCCCCAAACCACACACACCCCCCAAACCACACACACCCCCCCAAACCACACACTCACCCCCCCAAACCACACACTCACCCCCCCAAACCACACACTCACCCCCCTCAAACCATACACACACCACCCCCCTCTCTCAAACCATACACACACCACCCCCCCTCTCAAACCATACACACACCACCCCCCCCCCCTCCGGCCTTTGACACCGCACCCCCCCCTCCGGCCTTTGACACCGCACCCCCCCCTCCGGCCTTTGACACCGCACCCCCCCCTCCGGCCTTTGACACCGCACCCCCCCCTCCGGCCTTTGACACCGCACCCCCCCCTCCGGCCTTTGACACCGCACCCCCCCCTCCGGCCTTTGACACCGCACCCCCCCCTCCGGCCTTTGACACCGCACCCCCCCCTCCGGCCTTTGACACCGCACCCCCCCCTCCGGCCTTTGACACCGCACCCCCCCCTCGGCCTTTGACACCGCACCCCCCCCTCCGGCCTTTGACACCGCACCCCCCCCTCCGGCCTTTGACACCGCACCCCCCCCTCCGGCCTTTGACACCGCACCCCCCCCTCCGGCCTTTGACACCGCACCCCCCCCTCCGGCCTTTGACACCGCACCCCCCCCTCCGGCCTTTGACACCGCACCCCCCCCTCCGGCCTTTGACACCGCACCCCCCCCTCCGGCCTTTGACACCGCACCCCCCCCTCCGGCCTTTGACACCGCACCCCCCCCTCCGGCCTTTGACACCGCACCCCCCCCTCCGGCCTTTGACACCGCACCCCCCCTCCGGCCTTTGACACCGCACCCCCCCCTCCGGCCTTTGACACGCCC